>CAJNSZ010000124.1:193652-232894 GCA_905329745.1 Rotaria sp. Silwood2
TAATGACAAAATGTCGAACACACCCTTATGATGACGGCTGGTAGAGATCACAATAGACCATTTATACTTGTTTTAGCTCGTGTTTTTTATAGGTAAAACCAAATTATCTATTATTTAAGATTTAATTATGATTTGGCTGGATCTTTCTTTTGAAATAACAAAATCAAAGAAAAAGAACTTTCCCAAGTGACCAATAACTAAGGTAGGGTGGTCTTGTGCTGGATTCTCTCTTAAAAATGTTATCCACTAAAGAGTGTGAGCGTGGATGTAGTGAAGAGAAGATACACACCCACACCCATACCTTCAATTAATATTCTTATTACATTAAGACATTTAGTTTTTGGTACTTAGGAAATTAAAAAAGAATTTCTTTGAAAATTTATTTATGCCAGCGAATTGGAAATTCATCTTTTTTTCTTGTTGTTGAATTGGGTGTGGATCATAATGAATTAGGAGAACTTCATACACTTTTATGTTATCGTACAACATGTAGACGTAATTTTAAATTTTATGTTGATCGTCTTATATATTTAACTGTTAAAAAAAAAAGAAGAATAATATGAATTTAATCACAATTTGATGATCTTGTTGTCAACTTATTGAAGATTTATGAATAGACGAAAATAAGAATAAAGAAAAGATGAAGATACGAAAGTAACTTGAATAATATCTTTAATGTCATTCAATTAGTCTTCTTTTGTAGCTCATGTGAGGAAATTTGATATTGCTATTGATAATCATGGAACCTTCTCAAATATCTTCTTCCGATTTTTAATAACTTTTTATCTATAGATACTAAATAGAGTTCTAACAAAAACTCTAAAAGAATTTTTTTCTAGAGGATCTAGGTTTTTGGAACACTTGTATTTTCGAATTTTGATCTAAAACTTGGCTTATATAGAGAACTCCATTATATACTATCACTGGAAAAAAAAAGGTCTAGTTCTTGAAAGTCTTATATCTCGAAGAGAATTTGTTCAAAACTTATGATTTGTTTTAATGAAACTCTTTTCAGTCGAATTCTTTGTGCGCACAAAGTTTCAGATCAAATTTCGAAAAGATGAGTTTTCCGAAAACATGTAGTCTCTAGAAAATAGACATATTTTACAAATTCTAGTTTAGTCCAATTTTAATAGGAAAGCAACTGAACAAGTTTCCTTGTAAGTTTCAACTGTGATCATACGATTGTATACAAATCAAAATTTCATTAATTGCCATCCAACAAAAGAAGCGTGAATTCAGAATTTATTCAATATCATTTACTCATGAATTTGAAAATGTTCAAGTTTTTCTTTATCCTTTTCATATAACAAAACATGTAGATAAAAAAATATAGAAATGAAATATATATTTTTTTCATTGGGCTCGATTTGAATATTAGCTTTGATGACAGGTTAGCTCACAATTATGCAAATGAAGGAAAAGAAATATATTTGATATAAGTTGTGGATATATAGCTGAGACTCTTATCTTTATTCACACACACTAGATCTATCTTCATAGTACATAAATCTCACTGACTCACTCAATCTCCAACTATGAGTTGTATTCTTTCAATTGAATGTGTGTAAAGACGATTTTCAAATATGTATTATCAACATTTAATCTATATCCTTGCAACAATATCGTTTGACTCGCATCATTCAATACATAATGAGATGTAGCAATATGAATAAATTTCTCAAATACGTATTGGTTCGCAAAAGAGTTCTCTCGTATTGAGAGGTTCTTTCAATGTAATACAACTCATTAAAATTTCTTCGTTTTTCTCTTTTGACATTTCTAGTTTTTCGAACTTACACTAAAAGTATTAGGTAAATAAAATTCTAATAACCAAAACTAAAACATGCACTAATATTGCACTCTTACGCATAATTCAGATTAGCTAACTTATATGACCAAACTTATTAGTTATAGTTTCATTGTGACTGATCTTCATTGTCATTAAAAATTATTCTTATTTTCTATTTTTATTTAATAAGGATTAAATTTCTTACTCTTGTACTATATTTCGCAATATTTGAAACATTTTAATTAAAGAAGGTCACGTGGTATATATAATGCTCAGTTATCACCTAATGTTCATTGGCGTCGTTTTCTTCGTGCTTACCCAGTCATAATAACATGTTCAACAGTTTATGCTGGTTTTGAAGTATTAAGTAAATAATATCAATGTAAACAATTAAATATGATTTTAGTAACATTATTTTCTACATATGATGAAATAATATATATTTGTGAACTTTATTCTGATAAAACAAATTTGATTTCAAATATTAATAATAATTTATTTTTTGTATTAGTCAAAGAGAAAATAAAAAAGATTGATTTCTTTCTAGATGGAAATTTTTATTTTACAAAGGGTGGGTGTGGATGTGGGTGTTGTTTAACAGATGATCAACATCCACACCCACACCCTAACCGTTATATCAAATCAGATCTTATTCCTCGGCTTATTGTAAGACTCAGACTCAAAATAATCTTTAATATAATCCTCACGCGAAAACTATAAAAGAATTAAAAGATACAAAACATGCAACAAGAACTAATAGTACGAAACTTACATGTTCATATACGATCAGATAATATACATGTATATGTGCTATGAGGCATATAAAATCAGATAACATGAATCTTACACTGTCGAAAAAAAGATCAGATGCTTTTTTAGGATATATCAACTTTTTATTATATTGATAGCAGACATATATCGGTTGAACTAAGCATATACAGAGGAAAGTATTTAAAGATAGAATACATAATATTCATTAGGTTTAATACAGCTAATTGCCAGATAGAAGTAAAATATAATTATAAAGGATATATGGAAATGGAATGTTTAAATACAATACAATAGATATACTGGAAGAGAAGGATGATGGAAGTAAAGAATATATGATTAAGTTATATGTGTAAGATATAGATGTTAGAGTATAGTTATGTGAAATTACACAATGATAGATAAAATAATGCCGAAACGAATATATAAGTAAGTATCGAATGTAAAAATAAACTGAATTCATAATTGAAATCAATTGCAAAGAGCAGAGTTCTGAGTCGTGATCAATTTATATAAAAGGGCGCAGATATCCTATCGAAATAAGGATACAGTTTTTTTGACTATATAGCTGTTTGCAAAAAACTTTCACAAATGTACGTATTTTTTTCTTAAATATTTTCGCATTTTATGAAATAATTATTAGCTTCATTTTTTCCGTGATTGTATTTCGTCAGCTGGACAAAGAAATTACCTAATGAAAATGCGATTGTTTCTGTTTTGGATACATAAAATTCAAGATATATCAACCTTGTTCTTTATTAACTAACAGTTATCTATCCATATTACGTTATAAAGCTGTGAGATCAATTAGCATTGTGAAAAGTGAAACAAAGATTCTCATGAAAAAATTCGATGCATAATATCAACAAATTAAAATAAGTACATTTAGTTGAGTATGAGAATCAGAAATTATTCAAAGAAACAAATAAAAAACATATAGGCAATGTAAAAAGACATGATGTTCTGCAATTATCTATTCCTGACTTTTTTCAGTCAGGGATAAAACATAAAATTGAAAGCAGGAAATGAGAAAACATTAAAATACTCAAATAGTTTTTGTTGAAAGTGTTTTAAAATGTTAATATTATAAATTTAAAATGATGGTACAATGTAGTACTTTTTGTGATCTATTATTTGAGAGATTAAAGCAATCAAGGAGACACACATAAAAAAAACATCCAAAACACAAGATGTGCAAATGTTTTTGCAAACAGCTATATATGAACATATATTAAAATCTCGTACGAACTTTTACTAAAGACAATAGTCTTAAGAGTATAAACGTAAGAGAGTCGACATCTAGCAAAACTGTATTAAAGCAAGTAACAATCATTAAAAAATATTATTATACTGATACATAATGTAGATATAAGTTAAACATATGGTCGCAGAGGTAGCCGTGGAGACTCAGATGGATACAACCCATTCTGACACTGAAATGCTGGATGCGTCACTATAAACAAATTTGTTAGATCTTTTAAGAAAGAGCAGCAGTATTAAATGTACGAACAATTATAAAATCTCACAAATAAGATCTGAGAGCTACAATCAGAAAATTAATAACAAACTACGAAAATTAAAAAAGGATTCTAAACATGTATGCGGAGTTAATATGATTTTTTTGTTTCGTGACATATAAAAATGAAACTAAAAATATATATTAAAATTCAATTCAATAGAGAAGGACACTTTTTATAACGTTCCGAATACATGATGTAACTTTATTTATAACTATCAACGTCTGCATTGATGATTGTCTTAATCTAATTGTGTATCAGTGAGATTTGAATTAAACACATGACAAAATACAGAGCCGACTGTATCGATTACGAATATTATCTTAATTTTTTCTTAATCATCTGAATGAATGGAAAAAAAACAAGTTTCCAACAAATTAGGTATACGGTCCTTTATTTTTGAATGGGTACCATTCTTGTATAATGTTCTAAACATTTGAAAGCGAATTTCAATGGAATATTCAAGTATTTTTTATGAAATGATGCAGAAATGAAAACATTTCAATTTGTTAAACAGCTCCTAAAATTGAATTAAGAACGAAATTTCTGGTGAATTGATTTGTGCGGTTTCTTTACAAGTTTTATTACTTTACCATTTCACCTGATTATCCTCTAGAGAGTGATACACGCAGATTCAATTTTTCATATTTTATTCAAAAATGTCCTTGATGGAGGAAAAAAACTGTTCTTCTAGGGCAAACTTACAATTTAGTAGTAAAAAGTGATGTTGTTTTTCAGATCATTTTTTCATAGTGCTGATTTGTTGTGCGTTGTCTTTTATATTTAACTGACACAATTAACGTTGCAATACATAGAGAACACTTGACTATCTATATTAAATATTAAAGATTTTATGTAGATTGGTAAGAAGCCATCAAAAGTTCTTTTCCTATAACAATTCATAATTTCGGAAAAAACAGTAAAAATGATTATATCATTTTCATCATCACAGTTTTATTTTTCGAAAAAGAAACTACATTACAATCGTAAATCAATCATGAATTATATCTTAGATATATGTATATATCCTTTTTACTTGTTGTCGAGATTTTTCACAGCTACATTATTCTACAGCTCTCAATGTTCTGGAAAACTGTTTTCCTTGATTTTGAATCCAACACATGCTATAATATAGAGTTCATGAAATTGATCATATCTCCTCAGTTTTTATCTAAAATATTTTAACAAGTGATGAGATGAAATATGCGACATTTTCACCGTAGGAACTGTCTCTGTTTGTATATTTAAGTCATTCTCGCTCCAATACAGTGCTGTAAGTCTTTGAAAAAATATTTAATTTAGCTAATCGAATGTCATCTATTTAGTGAAATACGAATTGTTTCAGTTGAGCATGTAGAACAACGCACAGAGTGTGAGAACTATGAAGAGATGGTCTAGAAAACATGACTCTTCACTACTAAATTCTAATATTACTTCAAAAGAACACATTTTTTGCCTTCTTCAAGGACATATTTGAATACAGTATGAAAAACTAGATTTATGTATGTCACTTTTTAGAAGGTAACTAGATGAAATGCTACAGTGATATAATTTTAAAAGAAAGCCACACACAATAATTGGTGAGCATTTTCATTTGTAATTCAATTTTATAAGTTGCTTCACATATTGAAATATGTTTTCAAATGTTTAGAACATTATACATAGTCAGTGTTCTCATTCAAAAACAAAGAACAGCATGTTTAAATTCTAGAAAATTTGTTTTCTTCACTCATCGAACTGATAAAGAAAGAAATAATAAAATGATATTCTTAATCAAGGTCATCAGCTATATTTTGTCATGTGTTTGACTGAAAACGAAGAGAAAAAAAATTCAGCTATGGCGTACGAAGGTTATAAGTGCAAAATATCTTAATTTTAAACTAACGTGAATAAATACGCCCATGTTTTAATGTATGATTGATTGATTATCAAAATGTACTTTTCTTTCTAACGCATTTTAGAGAGAGATAAATGTTTTTATTAATGCTTGTTCTTTTTTTTTTATTTTATTTTTTCAACCCATGCTTTCCTATATTGTTGTAGACAATTTCATGCTGCATCTTTTGGAAACAAGTTTAGTTCGAAAAAATAATATATCACAAAGATATTGAGAAAATACCTCTATTCTGCTGCATTTATTACAATATAATCTACTTTGTATGCGTGTATTTACACCAAAACAAATTATTCAATTGAGTCGTTTCTCTTGAGCATACCTGATTCTCTTTGGCTTTTCCACGAGAATATATCTTTTCAGACAATAACTTTTACTACAGCTAGATTATCAAATATAATGGGTTCATGTTCGAGGTAAAAATTTAAAAAACAGATCTTCAGGAGTTTTTGAAAAGACTTTAAAAACTATCGGACCTGCTTATAGCCGTGGCCTAGAATCCATCAGACCGAACATTTTCGGAGTCGAGCTCGACGGACTCTACTCCGATCGAACAAAACAAGATCTCTTCAAAACTTCTTGAATATTGTCTTTTAAAATTTTTTTTTCGTCGAAGTTAGATTCCATTATTTTCGACAATATACCTGTTGTAAAAATTTGAATGCCACTGATCTTACTCTCGAGCAGAATCACCATTGATCCACAAGAGAGCGCTTACCCTCACCAAATCTGACTATTAAATACATAAAATTCTAGTAGATAAAAGCGTTTTTATTTCACAGCGTATCTAATATCATACAGAAACAAAATACAACAAGTTCGAGAACAAACGAACACTAATACTTTGTGTTAGGATAGTTTTTTAGGGCCTATATTTTCCAAAATATACAACAGAATCCGATCACAATACACAGACAAACAATAACATGAAGAAAACAAAACAGAGAAAAAAACAAAGCATTGTGTTATTAGGCGATTAAACGCTGAGAGAAAACCGAGTTCATATAAACAAATAGAAAACAAATCAATAGTGTTTTATTTAGTTTTAAACTTTTTTATTCGTATTATTTGATGCATTCGTTGAATTCCAAGTTAAACGATCTTCATAAAATTTAATAACAAGTTGTGCTGATTGTTTATTCACAATACGTGATGGAACAAGTTCTGGCTTTACAATGCCTTTCCATTTAACTCTTTAAAAACAAAATAAATAATAAAACTAAACCAAAAAAAAACTAATACTTACAAAAACATTAATTCCCCATCATAAATATCTGTTGCACCCATTAACATTTCTGGTACTAAACCACGATGATATCCTGTTTGTTCTAATTCAATGCGTGGTCGTTTTGTTGGTGAAGTATTATTATTAACTTCATTGGTACTAGTAGTACTTGAATGAGATCGTTTACCATTTGGTGTTGATGTTTGTTGTTTTTCTTTTTGTTCAGCCATAAAAGCAGCAATTAAATCTGGACATTCAAGATTTTCAGCAGGCTCCTATAGAAGAAAAAACAACAAAAGAATTTGTATTGAATTATTTTCCTTTGTTATCTTACCCATGTATTTTCACTGTCAGGAAAACCTTTCCATTTCAGTAAATCTTCAAAGGAAAAGAAAATAAAAATTTTTCATAATTAAAATTTCAATTATAGCTTACATTGAACTTTTCCTTTTTTTGTTGTACGCATTTTAAGAATTTTTTCAACAACAAATTCTTGTTCATCAAGATTGGAATCAGAATCTGAATCAGACTCATTCGTGGCTTGTTTTTCAGATGTTTTGTCATCTTTATCATCACTAACACGTCGACCCATTTTTTTTGTCGTATTTATATAAGTAATGATGACAATCTATAACATAAAAAGCTTTCTTCACATATCAACAGATTAGATTGTATAAGGTATTTTAATAAAATGATTATTGATAGTTTTTGTCTGCTTCTAACATATCTATCCACAACAAGAAGTATCTATTTCTTTATATCATAAAGCACTACGATATAGACAAATGACGATCTGATATAAAAAGGACAAACAAAGTGTTGCTTAATCATTGGTATAAAATGATAACCAATAATGATATAAAAAGAGTATTTTGAATCTAGCGACACTCGTCATTTATTCTATTAGGTCTTTGTGTATGACAAAAAAACAAAAACAAATGAAAGAATCAATTAATTCATATGAAAAATCAGCTTAAGTGGATGAGTAACTGGTGATTGATCATCGTTAGTTTCCATAAGATCAGCCATATGTTTCCACCAACGTTGCATGATTTCATTCTCACGTAATTTAATATTAGATGAAATTGTATTTGACGAAACTTTTTGAACAGCAAATAATGTTAATGATTGTTCATCGAGAAAAATTGAATAATCCGATATACCATGTTCATGAAGTAATGCTACAAGTTCAGGCCAGATTTCATCATGTCGTCGTTTATATTCATTAATTACGTTTGGTTTAAGTTTCATTGTAAAAGCAACTTTATCTGTCATTACTTCGTCGATTTCTTCGTACTCTAAGAGAAATGAATGTAAATATTCACATATACCTTTGATGATACGAATCAAACATAAATGGAGAAAAGATAAAATAAACGTGTAAAGATATAACTATTATTTGTCTTTACTTGAAAAGGTAATCAAATGTTACACTACGTCTCTTTTTTGATTCACACAAAATAATATTTATATAAAAGTGAGTCATAAATACCACCACGATAAAATATTAAAATATCTTTGCTTTGGTTCATTCAAAGAAGCTACTATTTTGCTTAGTACGATAGAAGTTTCTTGAAATTTAAAAAAAATTATATACGAATAATGTAAACAAATATCACTATTATTGACTATACGAAAGAAATTTGATCTTTCTTTAAGTTAGAAAGAAACATAGTAATCGAAAATAATTTTCAAGAGAATAAAATAAAGTAAGCAAAACAAATTTTATGTATGCTATTACCATGATGTATATAAAAGTAAGTTTTGCAGAATTAGTTAATTTAAATGTTGAAATTCATAAAGTGTTTCGATTTCTTCTTATTATTTTTATAGATGATAACTGAAAATTAACTTGATGCACTACACATATTTTTTTTTTCGAGGACAGATGGTCATCGAATAGTTCCTATCATAAGTTTTTGAATGGATGATGCACAATAATATTAATTCAAACAATGATTTCAGTATTGCCGGAATTGATCAATTCATTTCTCTATATACGATTTGAGAGTGTATGTCGAACATTCAACCATTAGAGTAAACAGTGAGTTTTTCAACAAAACAACTAACAGATTTAATTGGAAACATAGACGCTGCTGATCAGTTAAATTATTTCGGATGTTTACTGTCTCTATAATTCTTTTTTTGTATTTTCTTGTTTGATGTTACCCTTTCGTATTGATTTTTTAATGTAATCTTCTGGTACAACTAAATAATATATTCGAATTTCCGACATAGAAATTAATAAGATCTCAACATTTCAATATGTTTTTATTTTTTCAAACTGTTAATTTATATAAAAGCATAAAAGTGAAAACAGTTTCGATCATAATTGAGCAATTTATAATGCTTACTAGTAGGCCATAGAATTTGGAAGATCATATTATTTTACTAAAAGAATTTAATGAAAAAAAAGTGAACATCTAATATCGTGACGGAAACAGTATTTATGTATGCATCCACAAGTATGATGTTTTGCATCGACATTTTGTTCCACTTCAGTATCATCAGTAATATACGAACGTATACATAAAGAAACGGATGGAATTTTTGGAGCAGAAAGACATTAAATGAATCGTGAATCATTTGATTTTTTGTAGAATTTTAAGAGAATTTCTTCTTGTTGTTGATGTTTATAAAAGAAACTTGATAGTATACTTTTTCATTTAAAATCTGAAAGTATCTGAAGAATGTCGATTATCTCCGATCCGTATCTGGTCGCGAAAAGTTGTACTCATGTAGAACATTTTATATCTCATGAGCAAAAAAATCAGCTCATTCGAATGAATAGAAGTGCAGATACTTCAATTTTTTAATCGTAGTAGTGCTATTTTTGATCGACCTTGTATATATATTGCGTTGTATAATAATACAAGGCTAAAAAAAATATTATTTTTTTTTATTTTATCAATATATCTAAGACTTATAACATTACGTGTTTCAAGAAGAAGCTGCTGCGTAACTAGTGGAATTTATACTAGCTTGAATGTTGAATGAATGATATTACAACGATTACAGAAGTACTACTAGTTTCTATCGTATTGATTTTAAAATATAGTGTGCAACTAGGTTGTTTTTTCTAAAGACGTATGATCTTAATACAACATATTATTCTTTAACCTATTTTTTTTTAAACTTACAAACAATCAAAGAAATACTCACAGTTTATTTGAACAGATTATTTTTATTATTAAATTCAAATATTTTGTACAAAAATACAAAAACAAGTTTACAAGTTTTTATCTGCACACTATTTCGTATTACATATTAACCATATAAACTTCAATTTCATCAACTAAGAAATATTTTGATTTTGAAAATGTTTTTTGTCCTTTTCCATTTTTATTAAGATCTTCATAAGAATGTGGAAATTTTGAATAACTAAAATTATTTTCATTAGGTCGATCACAAATATAAATATCATCTAAACCAAAAACGGGTCCTGCTGAAGCATAATGTGAGACAGCTGTTTCATCTTGTGATCGTAAATTAAAACGAGTAATACGTTCTTGATTAAGAAGAAATAAAAAAGCTTGTGGATCACGATAAAAACCAGATTGAGAAGACCATGGTATTGTTGTATAACCACCAAAGATTGAAGCACGTTTTTTTATACGTAAACGATTATGTATTTGAATTAAAGTAAGTGTAACACCACGATTATCGCAATAACGATGAAAATCATCCGAATCAAAACCATTGACATTTGCTTTGTATATTAATAAAAATTTTTTTTCATTTTGAAATAATCTTTTGATAAGTATTTGTTGTTCTGTATTTAATAACGTTCCATTACCAGAAAATAGAATTAATGCTTTTCCTATTTGTGGTGTTGATATAGTACGATATTGATCAACTAATTGTTTTACAACTCGATTAGGTTTTAACTGATCTATATTAATTGTTTGACGAGTTATTGGACTTGTTCTACTATGATTTTTTACCCATTTAATAATCGCTGATCGTTCATAAGTATGACCATCATTGGCAACAACTGGATCAACAAATAATTCAAGTGTTATAGGACATTTTAGAGTACTGAGGATAAACGAATCCATTTCTTCTTGATCGGGCATGTTAAAAGCGTAATATTCGAATATGAATGATACAATATACACGAGTCACTGAGTATTTATTAGATATAATGACTTGTATCACGATGATGCAAGAAAACTGTATTTATGCATACGCACTAATCATGAAGGTAAATAAAAACCAATGATGAGTCTAATTTTGCTTTTTATCGAATGGATATTGATCTATACAAAAATATGTGTTGTACAGATATGTATATACACGTAGTTTATATATAGTTAATGAAGCAATCCATCCTAGCGAATAAAAAATTCTGAACTCAATAACATGGGTCATCAAAAAAATATGCACTATGAAGAAATTTTCAGATATAATAAAATTCTTAATAAATATTGAAAGTTCAACTCTACGTTAAACTAAAGTCATGCATCGAACTCCGAAATTTGATTCCAATGAAGTCAGAGTTACAAACAGTCAATTATTTTTATTCTTACATAATAACAAATTTATTCTTTTTTTCTATTTATATTCATAATAATATCTAACTTCAATATGGACAATATTTTACTTTCGTCATCACAGCGACATATCAATTTCGAACTAAAAAATCTTGCAAAACAGTCAATCGGAAACAACAAGCTATTGAAAAATGTAATTTTTTATTGAAAATGTATTGTGGAATCACTTCAATACTCTTTTATAGTATAGTTTTGAAAAAAATTCTTGAGGTTCTCTATACGAAAAAAAATGTTTCCATGATCTCTACAGTCAATTTGATGCCGTACACATTTGCATTGATGATGCATGAAGAGATCTTTCTAAAATAAGAATACATTCAATTAAATCCAGTTATGTATTAATTAAAAACTTTCTTCTAGAAATTCAGAAAACACTGTTTTATTATAAAACAGCGCATTTATAATTGCAAGAAACATATATTTAGGTAAATATACTAACATCTCTTCTATGACGCATTCGTTCTGAACTTAAGAACGTATTTCTTTTTACAAAAGAATTTACAGATAAAATTCTAAACACACACCCAAACATAACACTATATTTGCACTTAACTGTTGATTATTTTTAACCATTTTACCTCCCATTTGCAACTGGAATTGTCATTTTTAGAAATATTTAAAATTAATGCCGAACAAAAAATACTAAGAAACTAGCTTATAGATTAAATGCAAGGAATTTTCTAAGCTATCAATTGGTGAAAACAAAAATTTTGTATCGTTGCTCGGCTTCCAATATATACAGTTTATGACAGAGACAATTATGAATTTGTTAAGAAAAAAAAAACGATCTCTTCTTTTTTTATTGATGTTGACACATTCTCATCTAAACATAATATTCGGGTGGGTGTGGATGTGGAATCTGAAGATGTTCACTTCACTAGCATCTGCCTTCATCCTTACATCGTGTATTGTTGTAAGTACACTTTTTTTATCAACTATTGTCTCCGCTTTTGTTCATAGAATATTGCCTATTTCTTTCTCATTCTACGCGTGTGTAATAAGTGAAATAAACTTGTTTAATACTGATGTATTAGATAAAATTGAATTGAACCTAAGAATTGTTGGAGAGACTATCGAAAAATATGATAAAGTGTCGCGAGCTTTACTTTATAGATGGATAAATAAATTTCAAGAAAATAGTATCAGAAAGACATTCTCATTAATAAGCAACAGAAAAAGACGTAAGGAGTGGGCCAAAAATTTCTCAATAAAATAGTTGACTATTTTTTGCGTATTTAAATACATTGTAAAAGAGTGAGAAGTAGAATAATATAATCAGAATTTCATGCTCTTTCAGAATATATGCTTAGAGTTTTTCTCTGGCTTTTGACTATTAAACTATAAGTAAATCTTGATGGAATTCAAAGAAAAAATTTCTGAAGGTAAGTACATTTGAATACATGAAAAATAGTCCAATATTTTGTCTGAAAAGTTTCGGTATATCCTTATATATGTGAATTGGCAAAAAAAAATTTGGAATTTCTCAGAATCAAAAAGTTCAGTCCCACTAGACTCTACTTTAAAGATAGACGTTACACATTTGTAAATGTCTGTGCTCTTCAACTGGGCTAAAAAAGAAAAATACTCCGGTCTTTCGGCTACTTTGCTGTATAAGGTGGTGTCAAGTGACAGATTCAGTAATCCGATATATTTTCTACAACTAAGGCTGGCTATAATTCTGAACGGAAGACTAGCCCAATGAAGAGTTCTTGCGCTCAGTTGCTTGAATTCCACATATACACAAACTAACCAGAAGAGCAGATGTATGTCACAACATAGTCAGCATGCTATCGGACGCGTGATTCCTTACAGAATCATTCTATGGTTGGTGGTACTGAACTTTGAACATAGTACTTCGTGAATACATGTCAAACAACGTCGTTACACGGTCATTGTGGTAGTTGTAAGGAGAACATTTTCTCAATTGGATTTCTAAAAGGAACTTTAGTAGCTCATTGTATACTAATGTTCATGCCAGAATTAAAGAGAAGTAGTTTTAATCTCAATAACTGACCCCAAAAGCAACAGTTAGAGGCCTGTAGTATTCAGCAATCAACCAAGCAGAACTTCGATTGTCTTTCTGTGCAATACTACAAAATCATTTAAAAACCCATTGTCTTTCCATAAACAATAAAAAGCATGCATGAAAACAGTGTTCTGTTTCAAGAAAATGTCCTAAAAAACAATGAAATTCCATAGAATTTGACTGAATACCTAAGCGATTGCGTTTGTTCAACATTAAAGTGGAATACAGTTTTCATACATGTTTTGCAAAGAGTAATGATTTTAAAATAATTTTGTATTTTATAGTATTGCACAGAAAAACGACCGAAGTTCTTCTCTTATGATTGCCAAGAGACGCAGATCGCTAGCTGTTGCTATTGTTGTTAATCATGCAAATCCGATCAGATGAAATGTAAAAATTGCTTATGAATCAATCTTTCGTTCGTCGGTTGGAACTTCGAATTAAGTAAAAATCAATAATGAAGCTTTATACAGGGTGTCCTAAAAGTCAGCTGCGAAAATAAAACTGCAATAGGTCTGTAACGATTCAAGCGACTCACATGAGCTTTTCATCATATCATAGGATATTCTCAGGAAGTTTTCTTTCATATGACTTTACTTGTACTTATCATTTCAAATGAACAACATCTATTCTAAGCAATGAAACTATATGTTTCAAATCATATGTAAACAACTCATGCATAAAACTTGTTTCGAAATCACTGCGATCACTTGTCAATCATGTGAAACAATAGTTATAGGTGAAATCATATGAAATAAAACCTTTGAGAATATTCTATGATATGAGAAAAGAGTCATGTGAATTGTTGAAGAATTATTGCAGCTTTGTTTCACGGCTGACTTATGATATATTCTCTCTCTCTATATATATATATGTCTTTCCAGTTCAGATATTCTTTTCTGATATTTATTTTTAAAATCTACGAAATGTTTACGTTTTCAAATAAAAAGAAATGAATAGTAAATGTGACGATTATTGATAGAAGAAGTACTAGCGCAAATGGAATTATGTATTATTCAGCTACCTCGCATAATCAATCGTATTGTTATCATAAACACACAACACACATTTATATATGTAAATATGAGAAAAGAAAAGAGAAGAAGAGAATAATGATAGGGAAAACAGAATGAAGAGTTATTAGAGAGGAAAAATCTGTGAGTGATGTCACAGTTAAGTCTATTTTTTTTCATCATTATCATCATCATCAGTAAGAATTTGATCACGCATATCTCGTTTAGCTTGATCTAATAATTCGTAAAACGGTTTTTGACCCGAAAAACTTCGTTTATAATAACCTAACAAGAAAAAATATATATGTATGTATATCATTTAAATATTTTCAATTTACATACTCAAACGTTTTTCACAATGTTCACCATAACGATCATCAGGACATTGACAATAGTAAGTTGTTTTCAAAGAAACACATCGACCAGTATTACAAATATTTGGTCGACATTGATTTACCAAGTCACCAGGATTAGAAAATCCTAAAAAATGAAAAATAATCACATCGAATCATATTATACCATCAACTTACTTGATTCACAATTTTTTCCTAAAAAAAACAAACAGACAAAAAGATTAAATACAAAAAAAACAGAAACTCAATCTATCATTTACCGTAATAATCCGTTGAACATTTACACCAATAATCATCAACTACATTAAGACATGTACCTCCATGTTGGCATGGAGAACGATAACATGCATCAGCTGAAAAGCAAAATTTGATATATAATTGACATAATTTGTTGACATACCTATTCCACAATAGATGCCTCGCCATGGACCAACGCATTTACAATCAAAGATTCTTTCCCCTCTTGGAGTACAAACACCGTTATGTTCACAAGGGTTAGACGCACATGCTCCTGAATAATAACGTGAGTTCATACTTCTTTGTGTCAAGACTGCTGATGGAGCATCTTCATCGTCATTTGTAACTAAATTTAAAATTAAAAACAAATCTTACTATAGAATTTCGATATATACTTACAGTCTCGATCAACAGCAGAAATTTCAATGATCAAAATGCATAAGATGAGCCCAAATAAGAAGAATTGACGGAAATCCATATATGAAAACTTACACTTGCAATATGAAAGTGAATATGAATACTTTTTCGTTATTTATATATATACACAACATTGATTCACTTAAATAAACATACATAAAGAAACCTTCGAAGTGGAAAAAAAGAATTACAAAAGTTCTAGTTTTGTTTTCGATATTAAAGAATACGGCTTATTCATTCACTTATTTTGTCAAGGTAGAAAGATGCCAAAAGCATATTTAACATGACATTAAATCGCAGGACCACGATTTCAAGCATTTATACTCTTGACACAGAAAAAAAGAAAAGAAAGAAATGATCTTAAACATTAACTATGAATAATATTGAGTATAAGGATTAATATTTCACATATTAAATCGAAGAAGTAGGTTAGTATAAACATGTAATTATAATATTAGCAAAACAATTAGATTCATCAAGAATAACATCGAGATTATTTTGGCAATCACCGAAACATTATTTGTTTGTATACTGTGTAATATATTTTATATAGTATTTGAAAAACAGCGATGATTGTTCAAATTATACAATTTAAAACTAAAAGAAAATGAGTAAAAAAACTGGTTCTATTCAATTCATAAGATAGAGATGTTGATCAGATACTTTGTTTGACGTCTCGAAATTCGCCTTCTAGACCGATGTCGCGATCCAACTGGGTGGGCTTAAACTTTTGTCGCATCACCCGATCTGGATCTTGCGGTTGGTAGCAACCGAGAAGGTTCACTATGCGAGAATTTTTTGTAAGTTTCATTTAGACAATAAATAAAAACAAAAATGATTTGTTTAGTTGGATGATAATCCTTGTCCTTACATGAGACTGGTTAAGTAACAATTGGGCTATGCATGTAGAAAAATTGGAAAACAATCTGATTTCTATCGATTTTCATCTAATTTATTAAGACTTTTTTTTTTTTTTACAGCAGTGCGTATCATTCGACATCGCATATCGAAGTATAGATTGTGTGTTAAAAGTTGAGAAACTTAAGAAGGTAGTTAAAAAAGTTTGTGTTCCTAAATTAAAATTGAAGAAAAGTACATTTTACAGCCGTTGTGATTAACAACAAAATAATCTGATTAAAATTAGACTTTTTCGTTCCTTTTTTCATGGGTAAATGATAGGAGTATTATTCAAGTGAAGCGTAATTAATAATAGACTAAATCATTAGTGTGAGTTGCGAATAATAAATTTCTGTGACTCTTTGAAGTTGTTCAACGAATAATTAACTCTTAGAAGGTCTCTATTAATAGAAGATAGTCTTCATGAAACTCGAGTACAGATGAAAGTATCTTGTAATTTCAATTCTATGAACTATTCGTCTTGGTTTTTGCAAGTATTAGAATTGTTTGACTTTATTAAACTCGTGATGGTCATGATAATAAACTTTTCACAATTTTCTAGTAAATTGCCGACATGATTGTTGAGTTCTACTAAAAAAATAAGACTTATAGTCAGTGCTATTTCGATCCAATTGGAGTTATACACCATCGAAAAGTAACTCGATCTCGAAAGTTGCTTTGCACACAAAAAGCGAACATGAACAATACATATTTCTGATGGAATACCGGCAGTTTTCTGAAATGTATTGGGTTTACACCATGAAATTAATCTATTGATATATATAACACATTTTAACTGTACTACAAGAAAGCGACAATTCCAAAGAGTCAATCCTCATGCTCAGTCGATTCTCTATCGTAAGTGTCATTTTCATCGTCATCCTCATCTTAATTCCTCCTATTTGAAGATATGATGTATAAAGAGGTTTATTGAAAAATTCTGAAAGCTGATGATTATTAATATAACTTGTTAAACTAGGCAAATACTTTTACGATCACAGTACAGTTTTCAAACTTTTAGCTCATATGAAAAAGTATACTATTTAGTTTCACTAATAAGCATCAACAAAAAGAAGAGATCAACTCTAATTTCATAAAAAAATCAAGTGATTCAATATTCATTTGATGTCTGTCTGCTTCTAATATTCGATCAATTTTGCTAAGTATACATTTGCTTGTTACTGAAGACACTGGTATAGAACGTAGTATTGGCGCAAAACATCATAATTATGTATACATATATGAAAACTTTTTTCATCATCATAATACCTAGTAATCTTGTCTGAGAAAATTCTTCTAGTAAAATAATATCACTTTCCATTTCTATAACCAGTTTTCATTCCTACACTTTCGAAATGAATTAGTAGTTTGAAAAAGTAAAAATATTTTGTAATACCAACATGACATTAATTGCTGGATCGGATTCGGATATAGGATCATATGCGGACTCGAACCAACTGGATGACTTTGCACTCAGATCCATGCTTCTAGACAAGCTGCAAGACATTAATTTGATACTTTAATAAAGTGTTGAAACTAAGAAAATGATGGATAGAAATTTAAAATTCAGACAGCAACAGAAGGTAATAAATTAATACAAAAAATTCAATTGAGATTCTTATTCTTCTAAAAGAGTCATTCAAGAGCAGCATCCAAAATGCTTCACTACATACAAAAAAGACTTTATTTGACATTTTCTTTTTTTCTTATTAGAATTCGTATGTCTTGCAAAACATGTTTTCTGTTTCATTGATCATGTCGTTTATTAACATACGTACACAATGATTAACTATTCAATAGTTTATCGTTAAAATTAAACCCATTGTCAACATCAAATACGAAATATATATATATATATATATATATTGATACAATCATCGTCTCCTACGGTTGTCAAAATAAATAGTTAATAACCATAATCAACTGCCAATACATTCTCGAGGTTTTTTTCCTACTCAGCATAAAAAAAACATATTTACTTAATGCTTGAAGTACCATAGCTGTGCCTGTGAGAGAAATTTCTGTTGGTTTTCATATTTCAGAGACTCCTCATGTAGTATTAATATTTACATAACAGCTACTTCGAGATTTAGAAAATTAAATTAGTTCAGAATGAAATGTATATGGAAATATACGGAAAGAAATTTCACCTATTTAAAAAATATTCTTATGATAAATATATATATATATAAACGATTTATTCGAGAGTTTATACAGAAAACTGTATCAAATCATACTTTCCTTGTTGAAGATCTATTCCTTTTTCTATTGAAATTCATTGAAGGTGACGTTCTTGTTTTTAGTTTGTTCTTCTTAAATTAATACTATGATGATCAATGATGTAAATTCAATATACATAAAAAAATTAGAATCAATCTTACTTTTGAATATGATTATTTTCATACAACTCTAAAAATTGTTCATCTTCAAAGTCATATTCACTTTTATTTTACTTGTAAATGATTGTGGAGATTTTATCAAAATGTCAGTAAATAAAGAAGAAAAAAAAAACAACCAACAGCATTTATATACAGAATGCTTCAAAAGTCATCTACCAAAACAAAAAACATCGTATATTTTAACCGCATTGTGACCACATGAGCTAAATTCTTTTATAATCATAAAAAAAAAGCACCAAATTTTTATTTATAAACCAGCAGCTTATTAATAAGCGTGAAATCTAGCATAATCTATTTCAATATAGAACTTGATGGTTTTTTTCCTCATATACTTGCATAAGTAAGTATCACGAGATATGGACTTTACATGTGTAATTTGAGAAGTACTACACACTTTAATAAACCTAGAATACAATGATGAATGCGGGTTTAGACTTTTACCATCCCATGTATCACTACGATTTCCTTTCTTATGAAATTTAAGATCTAATTCATTGATATGTTCATCATTATTGTTACGTGTATCCAGAAAAGCAGTATTGGTTCTTGAAAATAAATAAAAATGAAAAAAAAACGATTAATTCAATCTATGTCAGATTAAAATGTTAAACATTATGTCATTGATTTTGTTAATTAGCTGGAGATTATTTTATTCTATCTACGTTAGAACAATTTTCTTCATTATTCTTTTACTTAATGCTCCAGAAATACAATAAAAAAGTAGTTCATATATAATAATGACATGATGTCTGTCACGCCTGTAGAGGGGAGGTGACGGTCCCTATTCTAACGTATACTTCAACTTGAATTTTACCCCTTGATTGAATTTCTACACAAAATTGAAGTGTTTTATTGTATACCACTGAGATTAAAACTTCAATGTTATTACAATCAATCATACAGATTTGAGAAGATGAAATTTATCAATTGCTTATTAATCAATTTCTTTCATTGAATCGTCATATTAAGTGAAAAGAAACTGAATTTGATATTTTCCATGTCGCCGTTTAATGAGTAATCATATGACTACGATCAACATATGAAGCGAGGAGAAAACAATAGAGACTTCAATCTTGAAGTCTGCTGTTTTCCTATCACAATGAAACATTCAATATATGTTTTCAATTTAGATGTTCTTTTCTTTTATTTATTTTTTGAACGTTACGATTTTTTTTTATTTTCAAATAAAAGAATTCAAAAGTAAAGCTTATTTTTTATCGCCATCAAAAGTTGTTTCATCACTATCATCGTCATCGGTAAGAATTTGATCACGCAAAACTCGTTTAGCTTGATCTAATAATTCGTGAAACGATTTTTGATCGGAAAAAGTTCGTTTATAAGAACCTAATACAAAGAAAAAATATATGTATATTATTTAAATATTTTCAATTTACATACTGAAACGTTTTTCACAATGTTCACCATAACGATCATCAGGACATTGACAATAGTAAGTTGTTTTCAAAGAAACACATCGACCAGTATTACAAATATTTGGTCGACATTGATTTACCAAGTCACCAGGATTAGAAAATCCTAAAAAATGAAAAATAATTACATCGAATCATATTATACCATCAACTTACTTGATTCACAATTTTTTCCTAAAAAAAACAAACAGACAAAAGATTAAATACAAAAAAAAACAGAAACTCAATCTATTATTTACCGTAATAATCAGTTGAACATTTACACCAATAATCATCAACTACATTAAGACATGTACCTCCATTTTGGCATGGAGAACGATAACATGCATCAGCTGAAAAGCAAAATTTGATATATAATTGACATAATTTGTTGATATACCTGTTCCACAATAGATGCCTCGCCATGGACCAACGCATTTACAATCAAAGATCCTTTCCCCTCTTGGAGTACAAACACCGTTATGTTCACAAGGGTTAGACGAGCATGCTCCTGATGGTGGATACCAAGGTGAAGCTGTAGTTTTTGGAGTCCAGATTTCTGGTGCATGAGTTGTTGTCGTTTTTTTATGCCATAGGAAACGCTTAAGCTGCCGATATTCGTCATCGCTATCATCATCGTCTTCAACTGAATTTCAAATTAAAAAGAATTTCTTAGCAAAGAAATTCTATATATGCTTACAGTCTCGATTAATAGCAGAAATTGCAATGATCACAGCACAGAAGGTGAAAGCAAATAAGAAGAATTGTCGTAGTTGCATATTTGTAATCGTATACTTACAATATGAAAGTGAATATGAATACTTTTTTTTCGTTATTTATATATATACACAACATTGATTCACCTAAATAAACATCCATACAGAAACTTTCGAAGTGAAAAAAAGAATTACAATGATTCTAGTTTGCTTTTCGATATTCAAGAGTACGATTTATTCATTCGTTTAGTTTTCAAGGTAGAAAGATGCCAAAAGCATATTTGACATGACATGAAATTATACGATGGCTACCTAAAACATTTGTATTTTTGATATAGTAAAAAAGAAAGAAATACTTTCAAACATTAACTATGAATAATATTGATTAATGGGAATATATTTCGTATATTATATCAAATAAGTAAGTTAATACAAGCATGTATTAATAATATTAGCGAAATTATTTCTTTCATCCACGAGAAAAAAAAGATTGTAATAATGGTAACAGATTAAAAGTTTCGTTCAAAAATATCTCCGACATTTAGTCCTTGAAAAATTATGTATGTATGGATATGGGTAGAATAGAAGCCTCGCTCTCACTCACACCTTCATCATTATGCTGTTTGATTTCAATAAATTCAAGGATTTTTGTTGTGATTATTTACAAAAGACGGCATAAGAAAACCGAATCGTATTTTAATAAAATTTTCTTTTGTTCTTATTGCATTTATTTCCTCTAGAAGTAAATCTTCAATATGAACAATTTAAATATCTGCCGAACTATATTTAAATTACAGAGTCTTCTACATTCCAGTAATATGTTATTTAAAAAGCAACAATTTAGGATGAGGGACAGTTTTTAAAGGAGGTTTTAAACTGTATTCGTAATAATTACGTAGTTTTTCTTTTGTTTTAAATGTTGAGATTCAAACGATTTGCTCGCCTAAAATCAATTAATTATTTGGCAATACTCTTAAATATTCAATGAATTTTTGTATACTTGAAAAGAATTTATGGTGAAAGTCCCTAAAACATTGTGTGCTCGCATACTATGAATATATTTTTTATAATACTTAAAAAAATAGTGAAGATTGTTCAAATTATACACTTCGAAACTAAAAGAAAATGAGTTCAAAAATTGGTTCTATTCAAATCATAAAGAATAGCGATATTGATCAAATGGTTTGCATCACACCTCGAAATTGGCTGCTTAGATCGATGCTGCAATCCAGCTAGGAGAGCTTGAGTCTTCATTGTGTCGTTCAATCTGAATCTTGATTTTTTCTGAAAGAAGATTTACGCATTGTGCAATAAGTAGTAATCAGGAAGGTTCACTATGCATTTTTTTTTGTAAGTTTCATTTAGACAATAAGGAAAAAACAAAGCATTTGCTTAGTTGCCTGATACTGCTTGTTCATACATAAGACTGAGTGAATGGATAATTGGCCTATGGATACAAGAAAAACAATCTGATTTTAATCGAAATTATCAGTATTATTTGTTTACAAGAGTACCTATCATTTGATATCGTATGTCAAAGTATAGATTGTATCAAAGGTTGGTTTAATATGATATTTGTAATTTGTTGAGCCAAGAAATTGAAACAAGTAGTTAAAATGTTTGTGTTGCTAAGTTAAAATTGAAGAAAAACACGCTTGATGGTAGCTGCGAAAATAATCTGATTAAAATCAGAATGTTTTTGGTTCTTTTTCCATAGAAAAATGCAATGAGTTTTATTTAAGTGAAGGCATGTTAATAATAATTAACTAAAATTATCACTGTGAACTACGAATAATAAATTTCTGTGCCTCTTTGAAGTTGCTCAACGAATAATTAACTCCTAGAAAATTCTTGCTAATGGAAAACAGTCTTCTAAAAATTCAAGTATAGGTGAACATATCTTGCAACTGCAGTTCAATAAAAAGTTCGACTTATTTCTCAAGTAGGTTATTACAAGCATTACAATTGTCTAACTTTGTTAAATTTGTGATCATCATGGGAAGAGACTAGCGGGATTTTTTTTTCTTGATTTTTCACTATATTAAAAGAATGCAATAACTTTCAAGAATCAATTTTTACACTCAGCCTAATTCCTTCTATTGAAAGATATTATGTATAACGTGGTATATAGAAAAATCCCGAAAGCTACCGATTACTAATACAACTTGTTAAACTAAAGATCTTATCCTGCTATGCTGTGCATTTGTTCACACTATCACTACTTTGTCATGGTACCTGTTAGAACCGACGGTATACCGACAGTAGATTGCCCATAGGAGAAGTGCTATTAATACATGGCCGTCGAATGACTGTCAGAAGATACTGTACCGCTTCGGTATCAAACTACTTATACCAATATAGCATATATTATACCGAACAATCTACTGAAGTTTTGCTGGCGATTTTTGGCTAGTTTAAATCGTATGGGCATTTTCGATACTATGAATTTCAAACGTCTACAAGAAACAATTGTTTTCTCAGTTGATTAATGATCATTGATAACAACTACTAGTTAAGTGTTGATAAGCTTGCTGTGAAAAAAAATATCATAAATATTATTTTAAAATTAACAGAATAATGTCGTGGTTACTTCATTAGAACTGAATCTTCTTCCTATGTAGTTATTTAATCTGATACATAGATGATGAGTGCAAATATAAATTGTCAAATTAGGATAATTTGGTTAGTTGATTTATATGTGAGAACATGATTGAATGTTTATTGTATAAGCTTTCGATGTAATGTGCTCTGCGGATAAGACTATTTGCAACCGGATCCAGGTCAGAGATAATCAATATTCGGTCGATACTCTCACAGTCACAGTATGGTTTTCAAACTATTAGCTTATATGAAAAAGTATACTATTTCGATTATTGTAGAAATATCAACAAAAAGAAAAGATCAACTCTAATTCCACAAAAAAATCAAATGATTCAAGATTCATTTGATGTGTATCTGCTTCTAAAATTCAATTGATTCCGCTAAGTATATGTTTGCTTGTTGCTGATGACGACGGAATGGAACAGTATTGATGTCAAACATCATGGAAGACTTTTCCCGTCACAATAATACATATTCAACTTTTTTCGTTAACTTGGTTTTCTCTCCACGTATCCAGTTATTTCGTGATATGATTCATCATCATTTGTAAATGAATTCTTTTAGTAAAATAATATCGCTTTTCAAGTATAATAAATTACTCAATAATAATCAAACCATTTTTTACTCCTATGCTTTTGATATGACTTATCAGTTTGAAAAAAATAAAAATATTTTGAAATGTCAACATATGATTAATTGCCTGTCGGGTCAAGTTTGGGTATGAGATCATATATGAACCCGAACCGACTCGAGGAATTTGCATCCGAACCCACCCATGAAGTAACAACATGCAAAACAATAATGTATTTGACACCATTTTAATAGAATTTTACCCTCAGAGAAATAATAACCGAAATAAAAAAAAATGATATTTCTGATGATAAAACGGACAAAAAACCGTCTGTTTTCTAAAGCCATTGAGGATTTTCAAAATTTTCATCCGTGAAAATGATGAATTCTATATCATCAAGGATCAGATGCTACCGTCAGAGAATCTGATCGTATACATATTTTACCTAGAAAATAAAAGCAGAATATTTTAATCAAGTCGGATCGATTGCGGCAATAGCTAAGACGTTGCCAACAAACCAACGAATTAACTGGAACACCATTTTTCTAATTGACTTCACCAACTTAAGGGAGCTCTTGGATTGGTTTGCAAACGACACGTTCCAGCCCATGAATCCATGCGTCTCATATCTAAAGAATGCTTTATCTTTACCCACTTATCTGATTATGAATCAGATGTGAATAATAATTCACCGGCCGAAAAATACCAGCATGCTGATATCCCAAGTTCAAGCCACAGTTATCTGATAGATGCACTATGGATGATGATCATACTTATTCATTTGTCCATTCATACGAAGCATTCACTTTTTTGAAATCAAAACTCTTCAATCTGCCATCCAATGTACATGATGAATACCTTCACATTACTCAACTTAGTTACATCAAGTTAACAGAGATTCGAAACGTAATAAAAATCTTGTTCCTTCCTTTGAAATCGAGTTCAATCAAGCGACGCTTGTTTCTAGCAAAACTCACTGCGCATTTTATTTACACTGTTGATTCACAATCACAAGCAAACAACGTTTTAGTACTTCAAACTAAATCACAAGAAAAACGAAAAAATACAAAACATCGAAATACAACCAAATTGCATAAACAGCACAATTTTAATTCTTATACAATATCGCTCAGAAACACGGATGAGTATGGGTCAAGGAAAGCTACCAACATCTACGAGTACTCACACTTACACTCACATCATCATGCTCAATATCACAAAAGACAATTTACAAGTAGGGATACCATCAAACCATTGTAAACCGTATTCGCTTTACTTCGAGAGCATTCGTTTATTGTTATACAACGCTATAAAGTGCGCTTCTTAAACATATCTGATTGCCAAGTTTGATCGCTGCTAATATTGAATGGATGTTTGAGTAAACAAAATAATATATCAGTTTTAAAATACTATTGATACGTGATGTTTTCATTGAATAGTAAAAATTATTCTACTTTTGTCTAACCTTTCACGAATTTACTTTCTAATCTTATGTTTATCCTCAGTCCAAATCGAAACATGCAGTACACAATCGAGACAAATGCGACAGCCTTGTGCAACTGTTCACGTCTATGCGAGCATCTGTTAGAGCTTCCAGGAGCGGGTGCCATATCATTCCAATGGTTGAGAAGTGCTACAAAAACTTTAAGGACAATAGTTAGTCCACGCAAAATTCGTTGGTAAAACGAAAAGAGATTTGAAGATAGCGTAGGATCAGTCTATGAATCACCGATTTATGGGGTATCTCATATAGTTTATGGTATTAAAACGATGTAAACACAATCTGTTTACAGATACTTTAAAAATTAGTTTGAATAGCTGTAATAAACGGTAAATGGACCGTATACTGAGTGTTCATACTATTATTGAAAGGCTACAACTTGCGTGCTAAGTAAAATTTCTATCTGCTCAGTAAATAATTTGAATGCTAAGTGGAAATATTGAACGCTCAGTTAATCTAAAGTTTCTGAGTAATAAAAATATTTGCTAAGTTTGATAACTGCTATACAAGTAAAATATTTTTTCGTTAATTAAATAAATTTGGAATTATAGTTATAAAAAAAAATTGATAAGTAAAAATTATTACTAATGAGTAATTTCTAATAAAGTCAAAGTACGATTATTTAACGAGGGAAATGCAGCAACTGCCACCGAACTTTTGACTCCATCTTTTGTCTATAAGTAGGCTTTTAGTGAGACCAAGAAAACCCTAAAAGGGTGTGGATGAATGGAAGATCTGCACGCACACCTACCTCAAGCATTTGAAATGATCAAGAAAGGTTGTAAATGTGAGCAAATAGAAGATACATACTATTTCGTCGTCAAAAATCTTGAGTCAATAAAATGAAGAGTAACGATATTTAAAAACAAAGAATAAAAAGCCCAATTTTTGACACACATTTGGAGAGGTAAAAGCCACGGGCACGAACGCTTTCAGGATTTTCTGAGTCTCACTGAAACCTATTTATAGCCACAAGATAGAATCAAAAGCTTCGAAGAAGTTAGTGTACTTTCCTTGATGAGATTCTTATTCTTCTGAAATAATCATTCGAGAACGGCATCCAAAATGCTTAACTACATATTTAAAAAAAAACTTGTCTGACTTTTTTTTTCTTATTAGCATTTGTATGTCTTGCAAAACACTGTTTCTATTTCATCGATCATATCGTTTGTTAACATAAATACACAATGATTAATCGTTGGATAGTTTATCATTAAAACTAAATCCATTGTCAGCATTAAATACGAAATATATATATTGACACAATCGCCGTCTCTTACGTTAGTCAAAACAAATAGTAAATAACCATAATCAACTACCAATACATCTCGAGTTTTTTTTTTCTACTACGCTTAAAAACCATAAGTCTAAAACAACAACTGAAATTAAAATTCATACATTTTGTATAAATCATTCGCTTTGATAAAAAAAAAGTGTATTTTCCAAATGTCAATTTGGATTTCATTTAGAAAAAATGAAAAAAGAAAAAAAAGAAACTTGCCATTTTATATATAAAAATTATGAATATATTGATGACGATAGTAAATACATACAAATAGACATGAACGCACGAAGAAAAAAAAATATACAAGAAGTTTTTGAGAAAGAAAAAAGAAGAAAATGAAGAACAACACTGTAGTAGAAAAAAAAAGAAGACAAAAAAGCGCTTCAAAATAATTCAGGAAAACGAAAAGGACATTTGCCAATATATAATTAATATAAACTACCAAAAAAGAAAAAGAAAACAATCAACAGCATACATATAGATCTTCCACTGAGAAATCAAAAACTCAAAAAAAAAAAAGAATCAATCAAATTCATTCACACATAAATAAAACATATGTTTCACTTTTGTTTTAATTTCGTCGATATAATGGAAATCTATCCGAACGTATTGTGGATGAAGAATATTGGCCGGTATTTATTTGTTGAGAATTTGGTGTAGATAAATGTTTATTGGAGCCTAATTCGAGTGAGATTGTGCTCGTTTTGTTGCTGAATTGTCGATCGTCTAAAATATGAAACATAACAAGTTAAAATCATCAATTTAATTAAGAAAATTTTTATCAAGCGTCAAATAAGCAAAGCATAAGCGCAAAAGACACAATAGTAGATTTAAGCATCAATTTATAGCATGAGCAAAATATGATGATGAAATATTGAACGTACGGCAAAGGTTGTTCATGTTCTGGTGCATAACCAACATAATAATCAAAACCACTACTTTCTGATGGTCCACTTCTTTTTCGAATTGGAGCTGGATATTCACGTTCATTAGGTCGAGGATATTGAGGAAGTGTAGCTGATGAAGTAACGTCACCAGGTCTCGGTTGCCTTTGATTAAGTATAAGTGGTGCCATATCATCACCATTAGTTCCACCACCATGTCGAGGTAAACTAGTATCACGTCTTGATGGCTCTGGTGGCGGAGGACGAGTAGCACCCTGACGTGGTTTATGTGTTACTATTGTTTGATGTCGTTCAGTTGGTTCATCGGAATATTTTAATGATGATTGTGATGTACCTTTGGGATCCTCACGTAGTTCTACATTGGAGATGAATACAAATAACTTATTTTTCTTTTAATTTCTTTCTTCAATTATTATTGAAAATAATATATAATATTTCTATCTATTTATCTAGACAATATATTTCTATAAAATAACTACCTATAGAGTCGATCATTCTTTCTCTATTAGATACGAGAGAATTTTATTTTAAACATTTCTGTTTTTTGTTAAGTCTGCCTTGTTTTCTTTTCTTACCTGTACGTGTATATGAGCCGGATTTACCAGAAGGAGAACGACGCAATAATGCAACAATTTCCAAACCAATAATTAAGAGAACAAGAAAACCAAAATAAATATACCATATAATCCAAACAGGTAATGGTAATACAGCAAGAAAAACACCTAATGATATATTAACAAAACCAAGTGCTAATATTAATAAACCTAGAATACGATGACCAATACGCCATACACCTTCACCGCCCCATGTATCACTATGATCTACTTTTGGATGATATTTATGATCTGTTTCACTGAAACTTGCATTTTTCTTGTTATGCATGCTGAGAAAAATAGCACCCACTCTTAAAAACAAAACAAAACAAATAAGAATGAGAATAAAAAACCTGTTAGTTGGCAATTTTCATGGAATTAAAATGTGAATCACGATGTAGCTATTGTTGTTAATCATAGGCAAATTATTTTATTCTATCTATTTTGTAACTCATTTTTTCACAATCCTTTTACTTCATCCTTCAGAAATGCTATTAGAAAGTAGTTTATATATAATAACGAGACCTTATTGATATACGGTCTGTTTGAAGTCTGGATTTTTTTATCCATATACTTCAACACTCATTTTAGATCATATTTCACAAAACTAATAAAAAATTTAACTTACAATCCAGCACAAAATTGAATAATTGTTAAAATAAATGTAATTATACCAATAATAGCATGTGCATGTTTAAAATGAAGCCATGCTGCAGCACGAACAGAATGTACACCAAAAGAAAAACCACAAATAGCTAATGCAACACCAAAAAGCTAAAAGAACAAAATTTATTCAAGAAAAAAATTTACCATCAAATATCAATTTACTTGTAAACCCATATGTAATGGTCGTCGAGCAGATAAATTTATAGCATGTCGACCAACTAAATAACCAATAGGAAAGATTACACCATAAGTAAAAAATTGAAATATTCCATGAAGATGATAATATGAAAATGGATAAATACATCCACGTGAATTAGGTGAACTTAATGCATCTTGTGATGATGCTTGTAAAAACCAAAGATCAGAAAGAAGTAAACGACGATCACTATAAATAGATTATATTCAAAAAACTATTCTGAAAAAATCTTACGAAAATAAAGAAGTTTTAATTTTAATCTATCATAGAAATACTTGTTAAAAAGATTTGCAAAACATCGAGCCTCTCAATAAACATTGAATTCTGTACCTGACAATTCAAGAATAAGAGATCTATCAGACAATATACTTCTAAATTTAGATTCTCTCGGAAACTATGTGCCGAAATGACCAAACACCAAATTCTTGATCTTTCAGAAAGTGACAATCTGAGGTCTCGATGTATAATTTCGATAGTCATCAAATAGTCAGTTGTAGAATAACAACAACAACAAAAAACTTAATTTTTCACATCTTTCGTTTATCATATTCGAGATAAACTCAACAATTATGAACAATCTTATTGATAAATACTTACTTAACACTTCGTCCACCATAGACAAACATACCCGGCGCACCTTGAAAACATCCAGCAACATAAGCAGCACCTTCTCGTTGCATTGGAAAACCACCATCCTACAATGAGATAATACGATCTTTAATATATACATATATAAGTCCATATAAAAATTAAAACATAGACAGCTTTCATGCAGATACAATCATGATGTATCTCAATATACATTGAAAAACAAATCAGCGAAACAATAGTAAACTAACCCGTGAATTCTTTATTTATATCGAAAGAAAATGAGGTAGAAGAACTGTAGAATTATATCCGAAGAAAAATTGTTTAAAATATTATCTAAACTTACTGATGATGGACGTGCTTTTTTTAGATGCCATTCTTTTTGACTTAAACTAAATACTGCAACTTCATCATTTGGACTTAAATAAGACTAAAAACAAAACAAAGCAGAAGAAAAATTCAATAATTAATCATTATTATTCAATTTTATTAAAATAAATTCTTACGCGAATAGATGATGGATTAAATTCTCGACCACCCCATAAGACAGCTACTGGTGGTTCATTTCCCATACCACCACCTCCTGACCATCCACCAAATATTCCTTGACCTATTGATGAACACACACTATATGATGGAAGTGTAACCATAGCAGCGCCTGTTTTTGTTGTTGGACATTCCCCAAGACGTTCCCAATGTCCACGATCAATTTGTAATAACCATGAATCTTTTGATGGGCATGGACCACCTTTACCATAACCACTAGATAAACAAAATTTCTGATATAAAAAAAAGAAATAACAGGAAATGAATCATTGAGAAAAGAGTCATAGGTAAATTTTTGAATGAGTCAAACTAATGACGAATTTTCTTTTTCTTTTACCTTAGACAACCACCAAAAAGTAAAAGGTGATTATCTGTGAGTAATGTTGTTGAATGGCCGTAACGAGCATGTGGATACGATGGACTGTATGAAGATAAATCATACATAACTATTTTAAAAATTAAATAAAAAACATTAATTCTACATAAAGAAAATATTTCTGAAAGAAAATTTACTTGTAGCTGCTTGTCCTGCACCAATTGGATTATAACCTGATGTAACTTGACCAGCTGATTCAACAGTTGAATACATCCAATCACGTGATTTACCCATACTATAAATAATTCTTGGTAAACCACTTGAATATGGTGTAGCAGCTGCTGAACCAAAACCACGTCCTTGTTGAGATGTTTGTGTTTGTTGCCAAGATTTTGTTCTAATTAAAAGAAATATGAAAATTAAATAAATCAATATTTCTTTTTAAAAAAGAAAAACACTAACAAATAACTAAGAAACCACGAATCTGGTAATGCATGAAAATTTTCATCAGCACGATCATCATTATCATTATAATTATTATGTCCCATAGGATTCATTTGATTAAAATTTTGTTTATTCATAACTCCTGGATTTTGTTTACTCATAACTCCTGGATTTTGTTTATTCATAGCAGCTGCATCTCGTTTATTCATAGTTTTTGGTTTTTGTTTATCTGATCCTGCTGGATTTTGTTTATAACTTACAAGTCCTGATTGTCCATAAGCTGTATATGGATTATAAAATTGTGATGAACCTTGCATACCAAAACCACCAAATATATATAAACCACTACCTATTGAACTAGCCGATGCCATACCATAACGACTAGATGGTGCATTTGGAAAATTCAGTGGTTCCCAATAACCTAAACAAAAAATAAAAATCAAATATTAATTATTTAAAATGATATATAATCAGATTTAAAATAAACCTTGAAGAATATTGAATGCATAACTATCTTGACGAGGCATTCCAGATTGATCACGACCACCATATAAAATAAGAAATGTAGAATCAAAACCAAGTGCAGCATCACGTCTTGGCATTGGTGTATCTCCACTGGAACCATCACTAAGTAAAATCCATTGAAGTTGTTGAGAATTTATTGATAAAATAGTTAATAGAAAACAATAAAGAAATATCGTTAATTTTGTCATTATCATTATCTAAAGTAAAGAGAAAACGAACATTCTAAATAATAGATATTACTCATATGACTTCACAAAAAAATTCATATATGATTCAACTCCTATGTAATATCAGTATATTGTAAGACTATGTTTAATTTTCTTCACTCTTCTATTACATTTTCAATAAAATTTTAAAATCAATAACTTTTTTTCGTTCTCTTGCACATTTTTTTTGTCACCTGTATTTATATATTTCGAATTCAATTTAGTTTTTTGGTCACACATTAATATGATGAGAAAAAAAAATGAATTAGTAATTTTTGAATGATATATGAATCAATTATTACGAATGAAAGAAAAAAAGAAAAGATCTTGATATGACAATTTGACTCTTTCTTCGAATACATTTTAAAGATTTTATAACATGCTTCACATTACACAGTCTTCCATTGACGCAGAGATCTTTCGTTTTTTTTTCCAAGAGGAAAAGAAACAAAAAAGAAAAGATCAATTGAATTGACGAAAAAGAAAAACTAGATGTGACAATTTACCTGTTTATGTTCTTCTTTCTCTTTCAATGCATATCGTTGACAGTGACTTGACTATACATCGAGAGAAACTCATTTCATTCTTTCTTCTTTTCTTTTTTTTCTTTTTCTTTTTATTCTCTCTTTCTCTCTTTCTGTTTGGTCTCATAGAAGGTAGTATAGCACGGATGAAGATCGAAAAATATATGCCACACGCACGCTTCCTATGTTCGCTTACTGCTTACTTGCTAACGGGCCGACCGACTGAAAGACGTATAATTTGCCCGCAAGTATAGAAAAGAGAAAAAATATGAACTTTTTCTTTTGCCTCTGCTCGGTTTTATTGTCGCACGGATGCAAATAGAAGAAAAGGTTCAATTCTTCTTTTCTATCGTTCATTCATATTCCAAATTTTAATTGCAACATGACTGAAGTTTATTTAGTCATCGTTGTCGTCGTCTCTGTAGACAAAGAGAGAACAATGCTAATAGATTGAAGATGAAGAACAACGAAAAGAAAAAAAAAATAACGAAAATTTGCGATATATGTCATTTTGTTGTCTCGATTCGACAAAGAAAGAAAGACAAGAAAAAAGAACATAAAACATGAATCATTTGTCAGCATAAAAAAATGTCGATGTACAAGGAACAAAAAGGCCAAGGACACCCACACATGTTGCATTCTGTTGTAAACCTCAAAAAGAAAGTTGTTTTCAAAAACTTGCCACTCATAATTAGATATATAAACTCATGTCGCTGAAGCAAGGACATGTGTTTTTTCTCAAAATTCTTTTTTTTTTTTTATTAAATATTAATTTTAACAAAAAATCTAAACCATCTGTAATTGTTTCTAGTTTTATAATGTCATATTTATTGTTAATTTCATCTGTAATAAAATTTCTGAGGGTATATAAAAACACTTATTTCGTGTGAATCAACGAATGGAAATCGAAGTATACATATTCATCAAGCAGTGTCTTTATTGATAGTGTATATGAGATCATGCTTTTGTCTAGATGTTATTAAAAGAAAAAGACTTTTTCAATTAAAGCAATTATCTTTAAATGTGATCGAAATGAAAATTGGCGTCAATGAGAAATATATTTTTGGTTTATTATCAATCGAACTTAATGTGCTTAAAACAATTTCAAATATTTGATGTTTTATATTCTGTCTTTCGACGAATTTTTCTATAGATATCTTGAAAATTTACATAAACTCAGCAAAAATAGTAATAAATCAATGTATGTCCAGTCCTTCTAACAAATATTGACATGTAATGAATAAACAATTATTTCCTATCAAATATTATATAATAAAGTTGAAGATTATTTTTAAAAGGAAACATCTCTATCACATTTGATTCTATTTGATTCGAATGATATTAAATCATTGAATCGAGGTCAACTTGTTTATGATCTTCAACGAAATGATTAACATAGGAAATACAGTTCAATAAAATGATCATATGCAAAAAGAAAAAAAATTCAAATAGTTAACAAAAGAAAAGTCTTGTACAAATATTTCACGAACAAGGTCATTCATTACTTCGTTTACTCATTCGACAATTAATAAATATAGACTTCTTCATGACCGGAAAAAGGAAATTATAAAGAAATGAATATTTCATCGATTCAACAAACAGATAACAACTGTAACGCAAAAGAAAAAAAGAAATTGTTTATTTAATGTAACTTAGCTCACGTTCAATAACTCTATTTAATTTTATCATATCAAATTAATGCATTTTAAAATAATCCTTGAGTCATAACTACTCAATGATGCTGCTCAGTCTATGATTAAATATGTTGAAATACATTTTAATACAACAATGCTTGATACATATGACCTTGTTCATGTACTTCTAAATCCTATGTTATCATTTCTTCTTTTTTTTCGAATTTGAACAAAGAAGAAAATTATTCGAACATAGCTTTGCAACTCGTCATGAATCTCTTCATAGTACAACAATATTTCATGCAACTGATTGTCAAATTTTACTACATGATTACATATTTATAATTATGCATTATACAGTGTAGTGACATTGATCAGTCTACATTTCTATGTGGTTACATTGGCATAAAAAAAATGTGATTAGATTTTACCTGTGTTAGTGAAGGACAAATATATTGATGCAATGGTAAGGTTGGCATCGAATAGAGAGAGAGAGAGAGAGGAAGAGAAGAAGTGTAATAAACAGCACATTTAAAGCGTTAAACTTTTTGCGTATGACACTACTTATTGCATAGACAGACAGAGAAGGAAAAGGATACAGGGCTGCTTATTTGCTCAACGTATGCGTGTGTAGTATGTCTATCGAATCGTAAAAAACACACTCATCACAAGCATTTGTTAAAATACAACAAATTATCTTTTGTATATTTGCTAGAATTGAGTCATCTGTACACTTATCAAAAGAGAATTTTATAGTGATATAACTTATATTAGATCTTCCAAATGAAAAGAAATATATAAAATGTTAACACAACAACAACAAAAAAAAAGAAGAATAATAATAACTGATTGGCATACGTTACATACTCGTTAAAGGACATCTAATAAAAAAAAAGAAATTGAATCAAGTTTGTACGACTGATTTACATTAGTGTACGGAAGCACGTTAAAATAACAGAGCAAAAAAAGCTTGAAGATAACTGTAAAGGCAGAAAAAAAAATAAAATAATGTTTTTTTTTGTTCAAAATTACCTTTTTTGATCGATACCGCAGAATAAATTAAGGATATTTTAACTCCGTACTCTCAATCTTTTGATTTAATTACATATCTTACCTATTACGTTTTAAGAAGAATATAATACTGAAAGAAGTAAATGTACATTTTCTTTTCTTTCCTTAGGAAGATAAGATTAAGTTAATTAAAACTACTCAATGACCTTAAGGTAAAGATTGAAATAAAAACCATCATATAATAAATTGAAAGATTTAAATGTTCTCATGTATTTATATTTCCAAGTTTGTAATTATCAATAGAAAAAATATTTCTTCAACGAAAACTTAAAATTGACTATTGAATTTTAAAAAATCTAAGTACATTTTCTTCTAGTATATTAATTCGTTATAATCATCCAATGATTCAGTGAATATTTTTCGTTGGATAAAAATTCTTGTTTCAAATCGAAAAAACAAATCACAAACTAATATTCTTCATTTATAATCTATACATAACTTATCGAAAAATGTCAATGTTCTTGACATTAATTTTTAATCGATTATTATGCTTACGTACAGTCAGAGAATTTTGATAACCTTTGATAACTTACATGGAAATAATAAAAGAATATATCAGATCGGTCGTCGTTTTTTTTTCTTCTTTATAAAACGATGTCTAATGTTTAGACATTGGTGGAATTTAGTATTACTCATAGCGTTAAAAATATGATTACTAATTTTTACGCCAAATAATCTATGATTCATTCATTTCAATGAATAAGTACTTTGTTTTATTTCTGTCGCCTAGAAAATTTTTACCTGTTGTTCTGTTGAACTCAGTTTTACACATCACGATATCAGACTGAAAGTCAATAAAATGTCGAATTGGTGTTTCCGTCCAATAAAGATTGATTTGCTCAAGTGTAATAAATAATACAGAAAAATATATATTTAAAAATTGTTATATCAATTTGAATTTACAAAATTAACATTTTGTATTCTATTAGGATAACGATTAGAAAGAAAAATAGACAGACGGACTATAAAGAGGAATCCTCTTCGTCGTTTTGAAATATACCGACTATCTGTTCATTCACTGGAATAATTCTTTTTTCATTCAAAGATTCATCGTCTAATTCTATTAGAAATTATCTTTTTTCAGTTGTTGAAATAATTTCATTTTAATTTCGTCATACTATGGTTATATGAGATGAATTTACAGATTTCACAATCGAGACAAACATTAAATAAAATAAAGAGTATAAATTGGAGAGTGAAAATTTGCAATAAAATAACTACGGAAAAGAATCTTTTTGAAAGTTTTTACAATTAGATTAATCATTTGTTTCATCGAACAAAAATGAGTATATGTCAAAACTACGAACGCTGCAAAAGCGTCACAATCATATAGAATTTAAAATGAACAACAGTACCTACCATGCAAAAATTGAAAGTTCAACAACAGTGAACTAATATCCTACAATGAGGGCGACTCAAAACACTGTTACATACAATTCTATTGACGATTTTACCGAGACTCCCAAATACGATCTTGACATGAGCGTTTCACACATTGAATTTTATTTGATCTTCTTTAATTTCAATTCCTGGATTGTGGGTATATCTCCCAGGAACTCATTTCCCGGAAGATCATTTTTTTCTAGTCAACAGTTTTTTTTTATTCATCCAGCTTGTAGAGTTCAAAAATCATTATTGATGCCACTAGAAACATTGTTCTTTCCTTTTCCTTTTGATTCCTACAGAATAACGTGACTGTACGTGGTTAGATGAGTTTCGGACTCCCCCCCCCCCCCCCCCCCCCCCCCCCCCCCCGTCCACCCAGAAGCAAAACAAAGAAGAGATGGGTCTTCGTAGGGAGGGGGAAAGTTTTGTTTTGTTTTTTGTTTTTTTTTTTACCTTGAAATANTTGCGTCCTAAGAAAAAACGTGGCTGTTGGTGGTTTGATGGGGTTCGCCCCCCCCCCCCCCCCCCCCAACTCTCTAGATTTGATGCAAGAAAACGATTAGATAGTGAGAGGCTTTCTCTCATGAGAAGATCATTCTTTGTGGTTCACTTATATTTTGTTAAGACTATTTACAAAATCTTCATCTTTAGTTTGATTTTCGCCAAAAAAAAAGCAATTTCAAATGTTAAGTGATTCATTATCTTTATAATATATTAATGATCGCACAAAAAGAAAAATCAAGAAATATAATAATCAAGTTTTGATAAAAAAAGAAAAAGGAAATCATCCCTATTTATTTCTTTAAGAACAAATAATCATTCGATACATGAACGTTACTTTTTCCATTCATTTCGATAAAGTTCATTCAACCCAATAGAGATTTTTAAAAAAGAAAGCATCGAATACCGAAGACAGATCATAAAGATGATATTTAGCAAAATGGAAGAAAATAAGCAGAGAAGCAAAATGTAATAAAGCCGAGAAGAGAAAATAAAAGATCGATGATTGATATAATAAAAAGAATAGTTAGTTTTTTTTTTAATTTAGCTGACTTAGTTATCTTGATGATGTTTCATTTTGAGAGCAGCTGTATCTAACTATAATAAATGAAAACAATACACAAAAACAATATTTAACACATATTCTTTTTCCGTGAAAATGAAAGACTTTAACGTTAAAGTAGATGACAAAAAAAAATGGAACAAAATTAATAACTGTGGAAATTATTCTTGATAAGAATCATCCTCAAAATATATATGTAGAGAGAGAGAGAGAAAGCGAGAAAGAAACTTAAGTTTTATTCAATTGAATGTCATGTAAATCATACCGATTCGTCAAATTCTTTTTGTACTTGATCAATAGTATGTTGTATAACATCTTCACCATCAGTTGTACGTATCATAGGTCGTGTACGATTTTCTTGTTCTTTAATATGATTTAAACGATCACGTTGAATTTGTACAATTGTAGGATCATGTGATTTTGTACTGTCATATTGACGTTGATTAGATGATGCTGTATCATTCTCATTTATTGGAATAGATATTTGACCTTCATGTATATCCATAGCATTATTTGTTGCGGATTGATATAATGGTTGACGGTCTAATGATGTATGTTTATTTAATATACGATGATTTATATTATTATCGAATGAATCTGTGTGTTTCGGTATTGTATGTATATCATTCCAAGCTTTTCTACGACAACGTTTAAGAAAAAATTTTGTTAGTAAAACTATTATACCAATTAATATGAGTGCAGCTAGTGAACCCAAACCAAATATTAGAACTAATTTAGTTGTAGTATTCATTTTTCATTCATTACCAATTTAAGAATAATAAAATAAAAGATAAGATATTAACAATCGATCTGAAAAAAAAAATAATTAAACAATATCATATGACTTATGTTTGTTTTATTTGAAATTTTTATTTTCGAAAGAAAAACAAACATTCGAGAATATGTTGTCATAAACTGAACGATATATTGATGAAAACATCATAATATTTGATAATTGTAAATTAATAGCATGCATATCTAAACGGAAAGTAAAATATTGAAAATTAGTTACTTTGAATATATTATGTTTGTTGATATTCTTAGAGAAGATAGTTAAGAAATAAGTCTTCCATAGATTGGAAGATAATTACTATAACAAAAAACTTGTGTGTATCAATCAGATGTTTTTCCACAATCAATTATTCTATTCAAACATAAGAAAATTACAGTTCGTAAGAGACTCATGCATAATATTTCTTTTTAAGTGACTCTCAAAGTTCTGGAGTCAGCTGCTTCCTCTATAATAATTGTATTCTTAAATCAAAAGAAATGTTATCTCTTCAAGAAAGAAAAACATTCAAATGTAGAATTCTATTTTGATGTTGATTACTAACCCCCCCCCCCCCCCCCCCCCCCCCCGCCATAAACGAGTAGCGCCGCCTACTATCGCCCCCCGCCCGCTGCT
>CAJNSZ010000124.1:232904-262895 GCA_905329745.1 Rotaria sp. Silwood2
AGTAGACTTCCCTTCTGTTGTCTATCACCCCCCCCCCCCCCCCCCTCCCCCCACAGAATAAAAAGGCATGGCCTTCTATTATGTCCCAGCGAATCGGTCTTTTTTTTGGTGGCGTTATATTATGTCTTGTCGGAATTTTTTTCGCATTTTTCCTTGAAATTGGTATGGCGTTATATTATGTCCAGAGAATCAAACGGTCCGGGGTGGCCTTCTATTCCGGGTGTCTTTCTATTATAGGGTGGCGTTCAATTTTGGGGGGTTTACTAATTGTCTTTTTTTTCTATTAATAAAAATTATATTTTAAGTATTCAAAGGAACAACAAACTGATGATTTTTCTATAAAATAAAAAGATATTACATGAAATTCTAATCTGTTCACTATTTGTGTATTAATAACGGACAAGTGCTGTTTTTTTTTCTATCTTTCTACGCTGTTACATTATAACTTTCAATGTTTGACTGTTTGGAATGATCAATAAATGCACTTTGAAATTGAATAAAATCCTTAAAATATTTAAGAACAAAAAAAAAAAATTGTTTAGCAAAATCTTCTTTTAAATATATGCTAATACACAAATCATATTCAAAAATAAATATATAACTTACATTTAGTTGATTATATGAAGAACAATTCATTTTTTTTTTCATTATAACCTTGGCGAATTTGTTCTTGTTGAAGGTCAATAGTAGAACAAATTGGATGTATGTCGATTTATTTTTGATTACTTCATTGACATACTTATTTTTCTTGATTGTGCGAATAATAATAATAATAATAATTTCAAATGAGATTTTAAGTTAAATTATAATTTTATTTTAAACTGAAATACAAGAGTTTATTGAGTAATGACAGTAGAATATATTTTAATGTTACATGTTGAATCGTATTATTTCATAGACTTGATTGGTTAAAATAATATATTTACATTTCATCTGGATAGTATTGAAAACTTTCAAATGCTTTTAAAAATGTTAGTTTTATACCATTAAATTTTCCTTTTTCTTATTATATCTTCGTAAAAATCCCATTAATCGTTCAATGTTTTATTTTTTATTGTCCATGTGGTAATCTAAATAAATTTTGAATTTCTGTTAAGCTTTGGTGTATTTTCCCTTTGCAAAAAAAAGAAAAACGGTAGTGGTAGCATGACTCATCAACTATGCCACATATTAAATCTGATTGGACAATTTCGAACCATATAATATCAATGAAAATTTTTATTTTAAACTATTTATTTAATTGAATAATTGTTTTTTTTCTTTAAAAATAATAAATTTTCTAAATTTCAATTAACTCTAAAAATAAACTATACCATCATTAAGTCTGTTACTAAGTACAATCTTAACATATTTATCACTAATGGTATCGGTTCACAAATAAAAGAAAAAAAAGTCAGCAACCATATGAATTCTTCATTTTGTTAAAGATTAAGTTACCATGAACAAATATCCTATTTCTGATGATGATGATGATGATTTTGATCGTCCATCATCACTTTTACAAACACAACGTTTTTCAAAGCCTGGTACTGTTGGTAACAAAAATTTTACTACACCACAAACAAAATCAAAATATAATGAAGGATCAAGTTTTAAAATAAATTTAAATCAAATTAATGATGATGATGAAGATAGTTTAAATGATTCTGATGATGATACAAATACTAAGACAGGTCGAAGTTCATCAAGTATTACAACAAGTCAATTAACACCTAAACCAAAAGAACGTTCATTTCTTAGAAAAGATGCAGAAAAACCAAAAATAAAACCACGCCATACTGATATTGGTGATGATGATGATGATGATGATGATGATGATAGTGATGATGAACGAAATGTATTTGGTAAAACAAAAACAAAAATAGAACCAAGTCCAAGACATCAAATATTAACATCACGTGAAGAAGAACAAAGAAATCAAACATTTGCACAAACTTTTATCAATAAAGAAAAAAGACGATCACCAACAGATATATTTTCAACTGATCGTATATCTGATACCCGAAAAAAAAGTACAACCTTTGCAAATGATCGTGACGAAAAGAAACGGACAGATAGTGATGATGAAAGCCTTTCAAGTAGACAATCAAAACATAAGGATTTTGCAAAATCTCGACATTCGCCAACAAGTATTGATCAAAAACAAAAATATAGTAGTCGAAGTAAAGAATCAATGGATCACAGTGATAATGATGATGGTTTTTCTAAAACACAATCACAACGACAAGATTTTAGAAAAGAAAAACAATCATCTCATGATTCAGTACAGGTAATTTATATACTACATAGAAATACTTAGCCATCCGATTCTGACAATTACTCAGTACCAGGACTTACATTCTGATTGATTTACTAATAGAAAGAAATAATTTTTGTTTCGATTTCCAAAAGCTATCTATTGATATTGAAAAACTTCTAGTTTGAAGATATTCAGACTAAACAATTTAAAATTTTCAAAGTTGTTTTTATCATATATTATAGGATTAATCAGTTTTACTTGACTATAAATAAAAAGCGCTCCTTAACTCCTTCTAGCTTGTACAATAGTTTACATTTGAAAAAAATTTTTAATCCCCCATCTATCATTCTATAGTGCGAAATACTATGAAATCTTTAGATAATAATATTCTTCACTTTTAGCTTATTCTCGAAAGTGTGAAAGTCCTATGTCTTTTTTTTTGTCATTGTTCATTTTCTTGATACAACTGTGAAACAATATAGTTTGTTATTCTTTTTCTACACATGATGTATGTAATATCAGAAGTATGCGGTGTTATAGAAAATAGTAATTTTTGTGCCTAGACATACAATCAATCTTAAGGCTTCTGAAGAGTTCATCAGACATTAGAAGTCATTCAATCTGTTGTTTTATTCTTCATTATTTTACCAATTACTGAAAGATAAATCAACACATTTCGATAGAATCTGATAAGTTTCGAAAAAGATCAGGCCCATTATTTCAATGTTCTATTTTCTACAATAATCAAGATTTCTATACTATTCCAAAAATTTTTCTTTATTCTATTTTATCAAATGTCATTAAGCTATTTTCAGATTAATATGGAATATATTAATCTATAAAGGTTGATATCATATGTTTACTAAATGAATTTAAGTTTTATTCGTTTTTTTCTTTATAATTCTCATTAGTTTTTTTTTTTATTAACATATCAAAGAATACTGATTCGCATGTTATTCAACATCAATCGTCATCAAGTCGACCTGGTTCAGCAAGTAAAAAAGAAATTGACTCTGCTCGACGTTCATCATATTGTGAAGATCAAGATTCAGCTATTCCTCCAACAACAACAAATCAACAACCTCAATCACGACCAACATCAGCTAAATTAAGTACAACACGTCAACAAACTCAATCAGCTATTGATACTGTTACTTCTGCTAATGTTCCACCTACACTTGATCCTCTAACATCAAACAATGAAGCGCTTGCTGCTACGCTTCAACCTGCATTACCACCATCACCTCCTCCTCGTTCTTCTGCAAAACTTCCACCTAGACCAAAATCAAGTTCAAATAAAACAACAACACTAGGAGGTATTAATAAAAAGCAAACATTTAAAGTTCCATCTCGTTATCAAGAAATTACATCACGTGTTGATAATGGTCGAAAACCATCTTCTACAACGGATTTAACACGGTCTGTTGAACGTGCACTTCAAAAAGAACTTCAGTCACAAACATTACCAAGACCACAAAGTGCTCGTTCAAGAAAACAATCCGCAAATAGCAATCATAGTGGAAGTCAACGACGTCGATCATTATCAGGTTATGAACATGTTCAACCACGTATTAATACAAATCGTTCAATAAATTTTGATGAATTAGATACAAGTCGATTACGTAATGATTCAAGTCAATCAATAAAAGATGCTGTTTATTTAGAATGGTTAAAAAATAAAGAAGATAGAAGAAAACTTGAAAAACAAGAATCAAAACGTTGGCAAGAAGAAAAAGCTAAACTTGTTGATAAATCTACAGTTGAACGTAGAATTCGTCAAGATGCACAAAAACTTGAACGATGGCGTCAAGAGAAAGAAAAAGAACTCATTGAGAGAAAACGAATAGAAAATGAAAAAATACGTGAACAAAAAGAAGAACAAAAACGAAAATCCCTGCAAAAAAAAGATGTAATAATATTTTCTTATTTTAAATGTTTATAATTTACATTCAAAATATATTCTAGGATTCTAAAGCTGGTTATGAACAATGGAAAGCACAAAAAGATGAAGTATTACAAGAACAAATTTACGAACAACGTAATAAAAAGAATGAAATTGAACAACGACAAGAAGGTTTTATTTATCTAATCTTTTTTTTTTTTTATTATTTTTGATTTACTTTAATTTGAATAGAAAAACAAAAGAAAGTTTTAGAAGCTGAAAAAGCTTATGAAAAATGGATGAATAAAAAAAGTGATCAAACAAAAAAAGTCAGCGAAACAAAAAAACATGTTCGACAAGATCAATTAAAAAACCTTCGTGAAAATGAAGAAACAAAATTTCTTAGTGCACAAGAAGCTTATGAAAAATGGCTTCAAGATAAAGAAAAATACGAAATTGAAGAAAAAATTAATACAACACGACGAAATTCTCTTACAAATAAACAACAACCAGCACCATTTTTACCGGGTGGTTCTCAAAAAAATACAGGAAAAATTCGACATGTTGTTTGGTAAAATAGTTTTTCAACATATGCGTGTGTGTCTTTTTTTTTAGTGTATTGTATATTCTTTTATTAGATGGGACATACAATAATTAACAGATATTTCATATACTGTAAAATCTTAAATATATATATATATGTTTTTTTCGTTTATTTGATTGAAATTTTGATGATTTGCGTACCTTTCTGTTCGTGCTCGTTTTTCGAATATTAATCATGAAAAATGAATAACATACAAAGCAAATGTATTTCGAATTCTATGAAAGTATATCTAAAAATCTCATATAGATATATAAACAAAAGAAAAAAGTATTCAAATTTATTTTTACTTAATAATACCAATAAAAATAAATCTTTATATTTATAAAATATCCTGGTGGAAGAGTAGAGCCGTTTACAGTGAAATACAACACGTTAACGGGGATGCATTTCTCAGCAAATACAGGACCAGTACAACTGAACGTGTGATAACGCATGTGGAAAATGGAAAAAATCCGTACTTCAGCGTACTCCAAGAGCATGTCAATGATATTTGTTCAGTGGTACAGGTGTGTTCGATCACCAATCGGCTAGATTGTCTAACTTCATGAATGGCAATAGATGATTACTGATTCTGTCTTCTATTCATTCACTTCTCATGTATCTCTTCGTCCTTGTTCCCTCTCAGGTATATAAACTCATGTCCTGGATTGAAGTAGATATAACTGGACTAATGAAGTAGTGTTATTACAATTAAATATGCAATGCATCGGAAAAAAAAGGAAACATCATCACATCTCTCTCATTTTCGTTACACTATCCTCTAGAAGTTTTTAGCTATTTCAAGTCTACTATCAATGTGTATCGCAAGTACTTATGTTTGAGTTCATTTTATAGAAGTCTGTCTAGTGATAAAATCTAATACGTCATCGTACTTCAGTGGTACTTAAATCTTGGAGCACGTTAAAGTATAGAGTATTTCCCTGTCATCCTTGGTGATAGTGACATTAGACGGCATAAAAAATTGTCGTTTACTGTAAAATACGGTTCATAGATAAATAGGCAATTACTCAGTATAACAATAGAATATGATAATCAACACTTCGATAAGTGATGGTGTCCAAAAATGAGAATGATATATGAAAGGACACATGTAAAAAAAAACCGGTTTATCTACGTTTTCTGTAAGCTACTTGAAGGAAACAAGAGATTAGGTTTTCGCCAAAACAAATCTTTCTTTGTTATTTTACTTATCTTTATTATAAAGAAAAATAAAAATATTGTATACTTGAAAATAAATTGACACATGTAGTGAGATGTCAATGGATATATTTATCCTGAAAAAAATACCTGAAATATTTCACGAAAATTGATCTTCGTGAAAAATTAGTATCTCTTTTGTCAGTTTAGTGAAGAAAAAGGATTCATTCATTTTTGGACAAAACAATATCATTTACTTGTGTTGCATAGCTTTTCTATGTATATAATATTTAGAAGAATTACAGTTAGAACCAGATTTTCAAGGAAAAAATTCAAAGATACATTATCGATAAGAGAAAAGTAATGATCAATGTTGAGAATATGACATTTTTATGACGTTAACAATCAATATTTATGTTTTTATCGTCTATCACACATTTAATGATCACCTATAAAACTATAAATTGCTTCAATAAATTTACAAGTTCAGTTGAAGAATTCATGGATGTTAATGACAAGAGTTACAAGTTTCGATACACAAAAACCTATGATGTCTTAGTTATTCAGAATAAAGTGCATGATGATACAAAAGTTATAAATTTCTTGATTAAATGATACTGTAATAAAAGTCTATTAAATGAAAAATGTCAACAGTCTTCTTACTTTTGATATATCATCATTTGCCTCTTCTACAACAGAAATTACTTCGACTATGTTTATTTGTAAATTTTCTTTTTGTTGTCAGAATCCAATTTAATCAATAGAAAAGGCAAACTCATTATCAATTATCTCATACAAATATTAATAAATAGAAATAAACGGTCATTTATATGATCTTCATCATTGACTGGTTTCGAAAAATAATCTTTCATTCTAAGAGATATATGAATAAGGGATCGTCGCAGGGAATATAAACTGAGGTGGGCCGTAGAATGGATTGATTGCAATACTTCAATAAAACTTTTTCGACAATTATTTTTATATCCAGGGCAATAATTCCGGTTCCTAGTTCCACACTCACCCTTCTTCCTCAGGAAAACTTCGTCTTTTTTGACCTGGGTGTTCATCAAATGAAATTTAATAAGTTTGGAGTTGAATCGGTTTATTTAACAGAATAATTTTCTACCAAACACTGATTACGAGTTAATTTATGAATTTAAAAAATGATACATCAGAGTGATGAAATTCCTTCTCTTAACTATTCAGCGATACGTGTTCATTCTTAGTTAACTAGTTATTTTTTGGTGCCTTATCATTCTAATCATTCCTACGAATGATCGTCTAGTTTTTGTGCATTGATACTTTTTAATTCGCCGAACCCAAGAGCCTTGCATAATTGCAAGGTGCTTGCCAGTATAGCTTTTATTGTATACAAAAAAAAACAAGAAATGTTTCAGTTCTCGATGACCACTATTTCTTATAATTATCGAAAAGTCATTCCTAAAAAAAAAAGTAATATTTATAGTTGCTTCAGTTTTAGTCATACAAGATTCGCTAACATTTATAGATAATTTCCTAAAATATGAACAACTCAGGAATTTCTACAAGAGTGTACCAATATTAATCTGAAAGTAGTAAAAAACAACAGTCTGTTACAGTGCAGGTATAATACAATATGGCAAATTTCTGCCGAGCATGCATACTCTACTGATATCAATAGATATAATTCTGAACAATGCTAGTATTTGTTCTCGATAGTAATATCTGATTTATGACAACCTATTTAGATAATGTTCATAAATGCAATTTCTTTCCAAATATTGAATTCAAGTAAAAAAAAATGAAGTTCTGCCAGAGGTAATGTACACAACGTTTAAAAAGATATTATTTACACTCTAAAAACTAGTCAACTCGTTCTGATTCATACAAATAATGTACAATCAGTATTTATAATTTTTTCCAGAAAAATATACAATAATTCGTTTCATTCAAACCAAACAGCATTCTGTTGTAAATAATCGACTATACAATCGATTATGAATCACACGATTTAAATTCTACCTTGTTGTATTATGCCTTTAAATCCTATGGATATTTATATAAGGCAAAAACTAGTATCGATAAACGAAACGAAAATTGTCGCTCTTATTCTTTTTGATGATATTACAAACTATATTCACTTAAAGACTTATATGAAATATAAATACCTTCTCTTGTGTGTATGTGTACTTTTTTCTGCGGTAATATCGTTTATTTCTCATCCGGTGGTACGATTTACTGTTCAAGCTGGAAAAAGTAAATATTTTTATTATACAATTAGTAAACATTATTGGTATTTTTGACTTTAATCGTAGGTATAACTCGTACTGAAATCGTTCAACTTGGTTTTATTCGAAGTCTTGCTCAATTTTTTATTGATGCTAAAATTCGAGATGGAAGTGGAATTAACACTGAAGATTTTAAAAAAGAACATACTATCGATGAACTTTATCAGTTAGCTCATCCTGATTGGACGAAAGACAAAGTAAAACTATATTCTTATCCATTGAAAAGTATTATTGATAAGATTCAAGTGAGAAATGCTACCGTTGATTTTAATCCATCAACAAAAAATTTATCATCAGCTCATTTTGATAGTGAATCATTTAATGAAAGCAATCATCGAATAATAAGATTGAGAAAGTAAGGTAGCTATTTTTGATTAAATATACTTAATCATTTTTCTTTGTAGTTATCGAAGATGCAAGTGATCCAAATAATGATTTAGATGCAGCACGTGGAAAAAATTGGAGATTTACTTCATACACTTCAAGATTTTTATTCTCATTCAAATTGGGTTGAAATGGGTAAAACAGAAATAAATCCTCATATTGGTATTCAAGAAAATATTGGTCGAATAGCTGAAATCACTCAAGCAACATGTAGTAGTGTTGGATGTAAAAAAATTCAATCAAAATGTGTAAGATTAATATTATTTACAAGAAAAAGAGAACAATACATTTTCATTGTTTAGAATCTCATTCAAAAATTTATTATAAAAACATGTCCAATGGAGTATTATGAATGTAAAGATAATATCCTAGATGAAATCAATAAACAAGGTATATTAACTAGTGGTTACATGTCTAATCAGTTCACTGATAAAGGAGAACCAATAGTAAAACCAACTAATGTACAAAAATGTTCACATGGTTCTGTTATGGATAAAACATCTCATCAAGTACCTATAGGTGGTATCAATAAAGATGCAATGACATCTATGTTTTCTCCTCATTATTATCTTCAGTAAGTATGTCATTTGATTTCTTGTTCTTTCTCAAAAAAGTCATTCTAGTATTAAAGCAGTTCAATTCGCAGTAGAGGCTACTGAACGATTCTTCAATGATTTACGAAAAGATTTCGGTGATACAAATTTTGATCGTCTATTTGCCATTAATCCAACTGAAGTACAAATCCAGCAGGCAATGATTGCCATAGAAAATCATGAAAAGTTTCATTTTCTTACATCAGCACTTTCAATAGGTCTAAGCACTCGTGATATTAATTTTGATAAGGCAATAAAAAACCGAATTCAAGAAATTATTTCAGTCCTGTTTAATTCCAACGATGATACTGCGCCAACATATGATCTCAGTGACATTGGAGTCGACAAAACTAGCGTGAACATAGATGGAGCGTCGTTACTAATCGACAATTCGAAAAGTATCAAAAGAAGACGATTTGGTCGACGTCGATATAAATGGACTATGATATAACAACCTTTTTCTTTCATATTATTTCTATATGTCTTCATTCAAATATTTTAATTTTACTATAAAAAAGACAAATATTACTCATCGAAAATAGAATATGACTATGATGATATGAGCAGCCATTTTTTATCTATTAGAAAAAGATAATTTCTTTTGGCTATATGTTAGAAAAAATGAACTCAATTGTGTTTTTCACTGAAGAGGTATAAAATAGTAAAATCTAGCGGATAATCCGAACTGGCTTAAATTTGACGAAGGACATGACTGTGATAAAATAGATTTCGGTGCAAGCTGTTACAAAGTTTTGAACTGTTGAAGAACAATCACTCTTATATAGAAAATCTCGAATGAAATAAAGATTGTTCTTCTAATTCAGTATGATCACAGAAATTTCATATATAGGGTAAATTTCAAGTGTAAGCATAAATATTTGACATAAATATTGATATATTTACTAACTATTATTCATTTTTTATCGATGAATAAGTAAAACAAACATAAGTTTCTTCGTATGACTCCATTCCAGTCATTGATGTGTTACCGTCTGTGAGGCGAAGGGAGAGTCACGTCTTAAATCTCATTCTATACTTTAATGTTTCTTTTAGTTCATGTCCACAAAGAAACAATAACATTAGGAAGATACACTTACATATAATTATAGGTAATGAAACAAAAACAGTAATTTAAATCAAGTTTTTAAAACTATAGTCAGTCGTTGCTGTTGGTGATCTCTACATCAAACTTCATTCAATTTGTGGTATCTGCCTAATAAATAATAATATTTTTAATATCATTTTTTGATTTATATTTTGATAGACATTTCATATATTATCGTAGAATCATTAGCTTATGAAAACTAATACTAAGAAAGAAAATGTTGAAAAGAATATTGACAAAATCAAATATTGACTGTGATATTATAAAACTTTCCAGGTCAAAAAATTTAACTATAACATTTTCTGCAATTCTTGTATGATTTTCAAGAATGTTCTGCAACATTCTATACCAAATTTGGTGCTATGTTTTCGTAGTCAACTGTTCAATTAATGAAGAAAATAATTCTCTTAATTTAACGTTGATAAATATTGACGTATAAATAATAATTGATGTGTTTTATTAAAACGTACTTCCAGCCATAATTTTGTTTTTAATATAAGGTCATATCACGTTGTGTAAAGTGAAAATTTCACAGAAGCTAATGTCTGGTAATGATACTTCTACTCAAACACAAAAAATTTCTTACGAGAACGGAATCGAGAAGTCTCTCTATAAAATACTATTTTTTCATAGTCAGAATCTCATCAATCAGCGACGACATGAGTTAGAAAGATGAAGTTTGCTGTTGATGTGAGACTCTTAGGAAACAGTAATATATTAAAAAAAATATTCAAATCGATGGACGGCAACAAAACCGATTAGCCAAATACAACTAAAATCTGAATTGTGTTTAAAGTGGCAATTCACTCTCCCACAATAGTTTTGTTCAAATCCTTCATAACGATATGTTCATTTTTTTTCCAAATTCATCAAGAAGAATAGACTTTGTTGGATTCATATACGACGGTTTATAGACTGTTAAAAAAAGTCTTTTGTTCACAAATTGACTTTTTCTTTGATTTATTCGTTAGTAAATGATACGAAGATTATTTCAACATGGTTCGTTTTTATTCACAAATATTTTTTTTTCATAATTTATCTGACGAGTTGAATATACACAAAAAAGAAGAGTAAATTATTGAATTATCATAAAATCACAGTTACAAATACATACAATAAAAAAAAAAGATAAACAAATATTTTTCTTATTCAATATTTTCAACTAATTCGGCTGCTTGATCTCTTAAATCTTCAGCTTGTTCACAAAGTAAACGCTAAAAGAGAAAATATAAACATTTATAAATGAAATGAATTCAATTACTTTTGAATGTTTCACAAGAATTTGTGCTGTTCGTAATGGTAAATTAAGTACAGCTTTCATGAGATCATTCGGTTGAGCTTTTGCTAAACTTCGAAGTGTACGATAGCCTGCACGAACTAATTGTAAAGCACGACCCTATTATTTATTTGTTTTTATTAGTTTAAAAAATATTAAAAAAACATGAAAATATATTAAAATCTTTTACTCGTTTTATTCCTGGAATTTCCATTATTGGAAGAATTTCTAATGATGTACAAAATGTTAATCGTTGAATGAAAATTGGTACTTCAAATTTATGAAAATAAAAAGTACGATCAATTATTATTAAACACAACTTACATAATTGATGATAAGGCCAAAATTCATCATAAGACTATCGAAAAATAAAATAAAAATCAGTATTAGAATTATTTAAACTTACTTTACTAAAATAAAGTATTGATGTAGCAAATGAAGCAGCTTGAGAATAAAGATTTTGAATTACACCACGAGATTGATCCCAAAATTTAGCAACATCATAAAAACTTTTATTTTTGAATAGATCATATAATATCATAGCAATATAAAAACGTAACATTGTTTCTTTGCTTACTTTCTAAAAACAAAATAAAATCATTTATTTACAAAGATTATTATTTTCATTTATACTTGTTGTGCTGGTAAACCAACAGCTTTTTTATGCAAAAATGTTTCATCGATCTCTAATAATTTTAATACAATTTTTTCTTCATTTTTCATTTCTTGCATCTAAATAAGAAAGAAAAATATGAATTTTTTATTTATTGATATGATTATTTGCACTTAAACATTTTATAGTTACGTTGAAATGTCTCAAATTCAACATTAGATCTACTTGTAGTCAAGCTATTACAATGTCTTAATGAACTGATTAGATCAGAAAGAGACAATGATACTTGTATAGCTGCAGTTCATTATATGGTCGAAAAAGAAAGAGGTATTCGATTTGAATCGATGTCTACAAATTATGAGTATAATCATTGTGCTATGTATAGAATATAATAAGCCCGAGAATTGTGGCCGATGAACACGGCCGAATTGAGATTACTATACCGGCAAATTAGATTTTTCTGTTATTTGTTTGGATAATACTGACTACAGTAACTAACTGTTATTCTTGTGAAATCTCAATCATTTTCGATGTTAATATCGAAATGAATCAACTTATATGCTTGGCCTAAATCTAATGTTTATATTAGATTCCAATAGACTTCTACACAGCTTAACTATTAGAAAATCAATGTTACTATAAGCATTATCCTTATTTAAAAAATATACCATATTCCATCGGAACTAAACATAACAGCAAAGACGGTATCAACAATGACAACTGTGAACGCTATATCATTTCATAGTCAAATAACTTCCATGTTAACAATCAATATTCCAACGACAGTAATATCATCTAACACTATCGTATATCGTTCTACAATTACTGAACGAATCTCATGTGTGGAAAAGAAAAAGAACTTTTTGATTAGTGGGATTGTTGGTATCGTTCTTGGATAACTATTTTTGATTACTTGTTTTATGAAACTTGAACAAATTTTTGAATATATTGAAAATATTACACTTTTACATAATGAATAATCTTCTGTATTGGCCACTGACATGACCATTTATACATAGATTACAAAAGCTAAATGATTCATTGAATCTCCATCGTGGTTCCAGTCTAGAGAAAATTATTCCAGAATCTATTCGTATCACATCTGAAAAAAAATCTTCAATACTAATAGTATTTTGATTTAGCTGGTTGATGATTAGCATTGTTTTGCGTCATCTCTTTTGAATATGCCTTGATTGATACGATTTCTAAGGTAATTTGCTTAAAACCACAGAGTATGAAATCATAATCATTAGTCATGCTTGGAGAAATTCTTTTCTCGTAGTTTCGATCTTGGCAACTTCTCTTTTTTTCTAAGACTTCGACTTTATGGGATAGATGTTGCTTTTGCTCATTCAATAATACGACCATAGAAAAAAATCAAGCCTTCCTACGTTGTTCTGTTCTCTTTTTAAAATTACCTTGTAGAAAGAGTAGGATACTCGGTTGATCAGATCACAACACTATCGGTATATGCTCTAGTTATTGAGTTATTTTATCCGTAGCTCTTCTAAGCTCGCTGTGGCCGCCGGTAAAGGATTAAACTGTTTAAATCATGAATTGATAAATGCAAAGCTTACTGTTTTTTTTTATAAACGTGTTTCATAGACTTACTCGATCAACAAGTTGACGAAATCCAATAGTGATATTAGGTAGATCAAATGGTATTGTAATATAGAGTAAATGCAATGGATTTTCCAAATTCATATTAATCAAACTTTTTGCTAAATGATTGTAAAGTGAATCAGCCAATCCTAATTCCACACTACCTAAAGAAATATTCAATTATTATCGAATGTTTTCAAATAAATCAAAAAGTTTTGTATTAACCTTCGACAGTTGCTTTGCCTAATTTTGTTGTTTCATAAACATGTTTTTTTATTTTTCCATTACTATTATCATTACTTTCTTGTCCTTCTTCTTTGATATGAACAATTTTTGTATCAATAAGATATTGTAAACATTCATCAAGTACATTTTCAAGATTAACATTAAGACGATCAGCTTGCAAAGCAAGAAGAGTCTTTTGTAATAGATTCAATAATGATTCATAAGTTGAGCATATCTAATCATCAATAAAATGATCTATTAAAAATATTAACTAAAAAAAAACAAGTTTATTTACTTTTAGGCTAATTGCATTTAATAAAAGTTGTTTAATTGCATAATTATTATTTGTAGCTAAATGACTATCACAACCAGTACTATTTTCAGCTACAGTAAATAACATTTCTCGAAGCTAAAAAATACAAAAAAAGAATGAAATTCTTTTAAAAATATCATATAAATATGTACTTGTTTCATATCTCTTTCATGAGCAATTACATAACATTCACCAGTTTGAGATTGACCTGTTCGACCAGCACGACCTTTTCATACAAAACAATGTAAGAGATAATCGTTTACTATTTAAAAGACTTTTTTTTACCGCTCATTTGTTTATATTGTGCAAAAGTTAAAAATTGACTACCGACATAAGGCGATCGAAGAATGACTCTGAAAATTCGAATATTAGAAATGAATATATGCGGTGTCATCCATAAAAGACGTTCAGATAAAAGGATAGAATGAACAAGCAGCTATTATCATTAATAAGATCAGAGCATCTAGTAGGATGATGATTGAATGCTCTCACATCGTTGTCCAGAAAAAATCGTAATAACTGTCCGGTCATTCAGATGCGTCTGATTTAAAGATGCACAAGACCAAGGCGATTTTTTTTGTTCCCGGTCCCAGTCATTATCCTGATTTTGATCTGGTCTCGGGCAGATCCCAGTAGCTTCTTTTATTAATGGCGTAACCAGGTGATCTTAGCGATAATCCATACAATATAGTAGTAACAATGGTAATTTTTACATTTTTCTTTTTTCTATTCGCATTACATATTAAAAAATTCTTCAATATTCGTTTTACACTTTCAAATGTTGGTTCCGCACATTTCTTGTCTGACCTTTCCTTCTCCATTTCCTGAACATCTTTTATCTATTGCTTCGTATTTATAAAACAAATCTCTACCGTTTTGCTGGTAAATTAACACCAGTTGAAAGAGTTGATGTGCATGTTAAACATGTTAAAATTCCATCAAGAAATGCTTCTTCGATTAATTGACGTTCTAATAAAAGAATAATTGAACAAATAGAAAGATAACGAATAGATTCGGTTGCATTTACCATCGCCTGTTAAACCACTATGATGATAAGCAACACCATATGGAATTGTTGTTTTAAGTGTATCACATAGATTACCTTCATTAACTTCAACTAATGTTTCAAGTAAAATAGAACGTTTTTCACGATTATCATCAAGTAATTTTCTATAAATGATTTTAAAGAAAACTTAAGAAATGTAATGAAACAAAAAACAAAAAACATTTACTCAGGCATAAAACTAATAATTAATCGAGCAACATTTTCACAATTGACTTTTGATGGACAAAATACAAGACATGAATCATTTGGAATAACTTCAGAAACTAAACAATATATGAATAATTTAATTGATAAATCAAAAAATAAATAAATCAAAAACTTTATTAACTTACCCAAACCAACAAGCCGATCAGGATCATTTAATAAATGTTGTTTTGTATACTAAAATTTGTATATATTTAGTTCTTTTTCTTTTTGCTCTAGAAAAATCTATTTAACAAACTTTAAAATCTAATCGTCGATGTTCAATTAATTGATCATTTTCATTGAAATTATTTCGATCAATTTTATATACGATATCATTTACTTTCACATATTCTTCAAGTTCTACCTAGATTTTAATAAAGATTAAAATGAATTTTTTAGATATTTTCATTTTCTCTACTGGTCGAAAACGTTCTTCATAAAACTGTGCATCAAGAAATTTGAGTAAATCATCAATATTAGCTAATGTTGCAGACATGCCAACAATTTGTGGTTGAGCTAGACAAATAAATCAAAGTGTACTATCAATTTTACATTATTATATATGCAACTTACGTGTAAGTAACCGTACTTTAGTAAGAAGGCATTCAAGTATAGCTCCTCGCTGTCCTTCACCAATCATGTGTAACTATAACATAAATTAAAACACAGTTCGAAGTTTTAGTTTTAACTAACATACAAATCATCGGAAGTAAGTAGTGACAGATTTTTTTTCTGTAGGAGCGCATATAATAAGAGTTTTAGTCAAAACGATTCCTCTGTTAAAAACAGAGCAACATTTTCATAACTCTGTGAAAAATGAAGGCACATAGATCCGAACCTTTTCAGGGTTATTCTAGTGCCTCTCATTAATCCTCATGAAGAGCTTTCTTTCTATGAATACTTAGTAAATTCCATAGTTCTTAGCAAGATACATTTTTATTAAAATGCAATGTCCATGAGCAGTCCACTTTTTACTTTGACATTTAGTTATCCAGGAAATTCGAATCGATATCGAGAAACATCTTTTCATCTTTGTTGACTATTATTTTCATTAATTCATTTTATTATTTCTACATATTCGTATGAAAAGTCTCAAAATTCAATAAATCAAAAGAAAATAGGTCCGCCCATTTACCCGACCTATGAGACATTCAGATTTCTGTAGAAATAGTTCATAGATCTGTATTCTTAACTTGAATTTAAGAAAATACCTCGTCAACAACAACAATGCCTAATTCAACCATACGTCTATTTTCAATTAAACAATTAATTAATGAATTAGCTTTTTCAATTGTACAAATATAAAGTGATCGTTTCATTCGACGTTTTATTGGTGGATAACGTCCTTTACTTGAGGCATATTCTTCAAGATGAAAACCTAATAGAAATACATGTTTAATGAATACGATGAATTATGTTTTTGATGAATTTCTAATTTACCAAGTTCATCAGCAAATGGTTGTAGACTTCGAACCTAGATGATCATAGAAAAAAGTAATATAAAATGGCAATAAAAATAAAAACTATTACTTTCTCTTGAACAACTGCAACAAATGGTAAAATAAAAATAGCATCAAGATGTCGATGAAGTAAACAATTAAGCATCATTATTTCAGCAACTAATGTCTAAAGAGAAAATTTGATATACTTTATGTAACAAGGAAAAATGAAACATTTTAACAAACTTTGCCACCACTTGTTGGAAGTGTATAAATAAGATTTTGATTTTTTCGACGAGCTGGTAAATCGAGACATTTTTTTTGCCAATCTATATTTGATAGACAGAATCGATTAGAGATATATAATATTCGTAAGTTTTAAATTCTCTCACTATGAAATGATTGAATGTTTCGATATTTTTCAAGTAGACCAGCAACTCGAGTAAGTAATGTTGGAAATTGTGATTTTGGTTCCCATTCTTCACACTAAAATATTTTATCGAAAAAAATCAAAAAATTTATCATAAAATTAAAACACATATATTGTAGAATATTTAGACAATCGAAAAACTTTTATCTTATTATCTTACAAGCATTTGAAGAGCTGATTCGTCAAGTGTACTGACTTCATCATATTCATCAGCAATTGATCTATTGGAAACATCCAATAAGCACACTTTCTTAATTTTAGAATTTTCAAGAGAATTCACTATTGATGCACGTTTACGATTTGAGGATAATAATGATTCATTAGTATTGTTTGTGTCATTTTCATTTTTCGTATTTTGACTTGTACATGGTGTGCAAAAAGATGAACAAAGTTCATCAATGAGATCAAGATCGACATCATCCATGATTGTGTACGGTAAAGCTGATGATCTAAAAAATTTATTCGCGACTTTTTTTGTGCAGATAGAACAAACTCATTGAAAGAAGAAAGACAATAATGAAAATATACTCACTGTTCGAAGCTCCTGAATTACGATTATATGTGTCAGTCTCTATAATCTCATCAGTGGGGTTGGGTGTTACTGCGCTTCGAGTCACCTTCATGATAGAAATCTAGCTAAATAATGGTTGAGTTTCCAATTTTTGGATAGATTTATTCAAATAAAACTATTTTCTTGTTTTTCCTTGATTTGTTCCTTATGTCAATTAAACAAAAAAAAATATATCACAAGATACAATGTGGAAATTCGATGCTGCGATCATGATCGTTTTTTGTTAAACGATCAATTCATGTTTATATTGTGATTCGACAGGACTTAGACGAACAATGAACTGTAAACAAAAAGACTAAATATTCAAAGAGAATTATGGTGTGATTAAATGCTTCTATATGAAAGTAAATAGGTGTTGGACGACGATTTTATCTCTCAACCAGAATTTGATGTATTTAGTAAATAATTACAAGCGAATTCACACTTTTAAATTGATATTCTCCTTACTACTTTAAAACATTTGACTTTAAAAGTAAGTCTTACTAGTTAGAAGAACAAAGGAAACATAAGAAAAAAATCCAATATTTCACTTTTCCACACTGTACCGAATATTTATCGAAAATGTAATGAATACCAATGAACAGAGAATAGAGGGCGTAAAATTTAACGTTACATGGAGATATGTACACAACACAAAAAATATAATGAAACTAAGAAATAATTATTTGATAATCATAAACTTATTAACAATATATGAAGATATTTAGATATAAGTATACATCACTATTTATTGTAGGATTCCGTGTAATCTTTATTCAAGCGGAATGCTCAAATAAAAACAAGGGTTCATATTTTCTAATAGAATGAATAATCGAAATTTGATTAAGATATTGTTTTGATTTAAATATTTCGCTTGATTCTTATTTGAAAGCGTTAATATACCTCAGTTCCAGTATGATTATTATCATGTTGATAAAAAAGAAAGTACTTTTTAAAAATATGGTTCGATCTTCAACTTGAGAAACTTTTTTCATATAAATGTTCTTAAGGGAAGAGGCAAACAAATATTTGATAAAGAATATCATTTGAAAAATAAGGTGTGTACCTATAATGCATAATAAATAAACGAAAAAAACAGAGCAAAGCAAGAGAACGATGACGTGTTATGAACGAACGACAAAAAAATAGTGATATAAAATGACACATGTGGTCATACCATTTTCTATCTCACTTTAACATTGATGAAATATTCAAATACATATTTTTCAGATTTATAATCCATTGCTGCATCGTTATGTCTAAACAACGAGTATTTTTGATAGTAAGTTTCTTTGTCGTCTGTTTAGCTGTTATCATTGGTGTCATTGATTCAATAAAAACACGTTTCTATATTTTCGATCCAGAACAACTACATACACTTGCTCAACGAGCTCTAATTGCAAATGGACATTTGAATATTACCGATGGTAAATTAATTCCAATAGCTCAAGAAAGTCCTAATACAATACGCCCAGTAATTGATTATATTGTTACTGAATTAGGTAAAACAACTGGTAAAAAATATTTAACAGACAAAGAAGAATGGGTATTTAATAATGCTGGAGGAGCTATGGGTGCTATGTTTATTATACATGCATCGCTTACAGAATATCTTATTATATTTGGAACACCACTTGGTACTGAAGGTCATACTGGTTTACATACAGCTGATGATTATTTTCATATATTGTATGGTGAGCAATGGGCATTTTCAGCTGGTTCATTAGACAAAGAAGTTTATCAAGTTGGCAGTGTTCATTATCTACCAAAAGGTACATCGAAACAATTTAAAATGCATCGTGGATGTTGGGCACTTGAATATGCACGTGGGTGGATACCACCAATGATGCCATTTGGTTTAGCGGATACATTAACTTCAACTCTAGATTTTAGTACATTTTATCATACAATTCGTCTTTCGGGTCGTGAAATGATTCGAAATTTATTACAAGGAAAAATATAAATTTGTTAATAATAAACCATTTTGATGAAATTAACATTTCAAAACAAAAGAAAAACATTATTTCCAGATAATAGGCCAATTTTTTTCATATTAAATAAAAGAAATAGAAAATCATCAAATTGTATTAGTTTCTAGATAAAAATTTATTGCTTATTTTTATATTTAGATCGAATATTTCTATCTTGCAAAAAACAACAGTTACATAGCTGTTTATTTTATCGACTTATTTTAAAAAAACACTGATACCTTTGTTTTTTTTTGTTTTCTGATTCAAAAAATTGACCACAGTAGGGAGCTACGGATCCAAATCAAAGTTTTAGCTTTATTAGCGACGCTAAAAAAAAAGTCAACATGAAGTTATTTCTTGTTGTTCACTTTTCCATTACTTGATGCTTAATAACTTTAAAATTATTACTTAATTAAAAAGTTAATGAAGAAACAAAATCTGTCATTGAAGATCGTCTAAATAACACTCACAGTCAAAACAGTCACTTTCTCATTTGTGAAGATAAAGAAAATTACGTTTAAGTAAAATTAAATTGTTTTTAATTTTTAGAAAAGATATTGTAATTTGTAGAAAACTAATTTTTCGATAAGAGATAAGCACGGAAAAAATCACGCAAAAAATCGCGGTAAGAAAATAATCGTGATATCGGCGGGTTTTAGAACACCGAACACATGATCCGATTCTCACAGTTATATACTACTGGTGAAAACCGAAATTTGTTTTCACCAGGATACATTGCGGTTTTTTCATAAGTGCACTTGGAATCAGCTGACTCGACTCAGGGTGACCAAAGCTACCTGATCTTGGAGCAAAAATCCAGATCTGCTGCCCTTCAGAGAGGGACGTAGTGCACTTTTAAAACTTCCATTATCTCAAAGTCTTTTGAAGTAACAGAGTTATGGGGTGTGGATGTGTATGTTGCTTTTCTGTTAAGCCATCCACACGTACACTCACATCCACTGTATGGGTATACGCATTTTCAATTCCTTTCAGTTGTTAAATGAATCGAAATTTTCTGAATGTGTTTTAGTTTAATTATGAGAACTTCTCATTTGAAATACTTACCTAAATCGAAACTATTCGACCGCTCATATTGAAATAAATGAATTAGACAATGCATTTTTTTTGTTAAATGTTTATTAGGCTCTGGACTGAATGAAAAAGCTCGTCTTGATAGTGTCTTTGCTTTATAAAGATCACTAGAATTTCAATACATGTATATATATTTATTCAATATTAATTAATTTAAATGTCTGAATTTTCAAGTGATGTTTGAATAAATGAGGATTAAAATAAAAATTGTACATTTTATTTTTTTTTTGTTGTTTTACTCTATCAAGTAAACATCAATCAACCAAAAATTGCTTTAGCTAACGGATAAAGAGCATCAGTTTTATTATTTTTATGATGATGAGTACTATTTGATTATATTAAAATCGATGATAATGAGGATACGTGCATGACCATCAATTGAACAAAGTTTTCCGAATTGTTGAGTTTCTTTAGTAAGAATAATTTTACTTAAACAACACTAGAGATTGTGTCAGGGCATCTCGTTAAGGAAGAGAATGTGAAAGTCACATGTGTTCTTTACTCTCATTATATTCATACAAAATATCTGAAGTGAAAAAATTTCCACGGTCTAGAGAAAACTATTCTGGAATTAAAACCTTATCACACCTAAAAACTTCTTCAATACTAATGTTTTTTATTTGTACACTTAAAATCTTATAATATTTAACTATATAAACTTTAGTTGCAGCTGTAACAACTATTTTTCTCGTAGTTCCCTTTAGATCTCGTTGAATACGGGTCTGATCTCACAGTTGCTCCCTACTGTAGAGTGCGCGTATGCATTCTCAGGGGACCTGGCACTGCGCGCGGTGCTAGGGCAGCGGGTGTGGGTATTGTGTTTGGGTTTCAGTGACAGTTTGCTACATCAACCCACTGAACTACTGAACTTAACATACGATGCCGTTTGTGTCAAGTCTCTTCACTATATTTAATTATTTATCCTGTATAGGGGTGTTACTTTAACTTAACTTTAAAAATTAAAGTTAAAGGGGTACTTTAAACTTAAAATTTTAAAGTTTAAAGTGATACTTTAAAATTTAAAAGTTAAAGTTTAAAGTTAAAGTAACGCACTTTAAACTTTAACTTAACCAATTAAAGTTAAAGTAGATATGTTGACATAGTCTTGGATAATCATATTAGGAGGGTACCTTTAAGTCCTCCAGTCCTATATAATAGGGGTACCCTTAGGCCCTGAAGTTCTATATTCGGAGGGTACCGTTAAGTCCTCAAGTCCTACATTAGAGAGTACCTTTAGGTCCTCAAGTCCTACATTAGGAGGGTACCCTTAGGTCCTCAAGTTGAGGACCTAAGGGTACCCTCATAACATAAGACTTGAGAACCTAAGAGTACTCTCTAATGTAGGACTTCAGGACCTAAGAGTACCCTAATAATATAGGACTTGAGGCAAGGGGGAAACATCGTACTTTTGTACCTTAAAGTACGTAAAGTGCGGTGAAGTACTTTAAAGTACTTTAATGTACTTTAAAATACTTTAAAGTACTTTAAAGTATTTTAAAGTATAGTGAAATACGTTAAACTGCAATGAAGTACAATTAGGGGTGGGAATTTAGCGTTATGTTACCAGGTAACTGGTAACGGAGTAACGGCAATTAGGAGACCTCGCCGTTCTGCTAATGAGGAGGTATNTTAAATTCATTTTAAAAAGGAATCATATTTTCATTTGGTTAATGGGGGGAGGGGGGAGCCGCGAAACCTCGAACTTAAAACTTACACTCACTATTTTCTTCGAAAATATATGTGAGTTCCACAAAAATTGTTCGAACTAATAGATGGAAACTTATCTATAAACTTTGTTGAATCCATATGTGAGAGTTCTTAAACTGTTGTTAAAATAGTTTAGTTCTTGTTCATAAGTTGACATTTTATTCAATAACCTTCTTAGTAAATGAATAAAAGGTTTTTCGACAGTAGACTAGTGTAAATACAAAGATTATTTTATCTTGGTTCATTTTTATTCACCAATATATTTTTGTTTCATACTTCATCTGACGAGTCGAATATACACAATAAAAAAAAAAATAGTAATAATAAATATTTTTCTTATTCAATATTTTCGACTACTTCAACTGCTTGATCTCGTAAATCTTCAGCTTGTTCATAAAGTAAACGCTGAAAGAGAAAATATAAAAAATTTATAAATGAAATAAAATTGATTATTTTTGAATGTTTAACAAGAATTTGTGCTGTTCATAATGGTAAATTAAGTACAGCTTTTATAAGCTGATCAGGTTGAGCTTTTGCTAAACTTCGAAGTGTACGGTAAACCTGCATGAACTAATTGTAAAGTATGATTCTATTATTTTTTTCGTTAATTTAAAAAAATATCAAACATGAAAACATAGTAAATTTTTTTGCTCGTTTTATTCCTGGAATTTTCATAGTCGGAAGAATTTCTAATGATGTAGAAAATGTTAATCGTTGAATGAACATCGATACTTGAAATTTATGAAAACAAAAGAGTAAGATTATTATTTTTATTATTATGCATAACTTACATAATTGATGATCATGAGTTGTACCACGAGATTGATCTCAAAATTAAGCAATATCATAAAATTTTTTATTTTTGAATAGATCATATAATATCATAACGATATAAAAACGTAACATTATTTCTTTGCTTATTTTCTAAACATAAAAACAAAATCATTTATTTACAAAGTATTATTTTCATTTATACTTGTTGTGCTGATAAACCAACAGTTTTATTTATGCAAAAATGTTTCATCAATTTCTAATAATTTGAATACAAGTTTTTCTTCATTTTTCATTTCTTATATTTAAATAACAATAAAAATATCAGTCCCTCATTTGTATAGCAAATTTACTATTACATATTAATGGAGAAGATCGAATTGAGACTACCATATCAGCAAATTAGACTTTTCCTTTATTCTTTCAGATAAATCTTCGTTTAATCTTGTTCAAAGTGTGCCTATTAATATAGCTTATAAAGATGTTCACCCTTGTTCGTATGTCTCTTCCATACATGCTTCAAGTTTCTAGGACAGATATAATCAACTGATGATCTGATCCTTATGATTCAATTATCAACTTTTTCATATATTAATTATAATGCATTTATATAAAATATATGTCTAAATGTTTTTCTTTTCACGAATGTTGATTTAATTGATAATCAAATTGATACAACTGGTTTTCCTTTTACTGCTCAACAAGGTACAGGCTACGATAACGAACTGGTACTCTTAAGATATTTCAATCGTTCTGGATGTTATTTTTTTTTATTTCATTCCGAAGTCTTTTTAATAATTAGATTTATTAGGTATCACTGATTCTCTATTTTAACTAATTATATCATATTTCATCAGAAATAAACATAACAATAGATATTACGCTATTTCGTATAGCCAAGTCGTAATTGCACATGTTTATCTTTGAATTTTGTCAAATTTATCCTTTTCAAGTTTTGTTCTTCGAACTACGAATGAGTTCTGTTTTCATGTCAATAATATCATCTTTGGTATCATTCTTAAATCATTATTTTTGATCGCTTGTTTTATGAAACCGAAAAAGTTTTTGTATATATTAAAGGAAGAATGCATTTTTGCAACTCGAATATGTCTAAATTATCACTTATATGAACAAATATTAAGTCATGACCATCCCAACATAATGACATAAACTTATTATATTAATAGTTCTTGGGAGCCTATTGTAGACTACTTACTCGATCAACAAGTTGACGAAATCCAATAGTCATATTAGGTAGATCAGATAGTACTGTAATATAGAGTAAATGCAAAGGATTTTCCAAATTCATATTAATCAAACTTGTTGTTAAATGATTGTTCAGTGAACTAGCTAATCCTAATTCCACATGACCTGAAGAAATAAAGAAAAAAACCAGTAATCAATCATTATCGAATGCTTTCAAAAAATTCAAATAGTTCTGTATTAACTTTCAATGGTGCTTTGCCTAATTTTGTCGTTTCATAAAAAAGTTTTTTTTTGTTTTGTTTTTCCATAACTATTGTCATTACTTTCTTGTTCTTGTTCTTTGACATGAACAATTTTTGTATCAATAAAATATTGTAAACATTTATCAAGCATATTTTCTGCTTAACATCTAGACGATCAACTTGTAAAGCAAGAAGAGTCTTTTGTAATAGATTCAACAAGATGATTCATATGTCGAACACATCTAATCATTAATAAAATAATCAATTAAACGTATGAACCAAAAACAAAAACAACTAATTTACCATCGTCTGTTAAACCACTATGATGATAAGCAACACCATATGAAATTGTTGTTTTGACTGTATCACGTAGATTACTTTCATTAACTTCAATTAATGACTCAAGTAAAACAGAACTTTTTTCACGATTATCTTCAAGTAATTTTCTATAAAATAATTTGAAGAAAAATTTGAGAAATATAATGAAACAAAAGAAAAACTTACTCAAGCATAAACCTAACAATTAATCGAGCAATATTTTCATAATTAATTTTCTGATGGACAAAAAAAACAAGACATGAATCATTTGGAATAACTTCAGAAACTAAACAAATATATAAATAATTTAATTGAAGAATATGAACTTGATTAACTTACCCAACCCAACAAGTCGATCAGGGTGTGGTGCGGGTGTGGGTGTGGGTGTTGGATGTTCCGCTGTGTTGGTATCCGGGGTTTCGGCTGTGAGTGTCTGGGTGTGACTGTGCGGGTGGCTGTGGCTCTGGCCATGGAGTATGGAGGCGCTGGTGATAATACGGAGGAAGAGAAGATCCACAACCACACACCCTACACCGACACGCCATCCACACCCACAGTCACACCATCCCCTACCCCGCACACCCACCCACCCACACCCCACACCCACATCTATCATTAGGGTCTTCATTCCTTGTGCTAGATATTTATAGCTCTTTGGTCTCAAATTCAGGTTGAGAGAGGTATTCTTTGATCATTTTTCCTGAAACGATTTTCCATTATTTCATCACCATACGTATATGTTGGTTAGGGGGCACTATGAGCTATATAATGGTATAATATTAGTAACAGATCATTGAACTGTAGTTATAAAAAGATTAAAAGAAAATATGTAAGATAATAAATGTTTTCATTTATTTATTGAATTACAAAAAAAGAAGATTAATGTTTACAAAAGAATCAAATTTAAAACTTCGTAGGATTTTTTTCCATATCAATAGGATGTTTTTTAAGAGTCCCTTGTTCTTTTCTATGAGTTTGTATAACGTAAATAAATAGAAATGACATACTAATATCTGCAAAAAGACACCATATAAATTCTGGTCCAAAATATTGTGACCAAAACGGACCTTCTGATTTGCAAATATATTCCGCACCAAATGATTCAGCAATTAAACCAATACTGGCATAAATTCCACTCATAAAAAGTGCAAGTAATGCATGACGATTTGATTTAATACATAATTGTGTAATTAAGTAAACAAAACAACAAATTGATATAACACCAACATAAAGTGCATAAATTATGTGATTCCATTCATTTATTACTGCTAAAGTCCATAAAAGAAAAAGAATAAAATATGAACTTAAGAGTAAACAACGTGTACAAATTGATTGTGGATTTAAAAATTGAATATCACATAAACCACAAAAGAGAAATGTAACAGCAATACATGTTGTTAAACTAACATCAATAATTACAATAAATAATCGAATATTTTCCGATGAATCTTCATTCGTTTGTCGATCACCTATAAAACAATGTAATATACCAGCTGAGGTCATCATAATACCATAAAGAAAAAATGCTAAATAATAAAACCAACGTGATGGAAATTTTCCTGCTAATTTAGAAATACATTTTGAACAAAAAAGACCGATTAATAATGCCAAAATACATAATGGAAGAAGTGTAGGATTTTGAATACAGAATTTATATCCATCATAACCATCAATACACCATTTAGCAGGTGAAGATGTACATGAAGAGTTACTTGATGGATTATTTTCATAGAAATAATTTTGTAAACGAAGAAAATACTTCGTAAATTGCACCATTTTTGCAGCTGTTTTGTTTTTAATGAATTACGAGCTTAAGAAAATATATATATTTCTTATCATATGATAATGATGACTGCTTTCTTATCTCTTAAGCACATTTTTTTTTTAAATTAAATAACTTGTGAGCGAGTAAGCTTTAAAATCTAGAACGTGCACAGTTTTGTAGATTGTCGATTAGCAGTTATAATGCGCGCTTGATTACTAAAAATTCAGTTGAGTTCCTACTAGAGTACACAGATTTTCAAGATGTTGACTTAAGTCCTTGGAAAAAAAACTCCATCAAAGTATTTTATAATATACAGTTCGACACGTTTTTATCTCCTCTTTCCAACGAGAAAACCGAAACTCTCTATCGGTTTTGTGCCAGAAGTTATTCAAAAAATATTGCACTAGTTTTTTTAATTTTGATTTCACATTAGTAAGAAGGAATAATTGTCCTTTTGCTACGTCGTATTTTTTACTGTTAAAAACCAGACAATAAATCAAGGTGAATATAGAAAAGAATATTTTTTAGTGTTGTCTAATGTTTAAATCATGCGCAATATCCTTCTCAAAACATTGCCAGGCTAGAAAACGATGAAATACAAAAATGTAGTGCTGAAGATACGTATGTGATGTTTTAATTCAAAAGTTCTCCAACGCGTTTTTGAGAATCGAACTAGAATGTATTGCTATACAATTTTCGTCCTGAATCTCTAGTTCGTATTATTATTTAAGCATTTTTTTTAATGAAAAACGGAACTTAATTCATTTTTGCTTGACTCAGAGTGTGAGTATCTGTATCGATACGAGATACGCATCAGTGTGAAGAAGAAAATATCCACACTCACACTCGGAATACGACGTTGATGCAGAGAGGAAATTCAATATTATGAGATGTATGAGAAGTAAGCAATGACTGAACAGAAAAAATGTCTCGAATGAACAAACTTTTTTATGGAAAAAAACAATTGTGTAACCAATCGTCATCGTTAACTGAGCAAGACAATGGCTTCAATGAATCATCTTCTTATCCATACTTGCACTGATTGTCTCTGTTCTAGCTGAAAGAGTGTTTTCCTAGAGCGGCATACTATCTATCCTCATCACAGTCGACTTACTAAGAATATGCTTGGAATGCTTACTTCACTAAAACGCAATCAACATTTGCTGTAGTTCATTAGTCTATTTGACAATGCAAATAATCTAGATCCTATAATCAGGCTAAGTTGAATATATCGAGAATTAGTTTGTTTTGTCTATATTTTGTACATATATATGTTGGAACAAAACATCGAATCTATTACACATCGTCAAACTTCAACAAAAACAGCAAAAAAAAATTTTATTACAGCGGAGTCGGAGCGAAGCGACTCCTAAATGCCTGGAGCTGAAGCGAGAAATGGTCAGAGCTGCCCATCTCTGTGGTGTGGGTGGAGGGTGGGGGTGTGGGTGTGGGTGGGTGTGGATGTGGGTGTGGGTGCGTGTGAAGATAAGACCCACACCCACACTCCAACTCCACCCGCACCCACCCACACACCACCCACACCCACACCCACACCCACACCCACACCCACACCCACACCCACACCCACCCACGCCCACCCCCACCCCCACCCCCACCCCCACACCCACACCCACACTCACACCCTGGTAGGTAGTGCTTCTGGCATTACAGGTATCGATGTGACTGTGGGTGTGGACTCAGGCTGTGAAGTGTGCGTGTGGCTTGATGTGGATGTGCGCTCATATGTGGAGCTGGAATTCAGATGTGGTTTCTGGAGTGAATTTGGATGTTGGGATGTGGTTGCAGGCACTAGAGTCCCAGTTGCCTTCGTTCCATTCCAACACTCACACTGAAACTCTGCAGCCTCACTAGCAGAATAGTTAATAAAATATTAGAAGATGTATTAACTTAACACAGAAAAAATAGAAAACTTCATTTGGCGCGGAAGTGTCGCGCGCGGTGGTGTCGCTGCGCGGAAGTGTCGTGTAATCGACAGCCACCAACACCCCACCCTCAATCATTTGGCAAATGTCTGCTTATCCATATTCCCAGTACACTTTCGCGGTACATTAGAGTATATATTGCTTGGTAGAAAGAAAAATAGGATGTTTTTTTCTTACTTCAAGATTTAAAACAATTTCATTGTTATATACCTTGCTGTTGTAAAATAAATGTACAATAATATTCTGTTCTAGATTTTCATTACATACAATACCTTTTAGAGCTTTCTCAAAATCGAACTGAATTTTTTTTCAAAAGATTCCTGATTTGATTCTCCACAAAAATAGGGTATGATAGAGATAAGAACAAGCAAAAATATTTACTATAGTAATCATGGGAACATACAATATCAAAAACTTTCAAATACAACATACCGTTATCCTATATTTATGTGCTTTTATGTCGAACTATATAGACATATTGTAGTATCGGTTTTGTAGAGCTTCAAAAGTCCTATCTTATATTAGTATATCCAAAAATTTTCATAAAGAAATGTTATTGCATAAAATAAGAACTAAATAAACGTTACTGATTTGAAAAAAAAAAAGACTCCCTTTTTGTAAATTTGAAGAAAAAGTAACGATTATTTAACGTCTGTTTTATGCTCTAAGATTTCTTTATGAAAATTCGTGAACATATTCATAATTTAGAACTTTTGAAGTTCTACAAAATGAGTAGCACAATGTTGTCTACAATTCGATGTGAAAACACGTAAATACAAAAGAACGGTATTTTGTGCTTGAAAGTTGTCGATGTTACATGTTCGTACCACAGCAATGACTCTTTTACTTTTATCTCTCTAACATCCATTGTAAATGGTTTTTTTAGGGGATTGAACGATGAATATTTCAAAAATATGAAAATCCTTATTCTTTCCGACCCCACCCATTGCAAACTACCCATAATTACTCAAAATAGAAAAGAAAGAAAAAAAATCTGTCTGTTATCGCTTCAACGGAGAATAAACATTAGTCATCACGCAGAAAAAATAAGAAACAAAGCGAAGTT
>CAJNSZ010000125.1:3158-17283 GCA_905329745.1 Rotaria sp. Silwood2
CGCCCCCCCCCCCCCCCCCCGGCCGTGGCAGACAGGCCCCGGGCCCCATCACGGACCGTGACAGACAGGCGCCGAGACCCATCACGGACCGTGACAGACAGGCCCGGAACTCATCACAGACCGTGATAGGGGAACTGTGGTTCGAAAGCATTAGATAAACGGTTAGCTACAAATGTATCGAAAGAAATGGAACAAAACGATTTCCATTTAACTTGTAACAATAGATTCATCGTGTTTCACATTTTTAATCCCACAAGGGATTGCGCTAACAGCTTTTTTCAATGAATAGCAAATATGTCAAGCAAAAGATAATATTCTCGTCACCTTAAAAAACATTCTTAATATTCAACAAAATGCCTCTCCTCGTTCATCAACAGTTATAACAACCTACTGGTACTGGTTCATCATCACATACAAAATAGTATACATTCAAATTTTATTTCAAACAATAACTATCAACATATGTTGTTATTTTAAACGAAAAAGTAAGAACATCTTGATACTAGAAACTTTTTGGCCTTTCAAAGTTATCAAATATGTTACCGAACATTTGTTTATATATCAACTACTGATACTCGATATGTGGTTGTTCATAGATTCGTTTTCTTTAGCCCGACTCATTGAAAACTCTACTCCTTTATTTAAACAATCATTTTAGACAGTGTTTCACAATACAAATATTCTATAGTATCAATTCTATATGTACTGTTTAATATCTCTTTTACAGTAAATACTTACAGCTTCAGCAGTTTCTTCTAAACTTCCAGGTTTATCATTGGATGTTTTCAGTGTACGACCTTGATATATCCATGGCACATATTATCCAAGAGAAAAAAAAATAACAATCATTTCTACCTGTGATATAGACAAGAGCTCCAGCTGCTCCCAATTCGACAGCAATGCCTTTGCCTATGCCTCTTGTTGCTCCTGTGACAAGAGCCACTCGACCAGCTAATAATTTTGTAGCCATCTGAAAAAAGAATAGTCTTTCTGTTGTTTCTTTTTTTTTGGGGCAAAAAAAAGGAGTTCTCTAGTTATCGTATTTACATAAAGAACATAAGAACAAAAAATACATGTATATAGAAACCGAGTTAACAAATCGCAAGTTATAAACATGAAAGAAGATAAGAGTAAGAAAAGAAAAGAAAAAAGAAAATACGGAAGAACAAAATTTAAAAGATTAATCTCGTTCATTAAAAAAGCTAATGGAAGCAATATATCCATTGGACATAACTTCAAAAATCATATCATCATTAACAAGATGACAAAATGTTGGTCCAAATGGATTTGTTGTATTTGTTGATGATGAACGATGAAGAATAGCTGGTGAATGACGATTATCAAAAATTTCTTGAATAGCTGGCCACTTAAAAAAAGATAAAAATGAAAAGCTACATATCATCAAATGAAAATATCAAATTCTTACTCGAGTTGGTGGTGTAACAATAATCTCTTTTCCTGTAATATGATTTCGTACAATTAATTCAAAATTACAAGGAAAATAACTAAAATTAGAAGTAAAAAGAAAAAGAAAAATCTTAGAAGCAACTGTTTTTCTTCTTCTTACCTATCAAAAAGATAATGACAAGGAAAATTTGTATGTAAAATAAATTTTTTCACTGTATGACTTTGTCCATCGAATAAAATATCCTTAAACAAAAACAAATAAATATTTTAATTATACATAAAATTTTATTCTTTTTTTAACAAGATTATACCATGCCAAAATTAACATAATTATAATAAAAATCAGATTTATCTTGTGAACGTTGACTTAGTGAAACAGCTGGTGATGGATTATGAATTTTAATTTTATCATCTGTTTTATAATAAACATTACTTGGACTACCAATCACCGAAAGAACATCCTTAAATAAATACAAAAAAATGTTTATAGAAAAATATTATTTGAAACATACTTGACAAGTATCGTCAAAATGAACTGTTGCATCAAGATAATCAATATGATCATCTGGATCGTAAGGTTTTGGTGCATGAGCTAAATAAACAACAAAAGAACAATAAGTTTTTGTCTTATATTGAGTTTTTTTAGACTTTTCTATCACATACTAAAAATTTCACCTAGAATGAATTTTTTCTTAAGATATTAGATTCTCAACCAACTCGCATATGTTAGCAAAAACTCAGTTTTTTTTGTAAATATGATATCACAGAATGAAAACTTTCGTTCTAGATAAAATTATCAGTGTATGATAAAGATGATAAGATCTTTCTATGACCAAAACTTCACGTCGAAATGATGACATTGGATTCTTGATGATATACTCCACTTAATGACTATTCTTGTTTCAAAACCTTTTATTACTGTGAGAGATTCCATCGTGAGTCTGCATGCAATGAAAGCTCAGCGTTCGAAATCTATTCAGCTAGTTCAGGCAGTATTGAGTATTTAGGTAATTATCAAAGCGTAATTTGGAATATATGAACGGAGCCGTAAGCATCTTAAGCCTCGTAACAAAATTAAAAGTAAATAGACATGTACAATGAATACCAAAATTATTCAACAAGGTTTATTTTCGCTTTTATTCCGTGACCGTAAATATTACAAGAATCCAAATAGTGAATCGGACAGAGAACATGGTTTCCAAAAATAGAGACTCAAGAAAACCAAGATCCTAGTTTTTCAGCACCTAGATCGCGAGAATAAATAATTCTCTCCAAAAGTGAGACATTTTTTAGCTGACATATAGAAATTTAATTTAAGGTCGAAAAATAGGTTTTCTATAAGAAATAGTGAAAAAAAAACGACAGTAGGGATTTTCGCACTATTGCTATATGCGATTAACTCCTTGGTCTGGATCTTAAAAAAAATAAATCCAAATCAATTTGAATAAATAAAGTAATTCTCGTCAAAATTTTCTTCTTACATAATCCCTATCGTGTCCAGTTTGAATCTCAATTCGGTCGAATTTGATTTTGCATTTAGTAAACTCGATGACCTAAAAAAACATCTATCTTTTTCATAATACATCCAAAAAAGATTTGAATTCAATCTCAATCGAGAAATTTTCTATTTAATAAAGTCATTGTTAAATAATTAATCTCATATTTGTTTTATGTTTTTTGATACAAACCTTCCACCATTAATCGACATGTTAAACCGATTGTTTTTTGATTTTCGACAATATTTGATAATTTATCAAGAAAAACTGAACGATTAAAACAGCTAACTGGTAATGGTGGTAAACTAAATTCAAGTGGAACATTGCCATAATAAATATAGATTTTTGAAACAACAGGTGATTGACCAGGTGGAAATTGAAGTGAATGAAGACCATGCATTGGTTTTGTCTATTTAATGAAAATTATATTACCAAAAAACAAATGAAAACAAAGATAACAAATTACTTCAACTTGTGGTCCAATTTGATTGAAAAAAAAAGTTAAACCAGGAAAATGCATTAGAAATGATTGACTCTCACGATTATAATCTAAGAGTTAATCATTGATTAATCAAAACGAAAAAAAGAAAACAGTTTTTTTTTTATTTACCACCCGGTCTTGTTGGTCCAAATATTTCATTAATATTTTCAATTGTTGGTACAATTTGAGGGCTATTAAAACAATTACCACTAAATATTAGAACGAAAAATTTAAAATTCAATGAATTTCATTTTTTCTTACAAATATTTCAGTTTGACTTTTTTCAAATCATATAATTCAATAAGCTATTCAAAAAAACAAAACAATGATACACATTATTTATAATTTATCCTCATCTTACTTTCAATCGTTGAGTTATAGAATCAAAATGAAGTAAAATACTATCATTAGATAAATTAAGTGTATAATCCGCACTTAATGGATCCTTTAACAAAAAAAAAAAAAAACATAACATTTTAATTAATTTTCTTTATTATTTTTTTTTTACTTTATCATTATAAACTAATATAACTGATTTAATTTGATCGTCATTTTGTTTAAGTAATTTTATCACTTGACATAAAGACATTCCTGAGAGTAGCAATAAACGAAACAAAAACACAATAACTTATTGTTCGCTATGAGCAATATACATACCGAGAATTATTTCCCATTTTGTTGTATGAATAGAACGTTGTTGTGTGATTTCAACTTCAAGCATTTTTGTTCTTTTTGTATGTAATTTTGCAAAAAACAAAAAAGAACGGACTGTGTTTTATAAAATAAAGAAAAAAAAAACAGCACGTGCTTCGTATGATGTATGAATGAGTTTATCTGACAATAAAAGATCGAATCAAATAGTAGATAGAGGTCGCTAAGACATGATTAATTAAATATGTCTAGTTAATCGAAACTTAAAAGATAAATTACATTGAATTCATCAAACGAAATTTTATCCGATATATTAATATGACACTGTTGAAAATTTGATTTTAATCTAGTTGAAGTAGTTTTATATCTATCTTACATCACGTTATGTGTCGTCATATCAAACTTTTACCCAAAGATAGAAGTTTTTTAATTGCACATGCAAAATAAATGCTATCGCATTATATACGTTTGTGCTGTGCAAAACCTGCTCATGACAGTCAACATTGAAGGAGTGTCACGATTTTTTTCTAAGAGAATGCACTTATAGTATAGGATGGGCCATCAATATTTGTATGATTAAAAATTTAAATATTTCAGCTCTGCTAGAAAGTTTTGGTCTGATTTTTTTCTTAACTATATGTCGATTTTCAATAAGAAAAGTCAAAGGAATGCCCATGGACATTGATGCACTCTCGCAGGCTTTCTAAGTGTGAGTGTCAGAGACTAGAAGACCCAAGCCGAGTTTGGTACTAGAAAACAATACATGTAGTGTTATTGATATAGAAGAACAGCTAATCTCGATTTATAAAATTAAACAGACAATTGAGTATATGTATCGGAAAACAAATGCATGCCTAAACTAGATGACATTGGATTTTCATTTAATTGCGAGAAAGTCAGTGCAAAGCTACAAGTGTAGATCACCAAAAAAGTCAATATCTGATTATACACATAACACTTTTTCCACGAGACATTTCCATTTCACAACAACAAATTCATTTTTTATTACTCGTATCGAAAACTCGATTTATTTATGTTTCGGCCAATTTGCTGAACGAAATAGAATAGAAATTGAAAAGCAAACACGGCGAAATTCATCACTGATAGAATGCTGCCGATTAATTGTTGAATTATCTATATGATTCATTATTTATGACCAACTGTCCTTGCAGCTGTAATGAACACAATCAACTTACCGAATAGGCTGACGGCTAACTTTTTATGCTGCATTCATTTTAATCACCTGATCAATTTTATCTTACCTATTTTTGTCATTTTGATTATCAAAAAACTTTGACTAATAAAATCAGACCTTTTAATACATGCCGTATTGTAAAAATATTCTATTCATTTGCTCATATAGTCAGCCGATCTATATGAAAAAGTAATTTGTTTCAGTTCTCCATTGAGTAATCACAAAGAGTATGTATATACACACGAATAAAATATATGTCACATGCATTGTATTTTGTGACACGAAGTATCCGTAACGATACGTTTCTCCCAACGAGCTTGCGATACATGCTGACAATGTCGTTCGAATCTACTCTTGGGCACGTCAGTATTTGTTTTGCTGAGAAATCGAATGACTATTTTCCGGTTTAATCTGATTTATTAGTGCCTATTCTTAGAGTACGAGACAATAAGATCCGGCTGTGTCGAATCAATTTGATTTCGATCATTGGTCGATCTCCCAACATGTTCTCAACTGAATTTTAATAGAAAAATAATCTATAAAAAAAGATGTGCGAAAATACACAACAGGGAATAAATGATTAGCCAATAGATTACGGCACATTTTTTTAGTGTGTTAACTGAGCACAATACGAGAATTCAAATTTATCTCTAATGGAAAATATATCATATTGTATAGCATATCTTTTTCCAAAATGAAGGTCTCTGTAAAAACAGGTATCATTTTGTATCACTCAAATGCTTTCTTACGGTGTTCTTATTTGGTGTCTCTACGACCAAGTTCAGATGATAGTATATAGCCACATTTTCGTCGTATATATACCATGTTCTCACTATGTATGGTCACAACGTAAACAGCTTCGAAAATAACAAAGCTTATAAAAAACTTCTCTTTACATGATGAAAACTTTTCAAATGTTTTTGTCAAATAAAAAAAGAAACGATTGTTCTAGAGAATTGATCCTTGAATAGCCGTTTGATTTTAGCAATATTTTCGATATGATCCTAAACATACAAAATCTATAGAGTTTCGCGACATTAGATGCTTGTGACTCAATGGCCATGAAGAGAAACGGAATGAATATAATGTAATGAACAGTATTGAATTGATTTTTAATTGCATTTTGATTGATTTGAATTTGTCAACATGATTTAAGAACATAACCAGACAGTGACAAAAACCTCTTCAGGGGATGCAATTCTCACAGACAGAAAATAAGGAAAAAGAAAAAAAATACAATATTACGTGTCTTCAGTAGTCCTTCGTTTACATATTTTATTATCATATTATTCACTACTGCACAGAACGAATGAAAGAACCATCTAGTTTGTTAATTGTAAACAAACATATTTTAGTGATGAATGTATCCGCAGGATAAGAGTTTTCTCCTTGTCATTGTGACGCACGTTAAAATTTTGTCAATCTCAAATGTCAACAACTACGATTTGAACAATATCTCTTTGTGCATCGTAGAAAGTAATGAAAAAAGAACAGCTAGTATACTATAAAAAAACGAAAAATTTCTTTTTATTATACACATATTTTGAATGAATATAATATAAATGAAAAAACGCTTTAGCATGTTTGTGAGTAATGATAACTTCATCTGCTAGTCTCATTGACGCATTCTCACGACATCATTGACCTCATTGAGAGAGGTATCCGGATCTCCGACTTTTGAACTTATGGAACTTACGAAAGTGTAACCTCACTCACAGAACCTTCGAAACTAATGAAACCTGCGGAACTAGAGCAGCTTCAACGATTGAAGCAAACGTACGACTTCCAGAATTTAGTTTAATCTAGGCAATAGATCAATCGTCGCGCTTCAAACGCTATTGACATCATCACGTTTTGTTTATCCATAAATTTGAAACAACTGCAGTTATTTCTTACATTCAAAAACCTCACAATACCAGAAATGCTACAAGAGATGACAAATATGCGACAGAATCTTTTCTCTGGATATTAAAATATGTGTGTGACTGTGGACGTCGAGAGAACCGAAATCCACACCTTCACCCTAGTTGGATACCTCGTAATTACTTCAGTAATCATCAGGCACAATACATATTGCTGAAAATAATAAAAAATGAGAACGGTTGTTGTTACTTGAATAACTCGTGAATGATAAGCAATTTGTTTGGTAAGTAGAAATCGTTGTTTGATTGTTGTTTAAATCAATATTACATCGAATTTTCTTGTTGTTTCTTTTACATTATCAGAATGTCTCCTATAGTCATAATGAAGAAAATCAAACTGACAGTGTGCTTATTCCTTTTTTTCGTTCTTGCCAGAAAAAGAAAAAAAGCAGACAAGGTTTCCAAAGTATTGACACTCGAGTGATTGTGTAGATGAAAAGCAAATGAAAGTTGAAAAGAATAACAAGACAAATAATGATATTGCTGATTTTTTTGTCTTTCGTTCGTCGTTGGCTACCATATTTTCAATTGAAACCAGATGAAGTTCGTAGTTGAGTGTCAACGAAAAAGGAACACATTCACATTTGAAGACGTAGAAGAATTTAGAAAAAGAGCCAGTGAATCATTGAATTAACAAATAGAAAAGAAGTAATTCTATCCAAACAACAATCTATTATTGACAATACTCATTTATCGATGAAATTCGAAAAATGACATCGAAAACAAGTGGACAACGAAGACGACGCATGACTGAAAATTACTTGATCATCTGGGTCGATGGTACTATCGAAAAATCAGAAGAAGATAGGCAAAAGAAGCTCGCACAAACACAAGGCATCATCAACGATGTCAATATTTTTACACAAGCAGATGAATGTATTCAGTTTTTTTAAGAGCATTAGTCTAAAGAAGGCTTTTCTCATTACTTCGAGATTTTTAGATCACGATCTCATGCCAGATATCCATGACATGTCAGAGTTACATACTATTTACATTTTTTGTAGCAACAAACAACGTTAAGAAGCATGGAGCAAAAATTAAGCCAAAATTAAAGGTGTCCATACGCTAATCAGCTTCATATGTGAAGCATCGGCAATGGATGTCAAGCAATACAATAAAGATAATATAGCGTTCAGTTTTGTCGGTGTAAATGAAAGAAGTTCTTGCGTAAATCTCGATCTGCTAGAACCTTTCTTCATGTACTCACAACTATTCAAAGAAATTCTCCTTGATATGCAACATGGTCAACAAGCCATCAAAGAGTTAGTCACCTTTTGTCAAGAAGAATATCAGGGCAATGCTACCCAAATAAAGCTTATTGAAGAGTTTGAACTCACTTATCATATATCAAAGACCCTCTTGTGGTATACACAACAATGTTTCACGTACAAAATGCTGAATCTAGCATTTCGAACGCTTGACGACGACATTATCATTAAAATGGGTTTCTTTCTTTCTGATGTGCGTCAGCAAATCGAACATTTACACCAGCAACAGATCACTCAATATCATGAGAAGACCTTCCTAGTTTATCGCTGGCAGGAATTATTCACATTAGACTTCGAAAAACTCGCCAAAAACAAAGGTTAACATGTACCATTCAATAACTTTTTATCCACTAGTGAAAATCGAAATGGCTCTCTCGATTTCACCAAAGTTACCTTGGGAACACCCAATATGGTCGGTATTCTCTTTCAAATGATCATCAATCCCGCTGTCTCATCGACCCAATTTGCCTTCATTCGGGAGGTAAGTTATTTTAAAGAAGAAGAGGAATACTCTTTTCCATGCACACAGTTTTTTCGAATTGGTGACATTCGAAAACTTCACAAGAAAAGTTCACTTTATGAAGTGTACCTGAAACTTACATCAGATGACGACAAACAACTACGTCAATTAACTGACCGTATACAAGAAGAGGTCGATGGCAGCGAAAGGTTTCGAATGGGTCAGTTGCTGCTTATAATTGGTCAATCTGGCAATGCAGAAGAACTGTACACCACACTATAACGACAGACATCCGGTGACAGTGATAAAGCAAATATCTATAATCAGCTTGGATGAGTCAAATATGACCAACGGCATTGCAATGAAGCAGGTTCGTTTTACGAAAAAGTACTCAAAACCAAACTGCAAACTCTCTCGAAGGATCATCACATCTTGGCTACTGTCTACAGCAACATCGGCGCAGTGCATAACGACACGGCTGACTATTAGAAAGCACTTCAATTTTATGAAAAAGCACAAAATATCAAGAAAAAAGTTCTACATCTGAATCATCCTGATTTAGCTACTTCCTACAGCAGCATTGGCGAAGTGAATAATGCTATGGGTGACTACACTAAAGCACTTGAGTTTCTCGTAAAAGGATTCAAAATAATAGAAAAAGTCTTACCACTGAATCATCCCTCACTGACTGCTTCCTACAACGAAATCAGTCGTGCGTATATCAACATATAGGACTAATCAAAAACACTTGAATTTTACGAAAAAGCTCTTAAAATCTTCGAAGAAGCTTTGTCTCTGAATCATCCCCATGTTGCTACTGCATACAGTAGGTTAGGAAGAGTATACTGCAGTATGAAAGATTACTCCAAGGCACTAGATTATTTTGAAAAGTGTCTCGTAAAAGATCGAAAAACGCTATCTGAAAGACATCCGAATTTTATTATACGGCTTGTCCAAACGTAACGCTGTGACGTTTTTGATACACTTTTTTCCATTATCTCTGAAAGTATGAGAGCTAGAAACTTCGTTCAAACGCCATTCGACACAGCTTGTCAAACTCAATTTATGGCATAAAAATAACTTTTTTTGGGAAAAGTCTGGAGCTTCAAGAAAGGGTTTTTGGTTCCGTAACGCTGTGACATAAAAAGACCCTTTTTCTTCAGAACCGCTGATAAAACTGCAATTTCTTGTGAAAATGTTACTCCAAATTAAGCACTTCTAGAGCCAGGTTTGTAGAGCTTTGATCAGGCTTTTAAACGCTAAAAAAATTTCCTCTAGAAAGTTTCTGCTTAGATAAAAAATGCAAAAAACAAACGTAACGCTGTGACACAGTTTTTTGTCGACCAATTTTGAGGCACTTACCACGGTCAGAACGATTTGATTTTTATAAGTATTAGTCTTTTCTGTATAACTAATCGTTCTACGTAAGAACGAGATCGATACATCGACATGAAAGCTCACAAAAGATGCAGTAAGTTGAAAACTGTATAAGAGTGTAGAAATTGTCCTTAGCCACGAAAGTCGAAACTAAACAGGCCATATTATAGAGAATGAAAATCTGCATCGAATGGTATGTCCTTCGACTTTTTTTGGAAAAATTTCTTAGTTAGAAAATCTAAAACACGATTTTTGAAAAGTTTAAAAGCTGGTTTTCAATGCTAAAATCTAATTTTTGTATAAAATAAGTCTCAAATTCGTAATCAGCGTTAAAAACTGCATCTATTAACTTATTCAAATCTATCCAGCTCGAAAATGCATTTTTTTGAAACTTGATCAGCGAAGTGTCGCGTTACGTGGACAAGCCGTATAACATACAGTAATATTAGTGATGTTCATCGATTAATGACTGATTATGAAATGGTACTTTCATTTCATCAAAAAAGCATTGAATGTTCAAGAAAACGTTAAATGCAATCATCTCGAATGTGCAATGACATATACAAACTTAGGCGAAGCATATCGAGAAATGAAAGATTATTGAACGGCATTTACATATTTTCAAAAAAAGATTACAAATTAGTGAGAAGAAACTATAAAAGAAAAGCATCCATTTAGCTGTAATTTATCACAATTTGATGAAATTATATTTGATCACCTCATCTTTTGGACTATAAAAGAAACACTAGAAGAAATTCGAAAGAAATTGAAAATTTTTGCTTTCTTACTCAATAAATTGGTTTCGATTGCTATCGACTTTCCTTCTCAGCTTTTCTCAATTTATTTCGGTGTACGCGCGCGTGCGACCAGGAAGATCCATCATAAGTCTGAAATGGAACCTCAGAGCGGACCAAGCCGGGCTGGTAGGATAATGAACGTAGTTATGAAGTACCTAACGACGTCAGGAACCATACGTTGATAGTAGGTCTCCCTAGTCATAGATGGAACCGATCTAGTTTTTTTCAGACCGGTACCGGTACCGGTCCAACCAAATCAGACCGGACCGGACCGGCCGGTAGATCGGTAAAACCGGTCTATCGGTTGAAGCCAGTCTATACCGGTAAAACTGGCTTACCAATAATACATCCCCGGGTCAAAAAATCAGACATCAAGTCTTGTACGATCGTACAAAAAATCGAGGCCTCAGAAATTTTACATCAAACTGCACTATAAGATTATTAAAAAATCTTACTGTGATACAAGATTTTCTATAATCTTACAGTAATATCTTACAGAACAGCAAGATCTGTTAAGAATCTTAAGGTACAACTTGATGTAACAATTCTGAGACCATAATTTTCGTGCGATTTTTCGTCTGTTCCTACAAGATCATGCAAGATCAGATGTAGGATCATGTAAGTCTTACCGTTTGCTTGTTTGGCCTGGGTCGATTCTTACAGTGAAACTTCTTTTTAATGTATCTCTGGCCAGAGATGGAACCGGTCTACCAGTAAAAACCGGTCCGACCGGTCCAAATCGGTTTACCGACCGAAACCGATCTACCAGAAAAAGTTGATCTAACCGGTCTACTGACCAAAACTAGTCTACCGGTACTAAACAGGATGCTGATGATAAGTCAGTGTAAAAGAGAAAATAGGACCTACGGACAAAATATCGATCTACACACAACAGACTGAGGCTTGAAATGAAACCTTGTTTCATAGTGAACTCTGCTGCGGGCTACCATGGTACAGTCACGCATACTGGTATAATGTTTCATCGTTGATAACAATAGTCTCACTGATGGCATTCTGAAAACTGTTTTTTAAATAAATTCCTGCGTGACCAGTGGAGCTAGTCTTGGTGCCAGTTGTTTTTTTATATGAATATCATCATAGAGCAGGAAAGTGAAAAATATAGGCCGATATAGGGCGGTTTAGACCGGTCGATCCAAAATTCAGACTGGTACTGGTTCCATCTCTGCCCCAAGTACTATGCTGCTCTCGCCATAATAGGCACAAAGAATCTCACTTGGTCAGATTACAAAGCCACATGACGGGCTGGGATATCAGATGGTCCATCTGCCTATTATTACTACGAAATCATAACATAGCGGTTACAGAAGAAAAATAATTTAATATATACCGAAACAATTTTTAAACTTTCAGGCATTATAATTAATACGAAATGTAGGTGTGGGTGTGTGAATCATTCCTTTTTTACCAGTCACACCCACACCCACATCCCGCAAAGAAAAAAAAGAAAAGATAACAATAGTAGGAAAGATGAAGAGGAGAGAAAATAGACAGAAAAGAGAGCAAGAGCAGGATGATGCTGAATCATAGCTTACATATGTATAACTTGAAAATATTTTTCTAGTGTCGTATAGCATTATTCTGATTGATAAGAACATTATTTCGCTATCCTCATTTATTTTTCCACTGCATTCATGCATTATTCCGTTGAGTTTTCATTTTTCCTAAGGGAATGTATGTATATATGTAAATGTGGATAGCTGGAAAACATTTCTCTGCTATTATATAGCATTATTCTCATTGATAGGAACCATTTTTCTGATGCTCTCGTGCATTTTTCCGCTGCATTCATGCATTATTCCGATGAGTTTTCATTTTTCCAAATGTAATGCATGTGTTTATGTGTTTATTGGTTCATTCATCTTGAGATCGATATGCATCATTCTTAGGTGTACTAGTCCGGTACTGCTGTTATATTTTTCTTGATATGAAAGATCGTATTTTTTACCTGAACGGCAACTTTCCGCTGAAAATAATCATTTTTTCTACCGATCAGATTATTGTCCACTGCTGAGATTGGATAAAAAATTACTTTACGGTGTGGATATGTGTGAATCTTCTTAATCCACACCCATCTTCCTTCAAATCATTCCATTTTGCTTGCTTCCTGCCACGACATTGGTAATGTGTATCAAATTATCAGCCAGTACTCAAAAGCACTTGCATTTTTTCAAAAGGCACTGGAGATTCAAGACGAAATTATGCTCGCTCCAAATAATCCTGATTTGATTTCTATTTATAGCAATATCGCTGAACTGTGTATGGAAACCAACGAGCACCTCAATGCACTTCTATTTTACGAAAAAAATACTTGAAATCTAACAAAAAACTTCTGCAGATTATCTTGAGTTGGCCATGTCGTATAACAAGATCGGCGCGATGTAGCAAAGTGCGGATGATCGTTTAAAAGCAATTCCATTTTTCGAACGCTTTCTTGCGATTGTTCGCCATTAGCTGTATCTATTTCATTCCAATACGCATTTACTACGGAAAAACACTGAAATGATGGAAGACAAATCGTGAATAGTTTCGAGAAACAAAGGTGTAACAAATTTTCTCATTGAATCAGCAATAGTTTATTATTTACGCACTGCACATCCAAGTGTTGCCAGAGTATAATACGTACATAGGTACCATTGTCACGATGTCATTGTGGTTAAGGTAAATTAAAATGTGCACGGATGTGTTGTCATTTATATGTGAGTGTGAGTGTGAGCTTGGATATAAAGACGATCTACCTCATACCAAGATAAGCTTGCGCTTGATTTTATATCATCCGTTATACAGACATGGCTTGCTCTGTTCTGAATCACTTATTATTAATGTCTTTCTTTCTCTTTTATTTTCCTCTCGAATATCAAATGATACTTGCTTTGATGGGAGACCTGATCAATCTCGAATAAAATGTCATGTCTGCAGAAATTAATACTTTCTTATTGACTGTATTGTCATGAATGTAACCTTTCTATCTTCGCAATTATGTTTTGCACATTGTCGTTCTTATTCGTCCCTCTCTCGCTCTTTGTACATATCTTATAAATGTTTGCGTGGAT
>CAJNSZ010000125.1:17348-40263 GCA_905329745.1 Rotaria sp. Silwood2
AATGACCGGTGCAACACGAACAAGGAGAAAATCGGCAGTGCAATTTGAAGGTTACAGTGAGATTAAATTAAATAAATCGAAAAGCAAGTTAAAAGAAATTAGGGAGCGTGAAAAATTCAGTTATAGTTTGTTTGATTTAATAACCAAATCGATGAAATAAAATTATGCATGAAAGACTGCAATCATCAAATAATGGACTAAGATCTTCATCATTGTCGCAACTAGGCTGTTAGAGCAGAAAAATGATGAATAGTCAGATTTTTAGAAGGTTTCTTTTTGTTGCATTAATTGTTATTCAGATGGAAGACAGTCAAGAGAAAGTTACAAATAGTAGAGTGTATGTGTGGATGGGCCTTCTCTTCAGTCACATTCGTCTCCTTGTGTTATCGAAGGAGAAGAGACAGATGAAATAGAAATGTTTGCAAAAATATTGCAATTGAATATAAATACATGGAATCTAACCACTAATAATCATCAGTTACTTCGTGGTTGAAATTATTCAATATTTCGAAACGAGAATCATAAAAAGTATATTTTAGAAGATTTGCTTGAATTATGTGAAAATTCTCTTGATTATGCACTTGATTGTTATTAAGAAATTTTAAAAGTACATATGGAGATTGAATTATCAATCTATGTTCAGTGTCTTTATGGTGTCCGAAGAGTTTATGAGTTGGCAAAAGGTTGTAATCAAGCAGATGATTAATTTTAAAAAGAGCTATTGATTATACTATAAATTAATATAGTGAATGCTCGATACTCTACAAATATCTTCTAACAAATAATTTATGAAAAACTAGTTGATTCATCGTTACCAATTGAGTATACGAAAGAAATAGCTGAGAAATCAATGGCAAACACTTTTAGTATCTAGATAATTCATGATTTAATTGCTAGAAACCAATATTAAAATGTGAATGACAAAACCAAATTGCACTTATATGTGATCATATTATTGAAGTGTGGAATACAGTAAATTTAAATGATCAACATTGGATAAAATGGTTATGCATTGAATCAAATTGCAGTTTTAAAATATTTAAAACGTAGCATTAGTATTGTCAACCGTTACTGGATGAAAGTTATAAAGAGTATTTGAAATTATATGAACAAGCAGCGCTGACTACACAACAAAAATGGTCATCAATCAGAAGTAAAATAAAACAATGCAATTCTTTTATTAATAGTTTGAAAATCATTTGTTTCGAACATTAGCTTGCATCTCTTTGATATAATGAATAAGTGTCTGATGTAATATATATGATACGATAAGAAAAATTTACTGCCCGTAACAACCAACTGATCTTTGTTTCTAGATATCATACTGAGAATTACAAAATTTCACGATGGGAAAAGCGAAAAGATATCAGAAAGTAATTAAGAAAAGATTATTTTTTCATGTCTTAAATCAAACATCATCAATTATTTTCGCGATGCATTGTTTCGAATCACGCTATCCGCATTGAGTTCACAGATATGCAAAGAATACTAGCAGTATACAATTGGGTAGAGAAAAAAGTGCCACTTAGCAATTTATCATTTGGCAAAACTTTTCTACTTCTGGGACTTCATTTGCAATTACGACGCATACTTCTCTAATCAGAAATGATATATTGAAAGCAGCATATAACTTAATCATATCTACACTAGAATAAATTTAGGTTTCCCTTTTGACTTTTTCTTCTACGATTTATTTGCTGCGTATCACATATAAAATAAATGCAAGATATACTTCGTTTGAGTTTAATAGAAACAATTGAAAACAGTATTGATTAAGGTGATCCGCTGAAATATGATACAGTGGAAGGTGAGAAACCAAATAATACCAAATGTAAAATATTCCAATAGAACCTTCGTTCAAAACTGACTAGATTTTGCTCTGATTCACTCATTGGAGGGACATGCATATAAAGCGAACGATGTTAATCGTTGACTTTCTACCATTCACCACTCAGCAGTAGTTTTGATAGTTACTCATAGTTTCTTTATGTAACAAAATACAAAAATTTATGCATTTTTTCGTGACGTAAACATGTAGATCCTACATTTGAGCCCCAAGCGAGCTGCTCTAACGAACTGTCTGATTTATAATGACTCAATGGACTTTTTTCAAAACAATCGTGAAATCTTATTGAGTAAATATCGTCTAACTTTGAGATGACACAGAAATAGATTGACAATATTACATAGCGTACTATTTTCTGCCAATACAAAGAGAAAACTGTGCGTAACCGAAAAAGGATAACCTTGAAAACCAAGCACTGAGACAATATAGATGGACATTCATTCTCCGATACCAACATAAAACACAAAGATCATTTGTTTCAGTGGGTAAATATCACGACGATGGAGGTTTCTGTCTTGCAAATTGATAGTATCTGTTGAAGCAACTTTCATATATGATTGTACTCGACGAGTTGATAAGCAAGCCAGATTGAATATGATGCTGTTTCCAAGAAGCGATACCAACGAGGAAAGAAGAACAATCACTCCCATTTTGTAGTGTGGCATCCATTACAGTATAACATAGATCTGCACGAGAACAAATACAATAAACTTCATGTGCGTCAAATTGAAAAATGAGTACGAAAAAATTTGATCAATTCGGCTAATAAATTCTTTAAATTTGCACAAGTTACTTGATTGATAATACAAGCTGCTACCCAAGAATTCTTTTTGAAAAAATCCTTTCAAAATTAATCGCGTACAACAATCGATTTATATAAATCACAAACAGTGAAAATGATATTTGGGTGAGTGTGGATGTGAAGTGTTGTATTTCCTCAAACCGATAAACATAGCTACACCCACACTCACGTAATGTATCACTTGATGCCAGTTCTATGACATTTCCAGACGCAACCTTTGAAGTATTTTTAACAGCAGGTCGTACAATTGTAATCGCATCATATATACAAGGAGCATTTAACTTCACTAATAAATTGTTCAACACCATACCATGTAAGATTTTTGTCACTGTTTTACCGATTTTTATTTCTTCAAATATTTCACAGGTGCCAAGTACTTATTGAGATTGTTCGTTCAGATTTCCAACAGTTGTTAATATCGCACCACTATCACATGCTTTCTGTGTAGGTTGTGGATGATCTTTGGTGCGACTAGCATGAAACATATCCCAGTCTAAATTTAAATATTTAGAAAACTAGTTAAGTTGTTGAAAATTCGAAATCTAAGGAAATTCTTTTCTCAAGCTTGATTGTGCAGAACTTAATGGTATTCTTTTAAAGTTGCAAACCACGATTTTCTGGATCTGGACCTGAAAAAAGATACAAATTCAGATCTCAGTCGTCAGCTTCCTGCAAAAGCCATGAGGAAAATTGAATGAGCTGTTTTGATGTGAAAGATATAAGTTCTGGAATAGTATTGTCTACACCGAAAGCAAAAAAGGTTCATCCTGAATATCTATACTCGGTAGCCTCAATATTCATCCTGAATGCTTTTACTTTTTTGATTTTACTCGTTCTGTGATTCAGAAAAAAAATGACTCAAACATTTGACAGCAATCAACCTCTTTTTCGAGAAAAGTGAAAGTCGGTGTAGATACGAGTTTGTATTCGAACCTTTTTTGTATTGAACAGTGTAGTTAATATATAAAAGTAATTTTCGTCGATTGTCGACCTTATAAAGGAAGTTCTTCAGCTGTAGAATTGTTTTCAGCCTTAAAAATCATGCTACCCAGCTGATTCTCGAAAGTATTCAACCATGACAAAAAAAAACGTTTCCTTGTATGTTAAATTGATGGTACTCAAAAACTAGATCATCCACCGATCAAAAAATATTGTGTTGCAACATCACGCATAGATAATTTTGAAAGAATAATATTAACACCAACTTGGTACAGTTTTTCAAGTTAATCATAAAATATTGACGAAGTTACAAATTCGTTGTATAAATGTGACGAACTTATAACTTCGACAAAGAAATTTGTCGAAGTTAATTTTGATTAATCGATCAATAAATAATTCACTTCAATGAATATCGTATTGTTGAATATATAATCAAAAAAATGATTTTTTTAAAATAAATATTCATGTATTTAACAATATTCTTAAATAAATGAATATTTATTTTTAAAAAATTATTTTTGATTATATATTCAACAGTACGATATTCATTGAAGTGAATTATTTATTGATGATTAATCAAAATTAACTTCGACAAATTTCTCTGTCGAAGTTATAACTTCGTCGACCGGTATAACTTCGATATGAAAGATATATCTTGCTTGGTTGTTCCTACGAGAAGAAGAGAAGATTGTTGGCAATGAATCAGCTACTATCATCTCTGTCTGATTTTGGTGCAGTGTTTCTGGCGTCAAACTAACGTATTATGTGTGCCTGTTATTTCAGAATGAATGACCACAAGCGCACTTCGACAAATATATATTTCAAAATAGATGTTTGAGTGATTTTCATTCGCATTTATTGCGCGTTACGTGCGTTCATCGAAGAAATAGTTTTAATTCTGATTTAATAAGTTTTGTCTAGGGTTGCTGTATCACAAGTTATTGATCGATCGCAATATCATACGATGGAGTAGGCAGAATCATTTTATGTGGTTTCTGAACAATTTCTATGATTGTGCAAATGGTGGATGAAGAAGCCGATTTTAACTGTTATGTCAACATCCATTTGTCGAAGTCCACGATTAAGTGCCGAACACATAAAATAGGGCGCCGTGTACCACCAAATTGGCGTATGAGCACGATATTCGAGTTCAATTTTTTTAATTTGAACTTCTGATATATCGTGTTTCAGACGGCAATAATCAACAAGATTTTTAATGGATTTTTTATCATCATCTTCGATTTCCAACAGTGCTTCTTTTAATAATTGAGTATACATGAATAGTAGATCTAGATGATTAAAACTGATCGAGACCATAGCTCGGCCGTCTCATTGTCGATCGATTTCTAATACTTCACAAATCTATTCAGTTTGTGTGTATAGACCTTTTATCTTAAGTATTGTTTTGGCCCATCGTTCATGAATCGATGGATTGTCACCGAAAATATAAATGGAGTCTAATTGTGGACATGCTTGAATTTCCGGTATTAGATGTTGTCCCAACGCATCAGACACAATCATAAACACGTTTTCATTTTCAATGTCACTGAGAAAATCAACGCATTCGTCTACGTCTGTGAATGTTGTGACTATTGCTACAATACGTCGTATATGTTCTATTGATTGTTTATAATGCTCTTTGGATTCATGAAAGTTGATATCAAGCCAGATCAACAGAAAATTTTGTAGAGTCCGATCAAGACGGTGGGCACAGTGCAGGAGTACAGTTGGTGGCGGTCGTCGCTGTTTGCGCACTACCAGCAGTTGGTATTGTTTTTTGGTTGTCCATGGTGGATGGATCAATGAATGCCATAAGTGAAACTACGCCTCCCTATATATATGTATCATTGTTTCTTCTTTTTTGTATTGACACTCGTTGATTTTTGGTTTGTTGTTATCGACTTGAAGGACTTCTTTTATTTTAACAGTGTTGCTAGCAAAATTTGTTCACACATAGACGTAACATGACGGTAGGAAGAACGAGAAACGAAAAAGGTAAAAAGGATTGCAATATCGTTATTGATATAAAAGAAAATAAATTATTAATAGAGTTTAAAAAATGTTTTATTGTTTGTTAACATTGTTTTTTTTTTGGTTGTTGTTGCCTCAGGCTTCATTAGACAAGGAAGTAGCTTATCAAAACAAAAAAAAAGGGAAAAAAAGACAAACCAATGTTTTCTGCTATTTTATTTTCTCCGTCTGTATGCGCATAACAAATCTCATTGCTTCTTGATCATTAGACAATGTATTTTCTGATCATCCGATATAAATGTGGTGCGTTTAAACAGAATTTAAACTAACACCCCTTTCGAATAATTAAAAAATATGTTAACATATATGTTAGATAATAACTATTTAGATACTGAAAGCTCCTTTGAATGAACTACGACTTAATGAATATTCATTATTAATTAAATTGGCAGGATGATGTCTATTGATAAAAGTCGGTCGATCCCATCATATATTCGATTGTTATTGGCTATCATGATCTTCAATTCCATCAAACACGATGAACATCGAATACAAGCGATATCTTTCTTTCTATGAAAATCATTTGTTTTTAATTCCAGCTAAATTACTTCTTTAGAAAATATATTTTATAATTAAAAAACAAAGCATTTTATTGAATACCCATGGAAAAATTTTTCAAGAAAAAGCCGCGGTTTGCAAATACCGCGATGAGAACCGAGAAAACCGCGGTTAGACTTGCAAAAACTCAGCTCGGACCGCGGTTTTCTCGGTTCTCACCGCGGTATTTGCAAACCGCGGTATTCGCCAGTTTCAAAAAACTGCATAAACGGTCTGACTTTCGCGATTTTTCAACATGTGGAACAAAACCGCGGTTAACCTCAGATTACCGCGGTTTTTTTCGGAAGAATTTTTCCGTGGGCGTATAACCTATCAACAGAGTAACACAATTTACAAGATTTCTCAGATACGATCGTCAGAGAGAGACAGAGTGTGTACCTAAGCCAAAAGTATTCTCCGCGTAAATTTTTTTTACAAAACAAAAAGAGTTCTGAAAATTTTTTAAATCAATTCAAATCGCCAAGCTGATTTCGAATATCATATTAATTTGCACATAAAATAACCTTTTTCTTATCAAAAACTTCTAAATATTGGTCAAACGAACTATCAAATGAACACCATGAGAATTTTGGTGAGTTACGTTTTGTTAGTCGATTTCACCTCTCGTTTTTTTCGTCGTATTTTTTATTTTATTTTTGGAGTTATTTGGAATTCACGACTTGTTGCTGTAGGTGTCATATTTAAAAACCACTTTTATAACCTAAAATACTTTTACAATATTGAACCTGAATATGAAAAAGGTGAACGCGATAATGTTAATATTCGTCTTGGTAATGTTTTGGCAAAACTTTTATTTGTTTTTCAATCGAATTTTTCTTTATTGAAAGAATTTGTATTTATAGATAGGAATATCTAAAACATAGTTGATGCTCAATGATCAATAATTTATGATGAACCGTGAAAAATTGCACACTCGTAATGTTGAAATACAATATTTGTCTGCTCGGTAAGTGATCTATTTTTTTAACGCCATCAATTTGAAATTCTAAAAAAATGTTTTTGTATTGTTCAATTATAAAGATCAGAGCCCCAAGCAAGCCACATGGCCTGCCTGCCTGTGACAGACACTGACCACGATTTTTAGGCCTGGCCTGTGACAGGCACGCTAGGTCGAACTCTGTGTCAGATCATACACACCGCTTAAAAATGGCAGGCAGCCTGGTCTGTCTCATTTATTTTTAATATAAAATTTTAATCTTTTAAATTGGATTATTTATAGAAAACAGATTGCGGTCAGTTAATTTTCAATGACTGTTTATTATGAAAAATTATATGAATATTTAAGTGTAAATGTTGAAGAAAAGGCAACAAAATTCACTACCGTTCTGAATGTGTCATCAGCAGAAAGGAAGGGTTATTGCAAGTGACGAAAGTGTTACTCTCGCAAGATTTCTTTTCTTTTCTGTGCAAAACTGTTAGAGAGTGCTATAGAAAATGATTGTTCGTACAATAAGTCTTATCGTTTGAAATAGTGAATAATTCCTATACATATCATATCCGACCTTTGATAATAATCAAGTCTGTTTAAATATCGTTATACTAGTCAATTACACAAGTGTTTATATCTTTTGATATGGATTTTTTGCACTATATTTTTTTTCTGAAAACAGTGACGAAAAACAATGACTACTAAAAAGCGTTCTAGGATTATTGTTTCTGAGACATGACATTTCAGGTGTGTTTAACTAATATTTTGTTGATTTTGATGAGAAAAAATACGATTTGAATAAAAATAAACATCAGATTATGAATCAATATTTAAGCATCGACTAGGTTTATGTGAATATTAAAACGTTTTCGAATCGACAAAATGGATCACATGTGAAAATAGTTTCATTAGTGAGAAATACTTCTATTACTGCAGAATTACACTAGAACAGATAATAATTTATATGAAACATATCTAAACACCGTTTTGGAAAGGATAATATGATTTATTTTTAAACAAACTATAGTTGTTCACATCAAAATTCATGAAATTTTAGCCGACAAGGTTCAACGATATGCTTCGGGAAAAATCTTTCGATCTTATCAATTGCGAACCTTTCCTTTAAATATTTTTCATTATTTTCTATCATTCGCTTTTGAACCCTAGCTAACAGAGCTGATGCTGAACCATATTTTTCTGCTGCAGGTTTTGTAATTGTTGCATACAGTTTCTCTCTTGCATGTATTAATAAGAGGGACATTTTGTCTATTGAATTTTTTTAAAATGTTCTACAACAAAAAACTGATTTTTTTTTCTCGTCAAAAGAAATGCCTTTCTATTCTATAATTTTCCTATATACCTACACATTTCATTGTATATTAAATGACGGGTAAAAACTTACACTTTCAACATCCCAACAATAATAACATCTCATTATAATGAACAACCTAGGGTTACGCTGAGTGTGTCTGTTCAAATTTGATTATTTTTCGATGGAAGTATTCTTATCGTGAAACATGAATACTTCTTGTTACAATAAACTTCCTGAAGTTAACTTTTTTTGCTGCTCTTAATCTTACTCGATATGATGAAAATGCAAGAAAACAATACTTCTGTAAAGTAAGCACTTTAATTATTTTTTTTATATTCGCATTAGAGAATTCTGATTCTGATCATCTAAAGTCATTCCATCGACTTGTTGAAATTTCTATAAAGATTAACAGCTAAATATATTTTATTATTATCATGATATTGGAGCCAAAGAAAAGTAGGCAGGTCGAAGAAATTTTATGGCAGGCACAGACAGACCAGACCTTCAAAAAGTAGGTCTGTCTGGACCTCTAATTGGTACTATTGAAGAGAATTCATTCTATTTGATGTCTATAGCCATTTACACGTCATAATACATATATTTAATGGATGATGAAATAAAGAAAAGTCGTGGTAACTGAAAAACTTATCTTACAAATCATTATATGATCATCTTTGCTCGCAATAAATTCCATTGATCTTATCATCAAATCTATATTTCAAATAAATAGAAATACTATCTGAATGATTTTAATATCCATCAATATTTATCAGTTTATCTCCATTTTATTACAACAAATCAAAAATCGTAATGATCTTTATTTCATGATTGGCATTATTTATGCAAACTTATAATGTTGTGAACCATTTTTGAAGACTTATCAATGAAATCAATTCTCATAATAAATGTTGGTTAATTGTTTGAACCGACCATCAAGTAAACAAAGACAATCATCAAATGTATTCACATTGATACATAAATGAATAAGAATTGAAAACAAAAAAAATAGTCGATGGTAAATCACAGAGTGGTAAACCTGAATATGACGGAATAAATGTTGCAATAATATTCAAATGTTATAAATTTTTGAAGAAATTCAAGATATATGCATAAATAGTTTTAGTATAATTTGTCGATGATTCTTTCATACTATCTTGACCATTAGGTACAAAAATAAGAGTCGTGATTTGTTGTTGGAAAATATATCGAAGAAGTGATTCATTTAAATTAAAAAAATAAAATAAAACATGGTATGACCTGTTCTACGTAGCATAATTCTTCTATTATAGTACTTGTAAAATTAATATAAAGTAATTTCTTGTTTGAAATTAAAAAGTTTAACTTCAGTTAGATTTGAATGGTTGGCGGCAAGAAGAATACATACCATCGAAACTGGTTCAAGAATAAAATATTTCACAATTTGATGAATTCTTAGTAATATGTCGATGCAAAATTGAGAATGCTAAAACAATTCATCATTAGTATCCAATAATGAATAAAGAACATCAATATTGTTGAATTTTTTTCAAAATGATAAGTAATACTTCATCGGGTAAATCCAGCTGATGAATATCTGATCGATTCATTTTGATTTTGGCCTATTATCGTCCATATGGATGATACTCATTGAATGCTGTTTTCTTTTCGTCAATTTCTCACATGTGCACGGCCGCTCCATCGTGTTCATTTACACGAAAATAAAAGATTCCATACTAAGAAAAAGATAGAAAATGTTTATTACACAAAAAGCGAATTGAACTTCACTTGCATCATATCTGTTTTGCAATTCATATCTTTTTCAGTTGTATTCAAATTTTAATTTTAATAGAGATCATATTGTTGATGGTTTCAATACAAAAACTAATTGAATAATGAAATAAGATGCACTAGGATACAATGATAATATATTAGCATCTTGATGTTAACGTTCAAACGTCGAATTTAGGAAAAACATTTCAGAACACATTCAAAAAGACTGCCAACAATGCTTTCAAAATACATCTTATCACATAAAAAAAACATGTGGGCGTGGGTGACAGTATGTGCATTTTGGCGAAATAAGAATCACGCTCACCTTTGGCTACACTATGAATAGCAGAGGTAGAAGACTTACGGGAATCCTAGCAGCAATAAAGTGCTGATGTCGCTAATCGATGCATTCTTGTTTTTAGATTCTCTAAAAATATATTATCTTCTTCGATGTATGAATAGGACTGTACAAAAATGTCTATCTGGGTATTTTCTGAGTCACGGTTGTCGGGACAATTGCAGCAGAAAATGATAACTTTCTATATGCATGTTTTGTAAGTAAAAACTAAAATAGAAAACTCGCGAATAACTACATAAATGCAATGCAAAGCGATCTCAGTTTTCGTCAATGTCCCATTCACAACAGCTGACTGGAGCCTAACTCATCAGAATCACCGTTTTGCAAAACTTACTGAAGATGAACAAAAATTCATATTGATGACCCAAAATCATTGTATCATCTTGAGAAGAGCATCTCCCTGACATATTTCTAGCGACTCGCCATTCTCTAAAATATCGGGACACAAAGTACAGATTTTGTTGTAGTGAAAAATATGTAAAGTATGGAGACTGAATAAGTACACAATCGACTACAAAAATGTTCCGCTTCGCATCGCATTAATAAATCTATTTATGTTATTTAATATCAAAATAAAATGCTATACTATCGTATGCATTGAAGTGAATGTCGACAATTGATAGCAAAGCAGTATTCATTAACAATTTTCTCATTAATAAAAGCACTCAGCATCAACTAGATTTTTATCGCGATATAATACTGTAATCTATCTATATAAATGTCAAGATTTCTCATCATTCATTTCTCTCTTTAAATAGAATTCGTCATTATTCAGAATTTATATTGTGTTTTAAATTCATTATTTATGCAAAATATCAAGACACAATATTAGATTAGAATGATCTTGCCTATTAACACTCATAGATGGTTTTTGTTCAAGTAATAATTATGATAGGTATGATAATTGGTTAACTATCATCAGATATCAAATCAACTATTTAACGACATAGTATCAAAAGAGCGAAACAAGTAATTTGTTATTTGTTGAAAGAAACTCTAAGAATTATCAAATAATAAAAAAAAATAAAAAATATCGCCTTGTTTTATATGTTTTGAAAGAATAGACAAAATAAATACAGTCATCATATAGTTGGATTATAGATGAAATTTAATATAATGATGAGAGTGAAGTAGTCTCATTCTTGATATTAAATCAATTGAAATAGAAGATCATTAAACATGATATTTATAGAAAAAAAAAGCATTATTTTGAAATGTTTTTTATTAGGAATTATTTTTTATCTTTATGATCGATCATATATCAATCTTGCACATTTAATTAATAATTTAGTATCATGTTAGAAGTTTAGTCTCATCGATGAATTGAATTATATGGAGTTTGAAATTTTCGCTCGAGTAAACATCAATGTAAAGTGTATAATAATAATAATAAAAATAAAAACGATGCGAATATATTATAGATTTAAACTGATTATCTTTATGCAATGATTTTGAATAGATTTTAATTAGAAATAAGTATATGCTGTCATCAATCATATGTTCTTATGTTGTACAATATGAATAATTTACAAAGTATAATTAAATCGAAATTTCTATTAAGATAAAAAGATTAAATATTGTTTACATATGATAACATTGTTTAAATGGTGTCATATGTATCAAAATAAAATATAAAATAATTCCATTCATACTTTTTAACTTTGTCTCAATAGACTAATAACAAACGCGTGTATGTTCAATTGCTGATAATAGAAATTTGCATTATTCATCTATTAAACTCATCGATTTTGTTATGTTTTCATTCTTTTCACACATTTCTCACTGTATACGCATATATATATATATGTATACATTCATTAGTAGTCCTTTCGCTCTGTCTCACAATAGCGGCGACTACTAAATAGGTTAGAAGAGTGGTCTGTCTAGACATATGTGCACTCATTCATGCGCACATCGACGAGCCACCAACATTGGTAGTTGCTTCCTGTGTGTATTGAATTCTTTTCTTCTTCTTCTTCTTCTTCTTTCTCTTCGATAGTATTATTTGATAATTCTTCGTCAATTGACCAACAACTAATGCTCGGTCATTCTCTTGCGGATACATAGACCAGACATCAATGCAAATATATATAGCGGCGACGACGCAAGTGAACGAGAAAGAGAAAAAGTTTTCTTTTTTTTTGAGTAATAAAAAAAGAGAAAGAAAGAAAAAAAATAAAGTCAGAGAATGACGCCGACAAACTGGTCAGTCGTTCGTTATGTAGTCCGTGGAGAAGTATGTAAATGTGTGGAAATAAACATATGAATGGATATTATCGATGATTATATATAGATAGTTTAGAGAATGGATATTGATATGTTATATTAAACAAATTGAAGAAAGAAGTTTAATTTATCAAGATTAAAGGTATTTTTGGAGACATGTTTTCAATTTAATTATTCGTAGAATAGTATATATATATATCAATGAAAGATTTGATTTTTATTTTCCATTCGATCATTCTATTGAATGAAACAATGAAAAATAAAATGCATAAAGTTTTTTTGTTTCTTTTTCTAGTATAACAACGACTCATGCCATCATACTGACAAGTGACCAACAAACATCTTATCATCTGGTCTAAATAAACAATGGTAACAACAGCCATCTATAAGCATTCATCATCAATCATATGTACAAAATTCTTTTTCTTTATCGTTATTCTATCATAATGATAAATCATACTGTAGAAACTTTGTGTTCATTTAATCTATTTCGGGGATCATCATATCTCATTTTTGTTTTTCTTTAACATATTTCTTTTTCTTTGTGTGGAACTTGTCCTTTCTTCTCAAGTTTGATGACGAACAGCGCGAGGTCCACAACAGTGATAATAATTATGTATACAGAATCAGCGCTGTTGTTTGTATGGGCGTATCTTCATTATTTACTCTTCTAGTTTGTTTTTCTTTCTTCTACTTGTTGTTGTTGTTGTTGTCATTATCTTATGATTTTGGATATAAGTCTTTTAGCAAAGATTATTAAATAATTTTTTTTTCTATGCTGTTAGTCACATATAACATGCGTTTATTTTATCCAAAAAAAAAGAAACAAAAGTGACATAGACATAGATAACAACAGCAAATGGAGACAACAAAGGAGAATTATATGTTTGAACAAAAAAAAGAAAAATGATGAATGAACAAGACAAACAAGAAACGTTTCTTTTTTTCTATATGTATACAGCTCGAAGAATTAAAAAAGATAATCGAGCATCATACGGGAATAATGCCAAAAAAAGGAAAGAAACAAATCCATTCTCTATTTGTTGTTGTTCGCTATTGATATATACATACACAAACATACGCACAAAAGAACATATAGCAAAAAAGAGAAAGATGTGGGCAGGAATAACAAATGTTCCACTTTCTTTGGATTGTTTCAATTACGACCACGATAACCACCACCACCACCTCCGCGGCCACCTCCACGACCATAAGGTGCACCACCACCACCGCCTCCACCTCGACCACCACCTCCACGTCGCATCGGACCACCACCCGATGATGATCCATAATTTTGACCAAAACCGAAACCCGATGGTGTGCCAAAGGCTCCAAAGCCTAAAATAAAAGATTTATAAAACGAAATTAATTCTTTAAAAATTCGCTTACCATCATCATATCCACCTTGCGGTGGTCCTCCCATTCCGTATCCTCCTCCGCCTCCTCCTCCACCCATGGGTGCTGAACCACCATAACCCATCATTCCACCACCACTGCCTCGTCCCATATCACCACCGTAACCACCACTATATGGTGCAGGTCGATTGCCATAATCTCCTCCGGCTCCGTAGCCACCGCCACCGCCACCACCAGATCGATAACCACCACCGCCACCTCCACCAAAATTTGATTCACCACCCATAGGTCCCCATCCACCACCACTCATTCTTGATGATGGTCCACGCATACCACCACCACCACCGCCGCCGCCGCCACCACCACCTTGTCCACCGTAGTTTCCTGCAGCCATTCGACCACGATTTGTTTGATCTTTCGGTAAAGCTTTTTCGACATTAACAGGATTTCCTTTGATAACATGATGTTTTTCTAATACAATTTTATCTACTGGATCATAACTATGATAATGAATAAAATAATGTAATCTTCTTTTAGATAAAAGAATAATCAAAAATTCTTACTCATCAAATTCAACAAATCCAAAGCCACGTAGTTTTCCTTCATTTGTTTTCATAATAACGGCATCAATAATATTGCCATACTAAAATAAAATTATTTTTTTGTTGTAATTATATTATTTAAGTATGATTTTACTTTTGAAAAATATTCGTTGAGGTCATGTTCGTTGATTGTTCCTTCTCGAATACCACCAACAAATAATTTCTTAGCACTTAATGCTGATTCTGGTTTTCCACTTTCTTCTCGTGGTACAGCTCGTTTTGGTTCAATTTCACGTGAATCAAGAACATGTGGACGAGCTGCCATTAAACGATCGACCATTGTAGATGAGGCATAAGTAACAAATCCAAAACCTATTTCATTTAAATATTATATATATATAAATATCAATTTATCGATGTATATTTACCTCGAGATCGACCTTCACGATCACGCATAATAATGCAATCCTATGAAAAATAAAAATCATACGTTTATATTTGAACATATTTCGAATGTAAGTACAAAATGGTCATTTTAATAAGGTACCAGCAATTCGAAAATTTAAGCAAAACTTTTTTTTATCATCGTTTAGATAGAGTTCATCGACTTCCCTATAAAAATCTTGTGCTTGACATATTCATGCCTGAAGAAATCGATTTTATCCCTATGATAGTAAAATGCTATAAATATTGATTACTATTGAGAGATTTTAATCATCAGAAAAATCCGCATTGAATTGCACGCTCAATACTGAAAACTAATTTTCGTCCAATTTCGACATCAGGGGGAGTTACTAACTGATATTTGATAGAAGTTAGTTTTTATTTTTGAACTGAACTTCTGGTGAATTTTTTGTTACTCAATTTTCAATACAGAAAATATTTTGAATATATAAAAACAACATTTTTCTAGGTATATCAACGAAGTATATTTAACTATAACAAACAAGGTTCAAATTGTATTTAAATTAAAAAGGTCATAATGATTATATTTCATAATTACATGTCTCATGAAATAACTACATCATTTCAACTATCAGAAGAAATTTAGCTAAGCTAATTTACAAGCAAAATCTTGTCTAACAACGGTAATTATTCAATACTTACAACAATATCTCCATATTTTGAAAAATAATCTTTAAAAACTTGATCATCAGTTTTATATGAAAGTCCACCAATAAAAACTTTTCGAAGAGATTCTGGTTCTAAATCATTTTTATTATATGTTTGTTGTTCATTATTCTCATAAGTATTTTGTGTCGGTTCATTTTGCGGCTGCTGCTGTTGTTGTTGTTGTTGTTGTTGTTGTTGTTGTTGTTGTTCGGTTTGATTACTTCCATTTGAATGAAACATACCATTTGTTGATGTTTCTGTTTGTTCATTTTTTAGAATAGAACTTTTATCATCATTAACAACCGTATCGGTTAATGTATTTGTTTCATTCGACATTTTATTTTTTTATTTTTTAAACTGATAATTGTTTGATCATCTAAAAATTAAATCTTCAATCATAGATTGAGTTTTTTTTAAATTCATTTTTTTGATTTATTTTATATATTAAATACATATATTACTATACAAATCCTCTCGTTACAAAACAAGAAATATATTTAAATATTACAAACGCGATTGCATATATGTGTGTGTACTGTCGACCGTATTCATAATGCTATTCTCTCACTCGTTCACGAGATGCAGCACTTCCTACTGCCTGCCTCTGTTGACTAAATCTACAAATAGACAAGAAATGATTATATTGTCGAATTAGTCCGTCAATACTCAAAACTCTCTCATTTAATGTGTTTAAATTTTTGAAAGAGCAAAAAAGAAAAATTAAAATTATTACCTGAATATTCTTTTGATGTAAACATTGTTTACAAAAAAAAATAAAGATTTAATCTAGAAAATGAAAAATAAACATATTATTGAATTTAATTATCTAATCGCCCCTGAGTATTATAATAATCGATAGAAGCAAGAAAATCAAGTAATTTTATATGTTTTATAAGATTATTATCAAGAAGTATATCGGGTATAGAAGATTCATATATAATATATGTCATCATTGTTTGATTAGTAATATTGGAATCCGTATCACTATTGATTCGATGTAATTTTGGTTCACGTTTAAGTAAAATAACACCAGTTATTTTTATTAAATCTGCTATATCTTCTTTTTTATATGTATGAAATTGACCATAAAGATAAAATTGACATTTATTAAAAAGAAGAGATTCCTTAAAAGAAATATAAAAATTATTAAGGATATAAAAATTTTTGTTATTCTATTTACATTTTGTTCATGTTTTATTCGGCTAATATGTGATCCATTTGAATTTGGTTCAAGTTGTGAACCAACAATTTCATAATCATTTTCATTTATCCATTGTTTTTGTTTTATACATTCTTCAATCCCTGACAAATGAACAAAAATAAAGAATAAAAAATTTTTCTCTTTGTTTTACATTTTTCTGAAACAATCCATTTGCCAAGGACGATACCACGTAAATAATTTATTGTACGAAATGCTATTTTATCAATTTCACCACATGCTATTACATGAGTAACTAAACAAAAGAATTTATTTAAAGAAATCAATAGAAAAAAAAATTTTTTTAAATATATCAAACCATTATTTTCAACATTTCTCGTTGTTGTTACACATTTACGACCAAATATTGATTGAATAGATTTCATTAATGACTCCTTACGTGTTTTATCAAAACCAGTTAAAAAAAGAATATTTGCTGATGAGATTGTTCGTATACGTCGTCTTGGAGGTGGAGCTATTGGTACATCATTATGAGAACGATTTATACATTGATTTTTTTCGAAAAGTAATGAAATATTCGGCTTATTTAATTCAGTAAGATCAATTGCAGTTTTACCATTTTTATTTCTTTTGTTTTAATAAACAAATTAAAAGATATTTCTCTAGAAGAAAATTGTGAACATACTTTATATGTGGATCAGCTCCATTTTCGAGTAAAAATTTAATTACACATTCATTTAAATTTTCATTTAAAATTGCTTCATGCAAGACAGTCATTTGTTCTTCACCGCCTTGTATATTAATATTAGCATTATTAGCAAGTAATAATTCCATTAATGGAATATTCCCCGTGGAACTGGCCTTAAAAGAAAATAATAAAAAAACTCATTCTTGAAAGAGGATCATATGTAATTAAACTGATTTTATTCGATGAAAAAGTTAGCATATGAATATCACTGATATGTTTCCAATCTTAATATTTTAGTTATTTAAATATGTTATATGATAGGAAATCATGAATTAAATTTAATCTTTAAAAGCGGCAAGATGCAAAGTTCATAATTAACTTTAGTATACTTCTCACGCTTAAAACATACCTATTGGTCATGCATCCATACTTGTTCATTCCATATTCTACAAAGAGAACATATGGTATATACACTGTCGTTCAATGTATGGCTAGACATATTGTTCTTGTTATCGATTTTTACAGAATTAATCCCCAATGACATCTTCCTTCATATATGGCAATTTTCTTTTAACAGAAATGTTCTGTCTTCTATTCCTAATGGATATAAATAATTTACCTCATGCAAAGGTGTCCATGAATTATTATCAATTGTATTAACTGGATGACCTTCTTCAATTAGCTGTTTAACACGCGTCAGGTCACCTTTTTTTACAGCTTGATGTATTAATGATTCACCTTTATCATTACGTAAATCGATGGAAGATTTAATCGATAAGATTGATTTTGTATGGTTAGCAATAGATTTTTCCTTAGTCTAAGATAAAGATTAATAATTTATTTTATTAATTAACAGAAATCTTACATCTGTTTTTTCTTCAGTGTTTATCTCTTGTTGTTTTGTTAATTTCGTTGTTTCAATTGATTTCGTATCATGTTTTATTTGATGAACCTTTCGTGTTAAGCGTAATGATTTGGTTTTTTTTTCTTCACCCTGATCATCTGTTTTCATACGATTTGAAGTAATTTTTTTACCAACAGCTGGACTAATTATTGGTAATGGTACATCAATATCTTCGGTTTTCTTTGTTCGTTTCGATGGTGATTCATTTTCTTGTTGTTTTGAACTAACTGATCGTTTTGATGAATTTGAACCGCGAGCAGTTTTACGTCGTATTTGATTTTCATCTAATAGACTACTATCTGACTGATTTTCTTTATTATTTTCATCATTGTTATTATTATTATTATCATCACTTTCATCATGAAGTACGTTAAAATTTTTTTTCTTAATTATCATTTTTTTTTCCGTATCAATTGTAGGGGTTATTTGTTGATTTTCACGAATAGATGGACGTAATAAATTTAAACATGTTAATACACCTTCTTTAATAGCTTCTTTTTTTTGTTCGATATGGTCTTTAGATTCATTAGTGAAATCATCTTTAATAATAAATATAAGTGAACATTAATATTATCTCTTTTTATTTTCTGTTACATACTTAATTCATATAATGTACGGAATGTACGATTAAGTAATGCTAGAACTTTGTTATATTTTATATTGGAATGAATTAATGATAAATGAGGAATATTTCCATTAGAATATTGTTTTTCTGCACATGGCCTTTATATAAAAATGAGAACATTAATAAAAAAAGAAAGAAAAAAAGGTAAAAGAAATTTATTTTTATTTACAGGCAAATTATTGTTTCTTGTCCATTAATTGTAATTATTTCACGTGGAAGTGTTTTGCTGAGAAGAAGAAAACAAAAAAATGATAATTTTTATTTTCAAAATAAATCAGCAACAAACCATAGTGAACATAGAAGAAGTTGACAGCATTGTTCGGTACAATCCAATATTGATGTCAAATAATTTTCGTCCATTTTATACAAATAACAATAAGTTCTGATGAGATAAAATCTGAATAAATGCTTCAAGGTAATTATTTAAAAGACTTCTGTTTTTAAATAGAAAGAAAGAAAGAAACAATAGAATTGTTTTGTTTTACTCGATTGGTTTATTGTAAACCGTTGATGTTAATGAATGACATCCGTGAAATTAGAATATAAATTAATGAATTATTTAAAGAAATATTCAAAAACTAGAATTAGTTTTTGTATGCTAAAAAATTCTTGTTTATATTTCCAGTAAATGGTGATTTTTGAGCGACATCTATCATTGACTTGTAAATAAAGAAAAAAACATTCTAGAAATAATCCTTGTACCATACTGTTGTTGATGAAGTCTTAGATATAAAGGAAAGAAAATTGAAGTTAGAGATTGTACTAGTTACTTTCAACTAAAGAATATCAATATCATCAAAGTATCCATAAGCATGTTCTTATGTGAAGCAAAAAAATGACTTAATATTTAAGAGGAAATACTGATATAATGTTGTACATGTGGCGATGTGGGGAAAAGACGAGAATCAAAAATACAGACATACTTTTTTGAACAGTTATTTTTTTAATTTTTCAATTCAAATATGTTCATTTGGATATAGACCTAAAGACGAAAATTCTGAATACTAGTTGATAACACCCTTTCCATTATATTTTTGACTCTCATATACTCGAAAAATGCTCTTTTTCAGGATGACGATTCGAAAAATTCATTTTCACATTTCCAACCTAGCCAAATCTTTTCTTTTTCTAAAGCTGATGAAGTGTTTGAATACCTTGAACAAAAAAATCATGTGAGATAGACGCATCTTGAAAGATGTTGACAATAGATTAATAACAAACACCTGTTCCTCATCGTAAGTGAGCGATAGTAATACTCCGTTGGATCTGGTCATCTGTTACAACTATGAAAACGATATCTGTGATGCGTAAAACTAATCTGAATGTTATTTGTGCTTTTCATTTTTTTTTCTTCAGTTTTACATTCAAAATGATGCGACTTTTATAATAAAAATTCACAGCTTAAATATCAAAGTCTCTAACAGGTAGGTCGAAAAGAGAATGCACATAGAGCAGAGTAATTCTACCATATAGACACCTCTGATGGACACAATAATCTTTATAAGATCTATATTAGGAAGTTAAGAATAATTGGTAAGAGTGGACAATTTAATTTATTCTATTTGAATAAAACAGTCAGTACTTCAATTTTCCAAGTCCTATTTTTCACTATATAAAGTAAGTGGGATTTAGAAAAAATTCATATCTAGATAAAAAAAAAAATGTATACTTAAAGAAACATGTCAATATTTGTCTTGAATTAATTTCGAGTCTCGAAGAATGCGTTTTTGACTTACTTCATTGAGAAAACAAAATAATGGTGAAGCAGTAACGTTCTCAAAACCAAGGAATTTCATTGTGAATTTGCTCACTTTGTTTAGAATGTTTCTTACATATGAATAATCCCTTGACAATAAAAATCACATCAATGATCCACTCTACTTGGAAATTAATTATCTTTCGAAAAACATGCTCATTTTTGTTGAAATTTTTACGATTATCTAATGACTATTTAATCTATCTGGAGGCGGTTTTTTCGGTTAAAACTCTTCATTATAATTTTTTTTGGAGTACTTCGTTCTCGATTAATAATTCAATAAAACAGTCGGAACTTCTCAGCAATATGTTATGAGCTCGAACTCTTTTAGATCTTTTCGTATCTCAATATAGTCTATTGAATGACGCATGAATATCAAAGTACATTGCAACTGATATTTACTGGATGGAAGAGTATTTTATCAACGTTATTATCCACCCTCACTCTCATGTGGTGTTGTACCGTTTAGGAAACCTGAAAAGTGTTGTTTCATCTCAATAGATATCAGTTACAACATACTTCTGCACTCATAGTGGAATACCGATTGATATAAAAAATTTATTCCTATAACTAATTATGGATAAGATTAATAATTTTTATCTCATTTTCATACATATTCAAATAAAAAAAATTCAGGAAAACTTTGACCGCAAGTTATGATTCCGTCAAGCAATCAACAATAAATCAATCAAAAACTTCTATTTTACTTCTTCCAGCAAGCTGCTAGTATTATTGACAAAACAAAACGTAGAATTGAAGTAAGTTACGGTGGATAAATATATATATTATTCTAAATTGTTCGTTTTATTTATTTTTCTATTCAATAGAAGCTTGGTGAAAGAAGTCAAAACAATCATTAACTGGAATAACAACAGCTTCGAAATCAATCTAATGAATTACTATTCATAATAACCGTTCGTAGACATCTTTATCAGTACGCATATCTTCATCAAATTCAACTATTCTACCATCATGGGAATGGTCATTATCTTAACAACAATAGCAGCAATCAGTTCATCGTTATGCACCACCTCATATGAAAGGATCATTTTTGACTCAATCAGAAGAAGAAAAAAAACGATCAACTACTTCCAATCAAAAATCATGCACAATCAATCGTTAAACTTTTACAACAAAAAATAAATAATGATATAAATGATGAAACTATAGTTTCAAAGCAAATATCTATTATAATAAATGCAGAGAAATCTAAAAATATGTCTAACGAAACAAGCGAGATAGATATGTTGCCTGTTCCACAATCTATTATATTCAATTCAGCACTAATGTGCCACGTAAATTTAGAATTTAGTTAAGATTGGAATAATATTTTGTAATTTTATAAAATAAATTCTATTGTCAACGTATCCAAAACGATTATTGTATTAAAAAAAACATAAATAAGCTATTTATTTTTTTGTTGTTGATTTCAATGTATACATTTGCTATAGTTATTTGCGATGATCGGGACATGGGAGTATTGAATGATGGGAAAAATCTCAATGATGGTAAAATACTTCGTTTTTTTCCTGCGTTGATAATATATTTTCATTGGTAGGGGAATGTGGGCAGATTGCATACTGAATAAAATGTTATTGATGCGTAAATATTTTGTTTTTCCTACAGTCAGCACATGCTTTTGCTAAAAATTATTTATGATGATAATAGGGACGTAATGACACTGAATGACTAATCAGATTACAATAATAAGTAAACAACGTGGTTTTTGTTGAATTGGAACAAGCAGAAGGTCGGAAAAAATATTTGTTGGAACTGTTATTAATCGCCGTTGATTAAATTACTTTGTAATAATTATTCGTCATGCATATTTGAGAAACACACAAAATATTCACTGAAGTTTATTTCGCTTACCACGTTTTCTATATTAAGTTTATCAATACAAGATTGCATTTTAGTAGTGGCAGATGTATCATATTGAAAGAGTAGAGGAAGGGGGGGGGGGGGGGGGGGGGGGGAGCGGGAACAAAAAGTTTGTGGTGTGGCGTTATTTTTGGCCGGTTTG
>CAJNSZ010000125.1:40273-260364 GCA_905329745.1 Rotaria sp. Silwood2
TATATTAATAACATTTAAGGAGAGTGGTGGTGGGTGGGGGGGGGGGGGAGGGGGGGGGGGGGGGGGGGGGGGGGGGGGGGGGGGGGGGGGGGGGAGCGATCATAGGCAAAAATTTACTGCTTTGGATTCATTTATGAACTCTTGTGTATATGAATTCTATCATATTATTTATAAATCTTTATTCTTATTATTATAAGAAAAATTTTATTTCGCGAGTTTTTTTTTCAGTTTGTTGACGCACTCCATACTCAACTGAATTCTCATGTAACCAGTGACACTCGTTAACTAAACTATTATTTCGTTTATGGAAACAAAATCAACATTTTCACTTACGATTAAAACTTGAAGATAGTAAAAAATTTACATCATCATCGTCATCACCTGCATTTATCAATTGTTTAAATGAAAAAGTAATGTTATTTGGAATAAATATAAATTCTTTATAAGATCTTTGTTTTTTAGATTTATTCACCAACAATAATAGACTAGATAAATATGTCAAATATTACTTTATTTAGCCAACAAACTGCGTACTATTATACATAATGTTTTTCAAAATTGTATGTTTATTTTAAAACAAGATACATTTTTTTTTGGATATACTCCTTAGCGATTTTCGATAATTTTTGAAAGCACAATAAAACGTTTGAATAAATTGAAATATTTTGTTAATCATTATCATCTTTTCTTTACTGCGAGCAGTCACATTCTTATTGTTCTTAAGAAATAAATTTGTTTTAAAAGCGTGTATTTTTTAGGGAATTTCCATTCCTACAAAACTCTAATATTTGAAATTATATACGATAATATCACTTGGGTTATATACATTTGTTAAGCTGTTAATAGAAGAATTAAAAACTTTCTTTAGTCTTAACAATAGCCTTAGTGAAGATCTCATGAAATATATATATATATCTAATTTTTGCGATATATGTCTGTGTAAATAGAGGATGTAATTTAGAACAACGGAATATGTTAACTTTCATTTGATATATTTTTGTTTGGTGAGATACATTTTTGATCTGTTACTGTGAGTACGGTCTTTATACACACTTAAATGCGTGAGTGAGACCTTACAAAGATGTCTATCTGAGAATTTTGACGACCACTTTATATGTTGACAATTCATTTCACATCAACGAAAATGAATACAGTAGAAGTAAAAAAGAATAGATATTAATTCATTTTATGGATTATATTATTAATAAGAAATAAAATAATGAATGTTAAGAAAGATTAATACAAAAGTAAATAAGTATATTGAAAGACAAATTTTGTTTAATCATCAGTGATGAAATCGATTAATGAATCGGCACTTTAGAAGCTTCGTTGAATGATCATTGCAATACTTATTTATTCCATTTGATTAATAATATATACTTTTAATACGTAATATTTGTTGTTTGAGCTTTATTGAGTATTGAAGGAAAAACTGGTTGTAGTTTTTCAAATGCTTGATGATACATTTTCAAATTATTTATAGAACTCAAAATTTATATATTGTGCCTTTAGTTTTGATTATCCAGTTAAGATAATCATGTTTTTTAAACGATCGTCTACAATAAAAAAAGAAGATCGACTTCATCAACTTGAATACAAATCGTGTATTCTCAGAATGATAATAAATCTGCTAGAAGGATTGTCTTAGCATAAGTTAGTAAAAAAAACTAAAGAGATAATATGATCACACGGCTAATCATAGACAACGCAATTATGTCACCTGCGAAAATTGTTTACATTAAAGTGAAACCTTATTATTTTGTTTTAAGCGCGTGATCAAAATAATGACGCAGTGTATTATTTATTTTCAGGGACTGTCAAAGATACTATGAAAATATTGCAACTGATCTGGCCAATGAATATCTAAACTCATTCATGCATATCATAACTCATGTAATTATTGATTGTGTTTACGTGGGATAATATAGAAAGTATTTTGTCTGTTTTTGCTCATATATATAAACAGTTGAATTGTACAGTGATTTTTATATTTGAAACTCAACACAATATCGAGCTTCATACGTGTAAAATACACTAATGGGCAACCGAACACCTCAGCCTGCTCCACTTCCTTACCCTCCTCCTTATCCATATTACTATCCTCCTCCAGCTTATGGTTATCGTGACTATACAACAGACTATTATCGACGACCACGACGCTATTCTGGACACTATAATCGATATCCACAATACCATTCTGGGTCCTATCGTTCTTATCCAAGCAGACGTTCTTATTATTGATAACGATTCATTTAAATGGAAAGACAATCTAATTCTATACTTGAACATTTTATTCTATATTTATTTTTTGCAACTTAACTTAATCAAACCAAGACATCATTATTTTTTCTTATTTTTTCTTAAATAAACATTATTAATATTAATTTCTGTTTTACATAAATAATCAGGAGTGTTTCTAGGTCATCAGAATTGGGAGAGAGGAGGCGATGATCCAGAAGATCGATTGGAAGACTTTTGCTAAAACTGATCGAATTTGAGAGAGGTCAAGCAGTTTTTTTAGAACTGCTGAGTAAAAAAAAACGAATACAACGCTGAAACTTCGCTCGGGGTAATCGAAAATTTCTAAAGATTAGAGGAACAATCTCTCTACTCGATACTCCCCATAGGCATGTAAGCTTCACAACTCAAGACGAAGAAAACTTTCGACAGTTTGTGTTTTATCTAGTTCGAATTGCTCGTAAAGTTCTTCTCAACTTGCCACAAAGAAACACTACTCAAGCTGACAAGAATCTTTGAAAACGTGTTTAGACGTTCTTATCACGATTTTAGTAAGATGCACCAAGGGCAAACGTAAGCAAAAGAAAGTTTTTTTGTTTTTCACATCATTTGATAGAGCTCATCGAACTGATTCCGAATACGTATATTTTATTGTTTTTTGATCAAGTTTTGGGTCTGAAATCTTGAAAATACTATACAAAATTGAAAAGGGAAAAAATCATTATTTTGGAAGAAAACATGAAATTTTGCCCCTTTTCACTAAATATAGGCTTTCAAAACTGCTTTATTCAGATTCACCATCTCAAACTGAGTATTAAAATGTAGCCTCAAACGAATTTCAACATAGCCAGAGTTTTCCATGAGATCAATTAGGATGAAAAAGTGACTCATAGACATTCATCTGTTGTAAACTTAGCTAGTCTTTTGTTTGAAAAAATTTTCAAAATATTTATACACCAATCGAATCGTCATTCGATAAGGAAAAAAGTACGTATGGATTTTAAGAAATTTTGTTCTCCGGCTAAGACATGGAGCATTTACTAAATCATTAACGATCAAGCTAAATTCGACCGCTGAATTGCCATTTTTTGCACCAAAACTCAATCAGAATACAAAATAAATACCATATTCAGAACCAGCATAAAAATCTGAGTTGAATGTGATAGAGAATAATGATTTCGCAGCACTTTTATTTTTTTTCATTTTCGAGCGGAACAACCTACCCAAGACTTTCATCAGAAAATGAAACTCGTCCGAATGATTCGAAACTCATCATATTGAACTCAGATTTTTATGCTGATTCTGAATATGGTATTTATTTTGTATTCTGATTGAGTTTTGGTGCAAAAAATGGCAATTCAGCGGTCGAATTTAGCTTGATCGTTAATGATTTAGTAAATNTTTTGTGTAGATTTTATTGATGTGTTCTTTGTAAAATTAGCATTGGTTCTTCTCTTGTAATATTAAAGGTATGGGATACTACAAAAACATCATTTGCTCAGTATTTTACGGGAATAAAGTGTTTGTTTTCTTTGCTAGATAGCTTTTCATACACTATTCAAATGCAATATTATAAAATACAGAGACTTATCTGTTTTTCACACCCAATAACAAATCTGCGGACGAAATTTCGTCATTCGAAAAACAGCTTGCAAAAAATGCCTAATTGTCCGTTTCTAATGCTTTTTTGTGTCGGGCAAAAGATCTTAGTCTCATCATTAGTTTACAAAAGGAATTCAGCTCTGATAATGAAGAGCATTTTGTAGAGCTTGAAATTCTGCATCTGTTGATATAAAAAGAGTAGTTCTTGTAAAACCAAGTTTTGAGAAAATTGATAACAAAAAGTACGATTCTTTTGGCCGAGGATATTTTCTTGATGTTTTGTGTTTTTTGAAGCCGAAATAATTAAGCTTAAAAAAAATCAAAACACTACTAGATATACGGAAAAATTCTGCATCACTTAGCAGCAAGAAGAAATTTTTGAACCATAGTTAACCATACAAAAATTTGAGTTCAAAAGTGTCTCATTTTGTAGTTGAGCAAATGATGTTTTTGTAGTATCCCATACCTTTAATATTACAAGAGAAGAACCAATGCTAATTTTACAAAGAACACATCAATAAAATCTACACAAAATTCTCTATCTTTTGACATCAGAACGAAATCTTCTCATACAGTCTAACTTAAAAAACAGCTTATCAAAAGCCGGCAATTTTTTCTGCGTCACCCGTTATAATGACAGAACAGAATTGCTCATGACGTTATTGTATAGATATAAATTTGGCAAGTATAATTTCCTGGTTTAGTGCATAGGTTTAGGCTAAATTTTAATCTATCAATTAATTATCGATCAAATAAATAGTGTCGTTAATCATAAAACATCAGTCATGATCGACTAATGAACAGTTGATATTTTCGGACACTAATATTACGGTTGATGAGCATAAATGAAATGTTTTGTTTTTCTTACAAATAGTAGTAGTTGAAAATAACTCGTCAGAATTTCAAATAAAATTGATTATAATTTGATTTGTTTATTGAATATAAGTTATGTTTTTTACAAATTCATTAACTTATTTCATCATGAAAGATGATGTGTTTGATAAAGTCAAGAAAATCTTCTAAATGAATAATGTTTTCGTGAACATTTTTTGTCTTCAGTTCAAAACTTCTTCCTTCACTAATTTAATTAACTTTGACTTTTAAGAAATTCCTTGATTATCTAACATCTATCTCTGTCAGAACATATCTTCTCTTTTCATCACTTTATAATTCAAATCATTTTAATTGACTAGATCAATAATAAAATGAATTTCTTAATACATATCATTGATAGGATCAATCACCAGTAATTTATTCAGAGAATATTCTCATGAAATGAAATAAAATCTTCGTTGGATAAAATTCTTTTCTATACTTTTTTTTCATTATTCAATATATAATAAACGAATAAATGAATGGCTAACAATTGTATAACAACTTGTTTCAGTATTGAATCATTGAAAAAGTTTTCATATTTTATGATAAATAGAAGGTGCAAATTGAATGAGAATGATTATCGGTATTACGGTTAAAGTTAACTTCTATTTTTAGTTCATTCAACTAATATCAATTGACTTTGTTTACATGTAAACATATGGTATACTCATAGTTAGTGACGCAACCAGAAAAAGCTCTTGATACAAGGAGCTAATCCCTCTATTAGCTTCCTTCTAATTATGTCACTGTCAATAGTAGTATGTAAGAAAAATTTTAATTTTTATATTTAGAATTCAAAAGTAATCATTGATTGTACTAACAGCATCTGAACTTCACTATCTAATGAGGTTCTCAATTATCTGAGGTTGTGCAGAATGCTTACTAAGCAAAATTCAGAATTTTGTAGATCTATCCATCAGAGATGTCTATCGCGGCTGGAAATCCACCGCTGTCGCGACGAAATTCAAAAAACAGCAGTTCACAAAACCGTTATCCTTTCTTAGTCTTAATCCTGTTTATTCCTGACAGGGATGGGCAAGCCAGAGGTTTTAAGGTTCAAGTCAACTCATTAATCACCAAAAACCTTTTCAAGTCAAGTTCAACCAAGTCACACTGCTTTCCAAGTCAAGTCAAAAGCTTAAAAAAAAGTTCTCAAGTCAATCCAAGTCAAACAATGACTCTATATTCTCATCTAACTACCGCTTATCTGAATTATATAAAAGAATTTCGTTTTTCTGTTTTTCCTATCCTAGATAATTTTACTGTAGACAAGAATTAGAAAAACAGATCACAAAAACATATGCCTTTTTATAATTTGACTTATTTATCTCTGATTCCTTGAGAAATCTTGAAAAATCTGCCAGAATCCTGGACCTCAAGAATGTTGTAGAGTTTTATTCAGGATCCTATCTCGCATTCTAGTATTTCCCAGTGAGACAAAAATTTTGAAAAACGCGTTTAAACGCACAATCGGGAACCGCGATTGTAAGCCATTAACGCTCATTAAAAAACCGCACGAAAATGCGTTTATTGGCGTTTTTTGTAACTTCATGGGCGTTAAAACGGCGACAGTTCCCGTTTTTGAGCGTTAAAACGCACTATTATTCTAGAACTTAAAAATAATACGTTTTAACGCTCCAAAATTGGAGTTTTCGCCGTTTTAACGCCCACAAAGTTACAAAAAACGCCAACAAACGCGTTTTCGTGCGTTCTTTTAATGAGCGTTAATGGCTTACAATCGCGGTTCCCGATTGTGCGTTTAAACGCGTTTTTCAAAATTTTTGTCTGACTGGGTTGTTGACTGCATGATTTCTCACGATTTAATAGGATATTCTATAAAATTTTTAAGTTCTAGCCCAAATTTTTAAGAAATAAAGAATTGAGGATTCTATCAAAATTTTATCAAACTATTGCCAAGACCTGTTCTGGATACTGATACGAGAAGCCAACCAAAATTTGAAGTTGGAGTCGAGCTAAAAATCCTTTTAGTCCTACAATATTGATTTATCATATTTTTTTTTATCCTATTTTAATTTTGAAAATCATCTTGCTTCGCTCGTGATTTTTCCACAAGTGTCACAATCATTCTTTCGATTCTGGAAGAAAGTATAAGTGAAATAGAATCATCTGTCAAAATAAAGAACGGAATGTATAATTAGTTTAGACTCTGGGATTCCTAGAAATTATACGTTGAATCCGCCGCCTGAACCATAAATAGTGGCTAAATCAGAGGAGAATTTTGAAAAAGAAAATAACAGAAGGATGTAAGTGTGATTTAAGATAGAATGAATCCACACTCATTCTGTCAAAGTTCCTAACATTCTCTGATTAAATATTTCGCTCACAATTGATGACTTCCTGAGCTACTTACTGGTACTAAATCTAGTGGTAAATTGGTTAAAATCTTCATTAGGAAGTGTCGATTTATATCTACTTTTAATTTAATTTATGCGTAAATTAAATTATCGGTAATTTAAATATAAAATAAATTTAAACGATAAAAAAAAATCATTAAAACTTGTTTTAGGTTTAAATTATTTGCATTTAATTTATGATTTATTAAATTATAAATTAAATAGAATTATTCTATTTGTTTTTCATATTTCATCTCAGTCAGACGAACATGGGCAGAAAAAAAACACCGAAAAGCGCGTTGAAATCTAAAACAAAAATAATATCGTAATAAGTGCAAATGTAAACGAGTTTGTCACGCGCGAGTTTCAGAACAAATATGTGCCCATTCAAAAATTTAACACATATGAACGCATTTACATGTGCACTTTTTACGATTTTATTTTTGCTTTAAATTTCTATTCTTCTTAACTCGTTTTTTTGCCTTGCTCATCTAACTGGAATAAAATATCAAGAAGAAATAGAATTACTTAATTTAATTCATAATTTAATAAATCATAAATTATAAATGCAAATAATTTTAATTTTGTTTTCAATTTTAATAATGAGAAAATATAATTTACATTTATTTGACATTAACAGGAAATGGCAATCGTAATCTTGATGAATTTCTGTTTAAAACCTGATCAGGATCTTACACTTCCGTGACTATAATCTTTCTAAGAATTTAGTCTTTTCCTCAAAAAAAGAATGGATCCTTGAAGTGTCCTTATTGGATCTGTTAAGGATATGAGATGTAAGCATCAAAAATTTTTGCGAGGGTTGTATGGTCACAAAATGAGGGTTGTTCAGAAAAAACATTCTGGTTAGTGTAAATATCAAAGTAAAACATTCGTGAAGTACTTTAGATTTTTAATAGACAAAAATATTAAACTTTAAAAAATTTTGTCGTAACGGCTGAAAAAATAGTCGGCTGCTACCACATCTCTCCGCCAAGTAACAGCGTCGACGCCGCCATGGACATCTCTGCCACCAAATATAATGAACACTACAACATCCTTTTTTGATCCACGCCTATTGTTAGACAAAAACGATTCTACTGAAACAAAAATCTACCAAGAATTTAAGCAATACAGCAGAGTTTTGACAGAATTCCATGGTTATTTGTAGAAAGTGAGGATTAATCAAGGAACTCTTTCTCAAATTAAAATAAAATTCTACTTAGAACCACATAAAGCAACAGAAATTTGGCAGAATTCCCCATGTTCTGGTAGAAGACAATATTTGGTGCCGACATATTTGTTGAATATTTCATCGCTTTAAACATAAACTTCTGCTAAGAATGCAAGGAATCCTGCTGAACTACAATAAAATTACACATTCATTAGTAAAAGATCAAGTCTTTCAAATATATGTTTTTCCTAATCAAAACAGAATTTTGATTAAATTCTGTAGTTGTCAACAGAAGACAATACATTATACATGCCTTCAAATGCAAAAACTCAAAACGATGTACTTTATGACAAGTAATTTCGTTTCTCAAAACTACCTAAGAAGACAAACATTTGGAAAAACGTGTTTAAACGCTCAAAATGGAGCTACGACTGTGATCCATTCACGCTGATTAGAAAAGTGCAAGAAATGCTTTGATTCGTGCAAAATTTTCACTTTCTGAATGTGAAAACCGTGAAAAACTTCAATTTTTAGTGTTAAAACGCGCTTTTATTCTAGAATCTAAAAACAATTCACTTTAACGCTCATTTTATTCATTTTTCGTCGTTTTCACTCTCTGAAAGCCAAAATTTTGCACAGATAGATGCATTTATTGCGTTTTTCTAATCTAGGTGAATGGATCACAATCATGGCTTCGGTTTTGGCGCTTAAACGTGTTTTCCCAAATGCTTGTCTGCTTCGGTTAAATCCATTTAGGTATACAAAGTAACACTTACAATTTTAAAAGATGAACCATCGTATTATTATTAGCATTTTGAAATTAATCTTAATTTTAACAAAATTCTATATTGACCGTAGCATATCCAATATTCATCTTTGATATAACATGTTACAATTAAAATTTTCTTAAAATTTTACTAATGTTTTCAAAGTCTTTACAGATTCCGGAACACGAAAAGAATCAGATCTTTTCCTGTGCCGCTGAACTATCAAGATCGATGATGTTATATAAATAAACCGAATTCTTAAAATGTTAGAGATTTCTTTGTAACGATTCACTATTTACCTCATTAACAATTGACAATGCAAAAAATAAATACGTATAGAATATTCTGAATTTTGCTTGGTAAGTGTTCTACAACTACTGACGAATAATGTCTGATCATGTGAACTTGAAAACAATTTACTATCTGTTGAGTACGCAACTTGCTGAGTGATAATCAACAAGGTGGTCGAGTTCTAGTCGGTAAAGATAATTTAGTGAGATTTCAGCAAGCAACAAAGCGATTATGTGATGTAGTGGCTAGATGATGAACCATGGTTTTATCATAAAGAAATTGGTCGAAAATCGTCGAATGTTGCCTGAGCAGCAATCAATGAAATTCTGTCTACTGTAGTTTGATCGAATCACTTTGCTTGAGTAGCTATGTTCTATATCTGTTTGAAAACGACTCGTTCCCTGCTTATTCATCATGTTGAACAAGGAGACAATATCAATCACTACTGTTGCATCGATAACTGTTTGAAATTGCTCTTAGACGAAATCCAGACGAAAAGACCAACATCTAACACACATACCATAAAACGTCACCAATACAATGCCAAACCGTTTTTTCATAAAGATATTTCGAATTGTGTCGAAATTTGAAGGTATCAAAATTCTTCGATAACTAACAAAATTTTCCAACTTACTACCATGTGACTTTTAGTTATTCAATCTGATGTAACAGAATCCAATTGGTGAAAGCTACTCAAAATCTTTGCACTGAATAGTAAACCAAGATCGTAAACTCAATCAATAATGATGACTACATAAAAAAAAACTTTCGATAAATGTCTTGAACAAATCCTATTGAATTATATTAACGAAAGAACACTCCCAGGTGAAGCTTCGCTTTTGACGTGATATTTTGCCCATATGTAGATCTTAGTGAGACTAGAAAAACCTCAAAAAGGTTTGGATTTCTATGGCTTCCTTATTGAGATATGAACTTCACATCTTCTCTAATAGTGCTGTGATTTAAATTGAAATACGATGCAATGTCGATTTTTTCACAACGATACGAAATTCAGACTTAAAGTTTTTTTTTGTGTGAACCACATTTCATAGTGGTCATATTTGGTACACTTTTTTAGCTCTGACAAAGACTTCTGACCACACATATCAGGCTTCCTTGCCTCACACTAGCTTGAATGAAAGAGAGCTTCCAAAATGAAGCCTAGCTTTTTTTAGATCAGTGGTGTATGAACATAGGCTTAATTTAATTAGCGACAGTATTGACTTTATTCTCTCATATTGCGCGCAAAGAGCTACTAACTAAAAGTAGAAAGAGCAAGAAAATAGAATTCTATTCTTGTTCTATACCGTTATTTTGTTCTCCGTCCATGTGTGTACGTGCACATTGTTACAGGTATGTCGCTTTGGCCGTTTGTGCTTGGTTTCTCTCTGTACATTTTCTCTTCTTTTCTGTTCTTCTTTTATTCTTTGATATTCATTCAAGCTAGCGAAAGCATAAAAGAGGAATCGAATAAAGTAATCTCTCATACACGTATACAGCTATTTTGTGCTATTTTTTCATATTGAGAGAAGTACGTGCATTCTTACATTGTCTAGTTATTCACTACGATCTCTTTGATCAAGTATGTGTACTATCGATCCGAGAAACGTCGCCTCAATTTTGTTCGACCGAATTTGTTCATCATCAGCCTCAGCAAAATCTTCATCTGCTCTCACGCCGAAAGAATATGAAATGAATGACTATTTGATCGATGTATTGAATTCAATCGTTAAAAGCAATGCTTTTTCTTTCGAGACGGAAGTATCTTTCGATGTCGAGTTGAGGGATACAGAGGATTATGAAGAATCTGAAGAAAACCAACTAGATGAGTCAGCTACCGACTCGGACTACGATATGAAAGATGATAAAAAATAGTCAGAGCTAACAAAATTTTCTAAAGAATAAATGCAAAAGATTCTTGACTACTTTGATGAACGAAATCAACAAATGGGATATGGTAAGTGGATTTTTCATGGTGTTCAACGCCGCTACCAGCGCATCAAGAATAGCGGCTATGTCACAAAGTTTCGAAAATATTTAGAAGAGAATGGTGGTACCAAAAAACGAAAACTTGATCAAGTGAACGACTATTCTTATGACCGTTTTGTACATGCACGCGGACAATGTCTACCGGTTCATGACAATGATGTTCGATGTTGGGCGATAAAAAATGCAGCTGATATTTCACTTCAAAGTTTCGTTGCTGGTTATCATTGGCTGTTGAATTCTAAGCATCGACACTGTTTAATGCTCACGTAAATTACGAAGATCAAAAATTCTCATGTTTTGTCGAGGATTAGAGAATCGATTCAAAACCGTATACAGTTGTCAAATGGTTGAAAAGCTTTTTAGTATAACTCGACAGGTCAATCATATGCGAAAAGATCTTTCATGAAGATTTTCAAGCTGAGAAAATCAAAAAGTTGACAAATCTATCTAAACAATTCACCTCTGAATAGTGTTCTTCTAGACTTCCGTACCATAAGAAAACATTTTTGTGTTCATGCAACGAGATATATTTGTATGATTATACAGAATTTTAATAGATTATCACAAGACATGAAACGATGGACGAAGATACCGTCATCCATTCGGCTGATAAACTCGTTAAACAAGTTCGCAAGCTCCTTCCAAATTACTCTTCATCCAAAGTTCTTAATATCGATCAAGTCCGAATTGAAATGGAAATTCATTCCTCAAGAACACTATTATATAAGGGCGAAAAAATAACCCCCGTATCGATTCGTTCAAAAAATGCTTGCATTCATTCGTATACAATTCAACCAATGATCAGTCTTGAAGGCACGAATAAGTTCTTTTCTTTTAGCTGCTACACTATTGATACTAATTTTTTTCATATTCTTTCAGTGCGTGTTATCGAATCTTCTCATCTCTGCTTAAAAGTGCGTACTGGCAAAATGAGCAAGAATATCGAACAAAATTTGTTCCAAGCAAAAAAAATGTGATAGTAACATGTGGCAGCTTTGGAAAACTGATATGTTCTCTTGTAGAGTATCGGCGTAATCGCTGTCTAATTTCTTGTATCACAGCCAATACTCTTTTGTTGTTGGATTCATGGTCTACCTAGAATGATCCTCGTTTATACAAATCTGCCAAAGGTCTTATACATCTCATTATTCCATCAAAGAAAACTCATAAAATTCAGCCGTTGGATGTCTTTTATAATCGACAACATAAGATGATCTTACGCCAAGTGTTCGATCGCATCATGCTTGACGAAATGGACATCAACTTATCGGACAGAAACAATATTATTTAGCTGCAGTCTTTGGTGCACCATTAAATGTCCTCAAAACTTATTGTTCCTATGATTCGTCATGCTTGGTACGCGAGCGACTATTTAATGGCTGATCCTGGTTACTTTTCTACCGTCAAAGATATTTGCTTCAGTCTGGAAAAGTCGGTCTGCAAGGAGGAAAATTGCGACAACTCTTCTTTTATTAAGTGTAGTTAGTGTCGCAACGAGTTGTTTCGAACATTTTTTCCTTGCCTATCACATGGACTAATTCATCATATTGTCAAATTTCAGTTGTTCCGGTTGCATTGCCTAGGTTCACTTTATGTTAATGTTCACTTTTGTTTATGATAGATAAGGATTTCACCATATACTTAATAAAATTGTTCTGCACATGCAGGAACTTATGGAAAAAATAGATTTTGACCTTTGAAATCTTTGCTAGAGCTAAAAAAATGTGTGACACATGTGGCCAATATAAAATATGGTCCAGGCAAAAAAGAACTGTAAGTCTGTATTTCATATTGTTGTGAAAAAATCGACATTGCACCGTATTCCAATATAAATCATAGCACATGTTAGAGAAGATGTGAACTTCATATCACAACAAGGAAGCCATAGAAATCTAAATCCTTTTGAGATTTTTCTAGTCTCACTAAGACCTACATGTGGGAAAAATATCACGTCAAACGCGAAGTTTCAACTGGGAGTGTTCCCTCTTTAGTACTGCTTTTATCGCCAATAAAAATTTCATGTCAAATAGTTCGAGTTTGCCTGATTTAATTATGAATCATCTTTAGGTAATTCCCACATGAGAGTTGATGGGAATCGTCAAAGAGGAAGCGATGTTTCCGGCTAATTTTAATCGTTTGCCTTAAGGTTTTCTTCAATGAGTGCTCTGCTATAATCAAGTTTTTCTTGAGAATTTTTACGCTCACAGTTATCGATATAGAAGAGATCCGTGTTATGGCCGTCTTATACAGCAGATGCTTTCTCACCCCTCAAGGTTGCAACAGAATAAAGTATCCTATCTGTGATATCACATAGACACGCAAATCTTTATTTGTTAATACGAATATGGATGTTAATGAATTCAAATAGTAGAAAATCAGTGTTTCCATTCTAAATTGTTGACATTCAGATCTATCAATTTCAAATCGCTGCTTGCGACTACTGTATAATTAATCCAAAACAAATCATACTAAAATATTCTATCAAATAGTTTATCTGTATCATAGATGTTTATCACGTCTGAAAATCCGTCGCTGTCGCGATGGTTTTGAGAAATTCTTTGAAAATCTCTTCTGTCACTGTGCTAAATTGGCAAAAACAGATTGAATTTCATGAGATTAATCACAATTGTGACTGTTAAACTTGTAGACGTCCAAGTCGGACGTAAATTCATACAATTTACCTAAAAAAGAAGCAGCAGCAGCCGATGGTGTCACGACAATGCCGCCACAGACATACCTAATCTGTATAAAGTGAATATTGGCTTTTTCTTAAATGTCATCCCTGATAGATTCATACATTTATCAAAATCAAAGAAACAAAAGAAAAAAGAAAATGCAAACACATATTTGGGAGCAAAAACAAATAGGAAGAAAATAAACCGACAAACGAGTGAAAAAATGAAATTCACAGTAATGCTTTTGTTTGTGCTTTTCGTTTTGCAAAGATGATCTTTGATCATATAAAATAAAAGTTATTAATTATTTACATTCTGTACGTATACGTGCACGTTTATAATAACGTTGTGCTAATGAATTAATAATTGATATAATAAAATATGCAATCATAGCAGCAACAAATAAATTAAATATTTTTGTTAATGTTGATATTCTTGTTATATGACCAGTTAAATGTTCACCTGGTTTTCTATGCATTTTAGTTTTTTGTTCTTGTAACCAATCTTTAAATGGTGTTTGTAATAAATGACCATAATATGGTATATGTTTCATCCAACGTATAATACGTTCAACATGATGTTCACTAAATAAAAATATAATAAATATTGTTTGTATACTCATTTTAATTAAAGCTTTGCCAATAATAGTTGCAAAAAAAAATCTCCAAAATGATATAAGAAAATAACCACATGTTATACCAGCTAAATCAAATAACGGATTTGGAATACTTGCACATAATAATATTCCTAAAAATCCAATTCGTTCTATTAGACAATATACAGAATAACGTATACGTTGAAATAATGTTAAATTTCGAGAATCATGTAATTCAGCATTTATTATTAATTGTTCAAAATCAATTAACTCTTCATCTTCATCTGTATCATTTGTACCTAAACGCGCTGCACGTGCCATAAAATACGGTGGTAATTCACCAAAAGCTGTACCTAAACCCCAAAAAAACGCTTCTAATTTAACTTTCCATAAAATATTCCAGAATGATAATGGTCTTGGTTCTAATAAATTTGTTAAAATTGTTTCATCTGTTGTTGATGATAATGGACAAACAATTTCATTTGGATATGGAGGACGAGGAAATTTTATTGATCCGCATTCATATGCTGCTAATGTTACTTGAGCAATAAATGGACCAAGATAGAGTAAAAATGTATGTAAACCTGTACCTAATCCAATAGATGAAGCTACACCAAGTCCAAACCAATATAATGTCCAAAAAAATAAACCTTCGATTTCTTGAATACTTTTTTGATGTGAACCTTCAGATTTATAAATGAATAAGAAAAATAATAATAAAATACTTGAGAGAAATAATGTCTTTCGATAGGATAAATAATGTTTAAAATTATGATGAATTAAATAAATAATCTCAAGTAAACAATAATGAATTGTATTTATTGGTTGTCGCCATACAACAATTTTATCTATTTCATTATGTATTATCTCTTGATGACTTTTTTTACGAATTAATATTTGTTCTTTTTCTTCAAGTTCTTCATCAAGTACTGATATTGATCGTATAAATTTACTAAACATAATTTATTAAATAAATTAAAAAATAAAATATATTTAAAACAAAAATAAAAAAAATTAATTTACGCATTTTTTATTTCATTTGGTTTTTGTTGTTGCGTTGTTTCTCGTCGACGAGTAGACGACGAAGATAAATCATTTGTTAAATGAGACTCGATACCAGCTGCGAAATTCATTTATCCACAAATGATATAAAACATTATTTTATATGAAGAATAATCGAAATATGTTATTTGCTTATTTGAACAGCAAAAAACAAAGATATCTAAGATTAACAAATAATAACAAGGTCAAGAAAAATGACACAAGATACTCATGTGATACACAATATGACAATATGTTTATTCCTCTAACTTAGTACAAATCAACGAATGAAAAAAGAAAAAAAGAACGAGTTGTCTACATCTTATCTTTAATAGATTATATCCAGATGAAGAAAAAAAATATATCCAGATGTTTTTCTTCGATACCAAACAAAACAAAAACAATTCTATAGATTACATTCATTATATTACATTAACATTAGTATAGGTTATATTAGTCATTATTTCATCATATATTGCCACGTAAAATTCTTATTTCATAAGACAAAAACCAATGAGAAATCAAATAAAATACTCTACAGAAAGAAAAAAGTAAAAAATAAAAAAATAATAATTTTTATCTTTTATTTTCTATTGACATCTATCGATAAAAACAAAATCAATAAATTATCAAACTAATCATACACTAAATATAATTAATATCTCATTTAAATTTTGGTTTTTATTTCTAAAAATAAACTTAAAATTATGTTAAATAAGAATTTTTCACATAAATATTATCATTATTGATACATTAAACACAAAGAAAATATATTTTAATGAATTTTACAATAAATATATATAAAAGATTTTTTTTGTTTTCTTTTTAATCAAAATTTATTGTTTGTCATATTGAAGATTCGGCTAGTTATTCAGTTTAAAATTAAATTTAGTCTATTAGGAGAATATTAATTACATATATTATGTTACTTTAAGAAATTTTATATATTATTCAACATATCTTATTTATAATAAACATTAACAACTTGTTTTAAATCTAGAAGATAAAGAAAATTAATTAAATTATTTATCTTTAGAATTTAATATATCATTGAAAATTGATCTAAATTAATTTAATAGAATTGACAATTATTATTTTTTCTCCAAAATTTATCTATAGAAAAGCGACTCGAACTTGTTTTTTTTTTTCAGAAATTTTCATTTTAACGTCAGTTCACAATTTTAAATATTAGATCGACCTTATTTGACTGTATCCATATACACAATTACCATAAATAAAAATCTTAATCTTAACTACGTCTATTATTTGAATATTTCAATACCATTCTTTTTTTAAAATCATCTATTTAGGACATATATTTATATAATATATGTTGATCATATTTTAATAACCTAACTTATCTATTGTATTTTATCATATAAACATCCGAGAAAACAAGTATATAGAATGGTGACTACTGAAAACGATATACAGTGGCTCCCAAAATTGTTCAACAAGCTTTATTTTCAATTTTTTTCCGCTATCTTAATCGCTAGCAAGTCTCCAAATACTTATTCCAGTAGAGAAACTCGTTTCCAATAAGAATGTAAGAAAATAGAAACTATAATCAGATTCCCAACGGCTGGGTCTCCAGAAAACCAAAACTCTAGTTTTTCAGCACCCAGAAAGCGTGAATTATTTTTTGTTTTAACAGGCTAGAATGATAGAACAGCCAATTCTCTACAAAATGAGATGTCTTCGAGCTCTCTATGATCTTCTCTTCAAAAGTTATAAGCATTACAAAAACTGGAAAAAAGTGAAATTTATGAGAAAATCGCTAAAAATCGACTAAAAACGTGGTTTTTTCAGTTTTTGTAATGCTTATAACTTTTGAAGAGAAGATCATAGAGAGCCCGGAGACATCTCATTTTGTAGAGAATTGGCTGTTCTATCATTCTAGCCTGTTAAAACAAAAAATAATTCACACTTTCTGGGTGCTGAAAAACTAGGGTTTTGGTTTTCTGGAGACCCAGCCGTTGGGAATCTGATTATAATTTCTATTTTCTTACATTCTTATTGGAAACGAGTTCCTCTACTGGAATAAGTATTTGGAGACTTCCTAGCGGTTAAGATAGCGGGAAAAAATTGAAAATACAGCTTGTTGAACAATTTTGGGAGCCACTGTATATATATATATATAAATGCTGAATAAATGATTAACACTCGCTGATAGTACTAGGATTTCTTTATATGCATAGATCAAAACAAAAAATATAGAAATCTTCTTTTATCTCATGCAAGCTTTTTACTGGTTGCGGTCTTATTGCTAGATATTGAAAAATTTTGATTGTTGAAATAAAAATCAGAATCTGTTGAAGACTTATTTTTCGTAAATCAAAATAATCGATTTTATTATCCCTAATCATAATAGAATAATAACCACAAAAATGTGAAATTTGATTCTTGATGGAAAGAGTGTACTAGAACCACATGGTATCGATTCCAGTGAGGCCGTCTTGCAGATGTCTATTCAAGAGACCTCGCAGGACTTCATGGGATTTCAAAAAGCAGCTTTATAAGACTTCAAAAGTCTTCAAGATTGAAGACTCTGCTGTTTTCTTCTCTTATTTTAATTAAAAATCAACTAGAAATCAAATATGTTACTTGAAGTAAATTATTGAATAAATCATGATTAAGTAAATGATCTTCATTATTTAATAAATTTTTAAGTCCATATCGAACACTTTCAACAAGATTATTCATTTCAATATTTTCATTAAGAAAATTTGGATTATTAAGAACAAGTTGAAGAATTTCACTTTGTAAAGTACTTGCAAACTAAAATAAAAAAATTCTAGAATAAAAAAAAAAAAAATTATCGTTTTTACATACAGTTTGTAAATGAAATGGTTGATTAACAAATATCCAACATAATGCTGGAATAGCATTTTGATAACACGATGGATTACCAATCATTGATATAAGCTAAAATCAACAAAAACGTTTTTTTTTTTTGTTGTTTCAGATAAAATTTGAAATGATTATTTACTTCTGAAATAATTGATGATGATGCTGAATGTGCAACAAGCATTTCACGTTCACGTTTAAATAATAATTTCCAAATTGAAACAAGCCATTGTGATGGTCTTGTTGTTGAACATGGCCAACAAAAAACTCGAGCTAAACGATTTAAACATAATACTAAACGATCATCATCAATAGTCTAAAGAAAAGTTTAAAAAAAAAAAAATTTCTTCTTGTTTTTGAAAACAAAAGATGTCAATTTACTAATATAAATGAATCAAGTAAATTTTCATTTGGACATTCTTGTAATAAATCAATAATATTAGCTAATGCTGCCGATGGTTCATTTGTTGTTATTGAATCAGCTAAGCATGTTAATAAACCACTTGTTACACCATTAATAATATCATTTAATAAATCATTTGATTGTTGATTATTATTATTATCATAGCATAATTCTTTTATAGTTGATGATAATTGTTTACAAAATAATTCAACTTGTTCAATTGAATAATCTAATGTACGTAAACGAAATAAAACTAATTCAACTAATTTTATATAAAATATTGTTCGTTGTCCATTTGTTAATTGACGATTTTTAGTTATTAAATATAATATAAAACGTAATGCTTCATTACTTAATTCATGTCTTTCAAAAATAGCACGTTCTAAAAATGGTCGACCAATTTCAATTGGTAAACAATCACTTAATAATTGAACAAATGATATGGATAAATCAATATGTGAATCATTTATTAAATGTTCAGCTATTAAACAAACACATTCTGGATTATGACAACATTGTAAACCAATACGACTAAATGTTAATGTATCACAATCCATTTTTGTTAATGTTAATTCACGAACATAATTAATAATATAATAACAAGTACGATCAATTATTGGAACTGTTGTTGAACAAGGAGTTTGAATATATGTTGATCGAATATGTTCAAGTAATTGTTGTTTTGCTGTTAATGGATGATTACTCTTTAGAATTCCGCAAATTATTTTATCCATTGTTAAAAATATTATTAAGAAAAACAAGGAAATTATTACGAAGGAAACGTTATTAGAGATTATACAACAGCTGATTGATTTACGAAAAGGATTTGCTAACTACGATATCCATTTAATATAGAACAGGTAGAGGGCGCTGTGAGAAAGTGTCTAGAATGAGAAATTTGAACAAAATAAAAACTTTTGTACTTTTTTACTACAAGGATTATTAATAAATATGGTATATGATATACAAAACATAAATGGACAAGAAATTATATGACTCGATGTATTTTTTTTTAACTTGTCATATGTTATTTTTCCCAATGACTGCTCTGTTTAATTGATCAATACGTGAAATTTAAAAAATATGTTTTTCTCTAATCGGTGACTAATAAATATCTAAGCATGCCTTATTTTCGTAGAACGAGCTACATAAAAATATATTACGATGTATGAAACTTTTCACTAGTGACATAACCTGACAGGAGCTTGAGCCTTGTCTAAAGGCGTTATTAGAGAATCTTTGACTCCCGCTATCGATATGCCTAGAGAATTGAACTTTTTCTATACAACTTTTTTTGCTGATTAAGCTACTACTCTTCACTCTGTCAATGACTGTCATTCGTTTTCCTTTGCTTGATATATGTGTCGCGGCCTACGTTATTTTTGTTATATACTAATATTACGGTGGTAATTGAACTGAAACAGAAGACTATCTTTATAAGAAGATAAGGATCCTATGTATGCTGAACTATATATATTATATTTACTGGACTTAAAAAAACAGCATGTCTCTTGAGAATAGACAAAAACGAAAATTTTGAAATTTTGAAAAACAGTCTGTTTTTGAGAGAAATGCAAAGTTGAAAGAGGCGATCATATACAACGAAAACGGTTACCATATAAGACAATCATTTACGGTGAATGTCTACGATGCCAAACGTTCAAATACGATTCACGTATTTGATGAAAATAAATGACTGTTGTGCAAGACTATTCAGTAGGTCTATACATGGTTGTGCGAGTTAGTCATGATTTCAGATCTAAATGTCGAACATACTTTTTACCTTGGAAACTTAACACCAAATCCAAAGATAAGTATTTATTTTAAGAACAGACCCAATGGAAAATATCTCAGTACAAAAAAGCACATCTTCTTATTTTAGATTTATCTCCAGATCAAATTTAACGCTAAGCCCTTATATTAAAAAAAGACATTATTAGATTGTTTTTTTTTGCTAAAGATTTATGTTTCAGTTATATATTCAAAAGTATTTATTTGAGAGAATAAATTACTGTTGCTGTTTGAACAGAATGATGAAAGAAGAGTAATGAATAGACAGTCATGCTTTTTCTGAATAAGATCAGATTTTGCATGTCAGTGATGCTAAATGGCGTGACATTCAACGAAATACAGCTCACATATGATCGTATTTTCTGATATACACGATCGGTTATAGTATTGTATAAGACTATTCAAGACATTCGGCATCTTCATTATGAAAATATTTTTAATGAATTTGATCAGCTAGCTGAAGGAGAAATGTTAAATCATGCTATATTATAACTAGAATGAATGTAAAAAAAAGTTCTAATTCGTGCAAGCATTATTCTTTTCTCATCTGTTTTCATATAGGTCAAAGTTACCTGTTGAAATAGTAATATTGGGCAGCTAGATCTTCGCTATGCTAAAATTTCAGCTTTCTTATACATACACAAATAACATAAAAAAATCACAAAAATTTCTAAATTACTTTTTAGAATTATTAGAGATGAAAAAAGTTTAATAATTATTCAATCATTCATTCACGATGAGTCACTTTTTATGTTTCTACATATGATTCGTGCGTAGTTGTCATGTGTCAACGTTGTTATTATTACAGAAAAAAAAATGTTTGACCTTTCTCTCTGATAATCATAATGTGCAACAACAACGCAACGCACGAAATGAATCCTATAGTCACTGAATAATCTGGTTGATAACTGATGTATATGTTATTTATCTTGGTTACACCATTAGCATTCACTACAGGCAATTATATTTGTTGCCATAATAAAAGCAAAGCTTGTTAGCACCGCCCCTGTGGCACTGAAATGTGGAACTCACATATGTTCTTTAGCCCCATTGAATTAATAAAAAGTATGTAAAGTGAAAAATTTCTCGTATTTTTACACACATCCTATTTTCTGTTTGTATTCCTGCTATTCCCTCATTATTGTTCTTTTTTGTTTTCAATTTAACTCTGTTATTATGGTAAATATTGAATTAAATAGCGAATAAGACTGTTGTAAATATTCCATTGTATCTATAGCAGCAGATCTTAACACACTTTTGTATACCCCAATCAACTTGCAAACACTGATAATGAATATTTTCCAAAATTCTAGCTTGATCAATTTACTCTTTTTATCTTGATCATATCCCAACTGTTGCAAATCAGTCCATCACTATCTTTCATTGTTGGCATATTGAATATGATTTTTTTTCTGAGCAATAATCAAACACAGTACTATGAAAAAAAATTCGAAAACGTGTTCCAGTCAGTCAAATGTCGCCGAAGACTTTAGAATATTCTAGAATAGTCTAATTCATATAGTTAATGCTCTTCAGCATCTTTTTCCGTTCCTGAGCAATTCTTGGAAAGGATATCTCGAAGTTTGTGGTTATTGTACCATATACTATGTGTCTCTACTCCCAAAAAAAATAAATGTTTGCTCTCCTGAAGTTTTCAATTGACCTACTGGAAGAAAAAATTCGGATAAAACGCTCATAACATAATATTTCTTCCTGGAGATTTGAAAAAATTGCAGCGCAAAAAGGGTAATGAACGTTTTTTGAATTGATTTCTATTAACCGATTAATAATGATCCAGCAGACTGGCCATTTTTCGTTAGTCTAAAAGAGTTTTTTTAAGTCGGCTGGACTGATTACAACTCTCCGATGATGACAAATGAATTTTGACCTCTAATGATTTTCTGTCAATAGGATCATGTTGATTTGTTGAAGCAAGTCTTACTTAATTTACTTTTTTTATTTCGAGCCATGGCTAATGATATCGATTTTCAGGTTAAAGTAGATCAATAAAACAAAAGTCGCTTTCAACACGTTATTATTAAGTCGTTTTTTATATTAAGTCCTTGATACTATATTATCTTTCTTTCTCAAATTTCAAATTATAATTTTCTTTATTATCCATATTTAATTGTTTAATTGAATAAAAATTTTAATTTAAAGTAAAGAGATCGTACCAAAATATTTATGCAACAAAAAAGAAAAAAACAAAGATTTAATATCTCAATATCACCATTATGTACTGTAATTCAAACATTCTTTATTGCAATACTTGAAGGAATATAAGAGTAAAGGATACATGTCTCGTAAGCCTTGAAATAAAAAAATAAAAAATTTATAATACAGAAAATAAAATAAAGCATACGATATGAGTATCTAGTCGAAGGTATTTAATTACTACATCAATAAAAAAAAATAACTAAATAAATCATTGAAACGACAGCTAAAATTAAAAAAAGCTATAATTAGAAATTTATCAGCAATAGCATTATCTGTTACATGAATTCGGTAGTTTGCTATAACAATCTTTAATAAACATACGATAAAATCTAATAAAGATAAGTATTTTTTTGAAATAAAATAGAACAATACTATAAAGCTTGAAGAATATTTTTTTGGAAATTGAATTATGAGTAGAATAAAAGCTATTATTCTCATTACTCGTATAATAGTATGTTGTCTATCATCTCAACTAGATACGAAATGTTCTACTCATATTAATACTATTGAACTCTGCTCAATGATTGTTTGATAATCGATCTTGGACAAAAAGTCTGAAATAAATAAAGTTTTCTGTCATGTAGGAAAGAAACCAGTTGCTAAATAACCATTTTGTAGCTAACGAGTAAAGCAAAAGGAACATATTAACAGTGCTTCTTTGATTTTTTAATATATTTCTCGAACATATTTTACATGTTTTCTGTTTGCGATAAGACCCATAAATATATGAACTATTAGGGGTCTTGTATCGGATCATAGAAAAAATTTATAGGTTACTCTGTTATTACATATAACTTGTGTTTACAATGAAAACTGAGAAAGAAAATGTTTCTTTTTTATGGTTTATATTATTATAACACAGTTCATGAGTATAAACTCATAAGAATGACCTTCATTTTTATATTTATACAAAAGACATTTTATCCGAGAGACAAGATGTAATATTTTCTAGATGTTATTTATATGTATTCTCAATTAGTTGTTGAAATTGAACGATGAATAAGACGAGTGATCGAAAGTTGAAAAAAAGAATTTCGACTACTCAAAGAGAGATGACCTATTGGAAAAATGCAATCAATTGCTCGATATCAAACCCTTTTGCAATTTAGTTTTGAAGTGATTCATCAGGTTTTATCTGATGATACCATGAGAGTAATGGTTGTTCGATTGATGCTTTCAGATAAATTTATCATCTACAGCAAAAAAACATCATAGAAATATATACACATGCTCAATAAAAAGACAATCATTATGATTTATAAGTTATTGAGCTCTTCAAAAATGTAGAGTTCTCAAAACCACTATTATTTTCAATGATAAGTAGTGAATTTTACTGCAGTATAAGAGACTAGAAAATGAATAAAATTTCCTAAATACCTTTTCTGCATATGCATCGAATAATCTCAGAAATACAAATTATTTGCAAATTTTCGTTAAAAATATTTAGAACTACATATTAAAAGAACTATTTTTACAAGCCACGATATATGACTAAGATTCAAACTTTAATAAATCTCAGCTATATCTAAAATTAATAGTATGTTTTATGCAATATATGTTAATTATGTGATGTCATCTGCACGATATGACTTTCATTAAACGCAATTCCGAATCTATTCTGAATAATATTAATAGCATCTAAAATAAGAGCTAAACTAATGTATAATAAATTTGCTTTGCACTTAATTGTGAAGTATTACGCACGTTATAAACTCGCGTGACACGCTTCTCATAAAAAAATCTGCCGTGATACATTGGTGCTATTTTTTCTTTTTCTTATCAATGGAAATTTTTCTGATGTTCATATTGTTAATGATAGTTAATCACAACTAATCAATAGAGTGGCCAATGTTTCAATTCGAACTGCAATACCATAAGAGAATTATCGATTAAGTAGAACGAAAAATTTAGCGTGAAACTCAGCATATTAATCGAATTTTAAAGTTTTCTTTCATTGTTGTGATAAATAAAAAAACGACGCAATATTCTTTTCTTTTCTTTTTTGAAGTATATTTTCCATTCACTGGCTTTGATTTACTAGTGCGGCGATTATTTTTAGATAAATTATTTAATCTCAGGCTTATTTTTAATCTTGCGTGACAGAAAATCGAACAATGACCTAACATTTGAGATTCAGCAAAAATAAATCGTGATAAAAATGCCAATCAGGCTGATATTCTAACATTGCAGACTATATTCTTGGATACTGTGTATTTCAAAAATTTAAATAATAAGAGAAGAAATCAATTATATGGCATTTTATAATAATCGACGTCGATAAAAATCAATCTTTTAGATCCTTTATATTTAAAATCTGAGAATTTATCTAAGATAAATCTCTGATATTGTTTTTGAATGGTAGCGACGTCTTATTTGAGAAACCTAATGTAAAACAATCATAAAAATTGAGTGAAAATAATTCAAAATATTAAACTTTGTCATATGAAAATGTAATGATACAATTTAGTTGTTATTCATTCATATATTTCATAAACAAATGTACATTTATCGAAAATTACAAGATCATATTTAGTTCATATGATCGATAATTGTAAGTATATATGTTCGAATTTTACGTTTTACAAAAAAGCAGAAATCATTTAGAAAACGAAAAGTTTTTCAAATATAAAAAAGAAAAAATTTTAACGAGTTTGAATACTAACTACTAGAATCTTTGTGAATGTTACTCATTGATGATAAGTCCATAAAGACCATGAAAGTGCCAGATCAAACTCCTTCAAATGCCATTTTCCAATAGGTCACGAGTTCACTGATGGATGAACAAATGTCAATGCTATAAATTCATCGGGTGGTAGCTCTTAGCTCGACATCTTGAAATATTCTTTGATTAGCCACTTGAGTTGCTTTTATTTTCATTATACATGAGTAACTATTCTCAAGAGTAATTCATTAAAGTTCAACTTGTCAAATATAGCTAGCAGATAGATATATAACGATATTCAAAGATAATTAAATTCTTATATAACTTTATATATTTCGACTTGAGCAAGGCATATATTTTCATTTCAAAATATATATGAAAATTATTATATACAATCAAGAATATACCAATGATTGTTTAGAATATAAGAAATGATTTGTAAAAGATTTCTTTTCATAGAAAGTTTACATTGTTCTAATCAATTTGAAGGTTGTTTTTTTTATCTTATATAACTCAGTAATAAATTATCGACTAACCTTGAATTTATGAAACATAAATTTCCTTTCACAAACATTTTTACTCATGTTGATCTATCATTTGAACAAATTAATTTACGTGCTGATTACCTTTTTTTAACATTGTGTATACATGATGACAACATCTGAACTTAAGAAACATGATAAACACTCATTGTGTCAATCATTCTTACGTGCGTGTTTGATGTTGATATAACAGAGAAATGCTTGTCACACCGAGCATGTGTTGTCTATGTTGTCTTCTTTCCCATCAGATCCATTGTACGAAAAAAACATTTTAGAGTAATTATTTACAGAAACTACGATAAAATATATCTACATATTATTAATCAACTTAGAATTTTTCTCATTGATTAGTCATTTACACCTAGAGACATATTCATACATACATTGTTGAAAAAAAAAGCATAGCCTAAAAATATGATTTCTGACTTTGATAAAAAAAAAAAGCAATGTTCATATGGTTTCTGATTCTCTTAAGGCAATATATCTTTTAATCATTTGGAATTATTTACTCATTAAATCAAAAGTTCTTATCAATAGAATATTCAGATACATGACAATGTTCTTTTTTCATAATGAAATATCATAAAAGAACATAATACTGAGTTAGACTCTTATTTAACGACAGCTATTGTCGTCATATTGTCATTTTTATTATCAATAATGTCCTTGACTAGAATAATATTATAAGTATCGCGAAGATGTTAACAATTGGTATTCTTCTCAATTGTCATTTAATAATATCAAATCATTTCTCAATATTATGTTATGTTTGAAATATTAATAATATTTGTTGTATTTCTTTTTTCATTTCGATAGTATTTTTAAATATGTTGATATGATGTAGACAAACATATATCCATGGATATTATTGTTTATGTCTCGTCTTGGTCCAAATAGCTTCAAGCGTAACATGTTCTTTTCTTGTTTGTTCAACCCACTAAAGTCATACGGTTCGTTGATCGATGAGACTACCTACTCAAGAACAAACATTGCTATTGACCTTTTTCCTTTTCGTCTTTTTTTGTTTCAAATTTATAGTAAGATTAGTTAGGAGTGATATGTTTTTTTTCGAATTGATGATATGTCGCGACATAATATTTCGCCTTCTTTTTATACATGACGCGTCATGTCGCCGACATAAAAAAACTTTTCGACTATGTATGTATGCGTGGTGATGATGTATAAAGTAATCAACACCAAGCAAAGTCAACTTGGCCCTGTAGTACGATGAGCACGAATGCACAAGACTACATATATATATATATATATCTACTCGTTCTACTACATGTGAGCACTGTCGGGGTCAACGATCTCTTTTAACTTGCGTCCTTCTTCTCTCTTCATGAGATGAATTGGCAATGTGCGTTTGTGTGTGTGTGTGTGTCTGCACATATCATTTCTTTTTCTTGACATCGTCGGGTCGGCTACTCACTGCCTATTGTTTACATATAACGTACTCTTCTTCATCTTTCTTGTCTTAGAGATGTTAATGACCGGCACAACAGAAACGACGATTAAACATGATCATCTTTTTCATCTACGTCGATTCCTTGAGCAAATACAACTCGAAGAATATTACACATTGATTGTCGAAAAGCTCAAGGTAAGAGATAAAGAAAAAAAAAAAAAAGAGTGCAAAAGAGAAAAAGAGAGACGATTAAAATCAATCATGAGTATTTCTTTACAAATCTTTTTTTGCCAATAAAAAAAAAAAAAAAAAAAAAACTAAATGAAATGTAAAGAAAGTTATGGCACATATTCTTTTTGATACCATGTCCAATTGGATGAAATGTCAAGATCAGAATAAAGATATTCGTGCTGTTCGAAAGGTAACCAATCATTAATAAATTCCACATACATATATATACATCATGCTTTTTATTAGAGTTAGTGCCTAATTCAGTGGGTAATTGTCAAGTTCATTCAAAGACTAATCTAGTCTCTTTCTCTATCTATTATGTGTGTTTTTTTCCCTTGTGCTCAATCAGAAGCTCTACATCTTTCACGATGTTTATAATAAGAATTTACTGATAGAAAGAGATAATTCACTTGCACATGTCCCATTCACATGATGTCGATTATTAATGGATAAAGACTAAATTGCAGACTTCCCCTTTTCATCTGCATTCAATACGCATAAAGCTTTGACCTTGCTAGTCTTGAAAATTGAGCTTTCTTCTCTTTTCTTTTTTCTTTATTTGAGTTTATGCGTGTGTATTCTCATCTCAAATACACATACTCACACACGCACACGAATTTAGACTAACTAAAAAAAAAAAAAAAGACTAGCTGCCGCACACATACATTCACACATGCGTGCATGCTACAGCTGTGTGATGTAACTAGAATTGACCGCAAAATTGCGCAAGCACAATACATGTATACTTATGCTTGAGCGTTTATTAGTATTCTTCATGATGACCAGTCCACTGAAATGCAAACAAGCTCTGTTACTTTTTTGTCTGTCTGTCATTTCTTTTTTTTGCTTGTTAAGTATGATTTGTTATTTTGATTTTTATTCTACAGGTGTATAGTATTGGTGATTTACATTATGCCAACGAATCTGATCTACTTTCATTAGGCATGTCTAAGTCACAATTTCGAAAAATTAAACGACATATGCCGTCATCGTATAATACGACTTTAAGTAATAATAATACAACGTTGACAAGTACATTGGGCAAACTTTTAGTTCGAGTAAGTGTTAGTAGTAAATGTAAATTATACGCATCGGCTAATTGATGTTCAAATGAAATTGAGATGTGTTCACCCACAATCATTTTCCCTCCCTCGTTGCTTTTCTTTCTCGTTCATGTCGTTATCTTGTTCTTGTCTTTTTCCTCTGACCGGCATCGCATTACTTTAGCGACCGTTCAGAGTTCTCTCTCACATAGTAAAGAAAAAAAAATAAGTATTACTCTTCGATTATCTCAACCAACAGAATTAGTAGCGGTCAAAAGCAATGGAAAACAGGTGGTCACTTGCACATTTATACAAAGTTCAACATCATTTTCTCTAATCGACACAGACTAGAATAAACTTTTCTTTGATATATATTTATATATATACATTTATTAGAAACTTACACTTCGTTCCACATCTAATCTAACACGAAGTACATTCGAACTGAACAGTAATTATGATCAGCAGGGTTCTTCAATAACATCATTGAATCAACAAACAACTATGGGTAAATATCAACAACAAAAAAGTATTATTTCACAACAAAATATTCAATTAATTGAACAAATTGGTGAAGGAGAATTTGGCATTGGTAATTTGAATTTTTTATTTAATTGAATAAAATCCTTGTTTTTTTATTTTTGTAAATAAATATCTAGTTTATAAAGCTTTTTGGAGAACGAAACAAAATGAATTAGTAAGACATAAAATAATCATTCTTCGAAAATTAATTAATTTGTTTTTTTTTTTGCTTAAGTTAACTGTTGCTGTTAAACGTTTACATAAACTCGATCAAGACTTTGGTCTTGATGGCATTTTAAAAGAAATATGTGCATTACAAGACATCGAACATCCACATATTGTTCAATTTTTTGGTATTGTCATGCAAACAGATGGTTCATTTATGCTTGTAAGAATTTAAGAAAATAAAATAAAATCGATATTGTTCAAATAAAAGAAAAAAAAACCTATTCTTTTTTTTTTTCATAGGTAACAGAATATGCTCATTGTCGATCTTTATATGAATGTTTATTATCAAACAATGCTAAATATGAATATACAATAGAAATATTACTTGAATTTTTAAGACAAATAACAACAGCAATGAGTTATTTAGAAAAAAAATTTTTAATACATAGAGATCTAGCTAGTAGAAATATTCTTGTTTTTAATAAAACATTGGTAAATTTGTTTCTTTTTTATGTTAAAATTATTAACTATGAAATGTTGTATTACTTTTTTCAAGGTTAAACTTTCTGATTTTGGTCTTTCTCGTCTTTGTTGTTCGGAAACAAATTATTATAAAACTTCATGGAAAGATACATTACGTTTACCAATAGCATGGATGAGTCCCGAAGCAATTAATTTTCTACGTTTTACAACAGCATCTGATATTTTCTCATTTGGTGTTTGTATGTGGGAATGCTTTACTTATGGACAAATGCCATGGCAAGGAATGTCAAGTGCTGAAGTAATTTTCTTTTTTATTTATTTAATTTTTAAGAAAAAAAATATAATAAGTACAGTGAATATATCAGTTAATTCGTTGTTGTTATTGTCTTTCTTTTTTAAAGGGTATCAATCGTTTAGAAGAATTTATTTTTAGTGATGATATATCACGTAGATGACTTTTTCTTTGATATTTAAATGAATTAATCATCAATAAATCTTTTTGTTTTATGATATCATTGAAAAATGTTAAAGAAATATTGTCGATGAGTTTAGTTCTATAAATAATTATCGATAAATTTCTATATCTCAATAATAAATATATCTATATGTGTATCAATTATTTTCTTTTTCTTATTTATTAGATTGTCAATACTATTGATGCACCTAATCATCAACGATTACCACGACCTCCTTATGCAACAACTGAACTTTATCAAATTATGCTTCATTGTTGGAAATATGAACCAAATGAACGTCCAACATTTTCACAATTAGAAAAAACTTTAGGAGAAGTAAAATAAAACAAAAATATCTTTTGACAAAACAAGATAACAATGTTTTTGTTTTAATACTTAGATTGAACTAAAAAAAGTACGTTGGAAAGATAAAAATTCAAAATCAATAAATTTGCCCGATGGATTTCTTTCAATCGAATCTTGCACGCTTGGACCATTGACGATTCTCGATCGATGGTATGTATGTATGTTTGTGTGTGTGTGTGTGTGGTGCATCAAATTTCGATAGCTTAGTATAAACGATAAAAGGAAAGAAGAAGTAGAAGAAGAAGAAGAAAAAAAAATGAGAGAAATGATTGAAAGGCAAAGCAACGGTAGTATGTATATGTGCAGTCGTGCTCGGAATTCATCGTTACATAAACACATTCTTTATTTCTTCTAGTGTGTATGGATGTAAACGGGCCGGGGTCATTTGTTTTATGATGTGATGCACTACCTGTTATACACACTCATTGATTGCTCGATCAATCAATCCTTTTTGCTTTTTTTTTTTTATATCCTTGAATTTCGGCATGTTGATGATGCTAGTGTGTGTGTGTGTGAGAGAGAGAGAGGGGAAGAAATGAGCAAAGATTCAATTTCTTAATTAACAATGAACATATTTTTCTTTTCCATTCGTTCTCTTGGCCTTTTTTTTTGTTATTATTGTTGTTTCGTTTCGTTCATCTTCTCGACAACGGTTTTTTTTCCTTCTTTCTTTCTTCTCTCTTCCATCTGTTATAGTCTTAACGTTCCCATATCATCGTCATCGGTCAATAATTTTCTACAGTGTATATCTGTAGACGGTCAAATTGGTTTCGTTTATAATACTGATGTTGAACCATTACATGTTATATCAATATCTAAACCACCATCGATTACAACATTAACAAAAACGAATAATAATCATAATCATTTAACATCATTAAAAATGAGTAATTTTTTTCATCGAAAAACAGGTTAGTTATTCATGGATTTTTTTTTTTTGCTTTTTAAACTTATATATCTTTTGTTAATAGATGGAAAGAAAAATTTAAGTAAAACAAAAGGTAAACAATTATCAAAAGATATGATTGGTTTACCTCAACCCGATTTTATTCATGCATTTCATATTGGAGTATCAGGTATAGAAAAAGAAAATAATTGAAAAATTAAATTTTTGGTTTATTCTTTATTTATTTTTTCTTCCTAAGGTGAAACATTTGGTGATGTTACTTGTCTTGCTGGTGTTGAGAAAACAGATTTAATTAAAGTACCTATTGAAAAAAGTCCATCGATTACAAATGGTAATTATTGAATTTAACTTAGATATTCAAACTGTTTTTTTTTTGTTTTACATTTTTAAAAGAATTAGAATCAAATTATCAACAACCAAATGTTATTATTGAACAAAAACAAGAAATAATTTCTGTTGAACAACAAACAGTAAAATTTAATTCGATTGTATTTTTTTTTTTCAAATTTAGCTTTTTGTTTTTTTTAGAATGATGAACATACTTCATCTTTACTTGATGAAGTTTTACAAGCATTTACAGAAATCTATTCCGAACCAGAAATAGCATCACATTTATTAGAAGATAATACTTCACTAAAACCACCACCGAAACCTGAAAGAAGTGAACCAACATCGCCAAAATCTCCAACAGTCAATGTAAGTTAAATAAACATACTTAAGAAAAATTAAATCTGAATAACAACGAAAAAAAGAAAGCAACATTTTCAATAGAATCTTGTTTTTTACAGTATATGACATTTCGAAAGACAAAGGATAAAAAAAAAAAAGATAATGTTTGAATACAAGTTGTTAACATTTAAAGATTTATAATTTTAGAAATGTCAGGCATTTATGAGAAAGTTTGTTTGTTTCCTTTTGAGAATAACTTCCACATTTGAGGTACAGAGGTCAAACGGAGTTTTCAATTCGAGTTAATTACATCAGGTCACTTTAGAAAAACATCTTCATTTTACGAATTTATCTATTTTGTGAAGTATTTTTACAAATCAGAGATTATCATCAGCAGAGAATAGAGTCAGTGGGAGCTGAACCCAGTCCGACAGGTTCTAGAGCAGAGCGAAAAAAATTCTTTTTGATATTCTCTGCTACTAACTTGAATGAACTCGTAATCAGAAATTTTCCCTAAACAAAGAACGGAAGCATTTTTTCGTGATTCAACCAAACTGAGGATAATAGGTGATTCGGAATAAATTGTACTGAAACTTGATGAATGTTTTTTTTTTGTACCTTATAAGTGTGAAAGGTTTTCTTAATATGCTGAAAGATATAGAATTGCAAGTTGTACGAAATTGTTGATTTTGTTTCTCAAACAAATTTAACCTTGTCAACGCTAAATTTAAAAGGTTTATGTCTACTCAGTCATTCAACAGCGATTTTTGATTCACTGCTGACGCCTATTGATTTTTGTAAGGCCAACGCTAAAAATGAATACCTTAATACCAATAGAAAGAGAAGGTTGTGTTATATGTGTTCACGACCTTTATAAGGTTCCTAGGGCTTTTGTTTACGATAAAAAGAAAAAGTTGGAACTACCAGCTATCGATATATTTTAAAAAATCATGTTTTTAAAAAGTAAAACTTGCTCTATGAAAGATTTATTATTTTTCTATCCGATGTAGAATTTAATTCTGAACAAAATTATGTAAAGATTAAATTGAACAGTGAAAATATAAACTGTTTCTTCCAAAAATTCTGAAATAACCATCGAATGAGAGAAAACTTGCAAAGATATAACTATACACTAAGTACAAGTACGAAAAAGTTTGTCGAAGTAAATCCGATATTCTTTTCCTTTCTTTTATCGTAATAACGTTTGTACCATATGTTAGAAATTAAATATTCTATTGTATATTGAAGTCTTAATATGTCACATAAAATCTTAGGATCGTTTTTCATTAATTTGTTCGGCTTCTTTAGCTTAAATTATCATCAATATCTTCAAGGACAATCGGCTTAAATCAATCTCCATCGGATAACATGACAGGTAAATAATGATCAATTCAAATAACTAGAAAGAAGAAATCCGAATTATTTTTTTTTTGTTGTTTTAGATTTGAACAGTCGATCTCCATCAAATCCTAATCGTTTATTAAAAAAATCACCAATAAGAAAATCTAATGAAGAAACTGGTCGATTTTCACGTGAACTTGAACAACGTTTACAAAATGGTTTGTTTTTATTTATTTTTTTTTTCTTATCTTTCATATCAATTCAACTAGGTGATATAAGTGAAGAAGCTAAACATGCATATAATTTATTAATTAATGGTTGTACAAATAATTCATCATTATCACATGAAGAACCATTACATTCAACAAGTCATGATGACTTATCATTAAATAATAATGAAACAGATAATAATACAAAACAATCTCCTATACATCCAACAACAATATTATTTGGTTCATCATCATCGTCATCATCAACTAGTATATCAACAAGTTCAACAAGTAATAATACTCAATCAAATACATCATCATCATCATCATCAGGTCAACAAAAATCAGATCGTCATTCACATTATTCATCAACATCAACAGATAATGATATTAGTATTGATCTTAAAACACAAAATGATTTATCTCCATTAAAGTATATATATTTCTTTTTATAATAAAAACAAAAAATTTCTTTTTATTTTCAAGACTTTTAAGAAATGGTATTAATCCTGCAAATCTAACATCAAAAACAATTCGTCAACAAATTTCAACAAATGAAACAAATTCATCAAATCATTCACCTATATCATCAACATCAAATACATTAAGTAATTTATCAATAACATCACCATTATATGATCATCATCATCATTTATTATTACCATTACCTTCACAATCATCATCATCATCAACTAATGATGATAATCGTTCAATATCAAGTTTAAATTCACGTTCATTATCAACAAATAAAAGTGAACAACATTCAATAACAGGACAACCTTTACCACCACCACCGGATCTATCAAGTTTAGGAAGTAAATTAACAACAGCAACGATGACACATACATTAAAATTACCTGTATCATTAACATCATCGACATCAACATCAAATGCGTACCGTTCGAAAAGTATGAATAGTATATTCTTTCGTTAAAATACAATATTGAGTCAACGAGGACATTTGGACGAGACTAGTGAAATTGTCAAAACAGTTTGTCTCTATGAGCCTTTGAAACTGAGTTAGGATTGTTTTACTAAATTATTGATTCAACTTTAAGTCTATACTAAAAAATTACAAAGCAGAATTTCGACATAAAATTTTGCTAATAGATAGATGTAATGATCTAATTTTCAAGTGAATTTGAGATGTTGACAAAAGAACATTCTTTTCAGCTGAAAATTTAAGAATATTTTACGAGTTATTTGATCCATATATGAACAAAATTGCACGTCGAAATTCTACTTTTTACTTTTTTGTTTGTATCTAAAGCCGGGTAGAAAATTCACTAAAACGATGCTAAATCGACTCGAAAAGTCTAGGAATTAACCACTTTAGGCTTTTTCTAGTCCTACCGAGACCTCCTTCTAAGCGTAATATGAGCTCAACTGGTGGGTATCAGTTCATGCGTATTTGTTACTGGAACTTATTTTAAAAAAAGTAGTTGCAAAAAAAAAAATGACACACTTTAGTCTTTAATTTTGATTCGTATTGATGAAAAACTTCTATTGACGTTTTCTACAACCAAAAAAAAAGAAGACTGTTTCCATTCTTTCCCATGAGATTAAGAATTAAAGCTCTAGTTGATATCCTAGAGTCAAACATATCAGCTCTACTTAGCCTTGTCTGTCTTATTATAGATTATAGCCTTCTATACTCTGTCTTCTATCTATCTCGACCTTGTCTATCTATCACTGTCTCTTCACTTATTTTTACATGCTAATATCATACTAATCTTTCCATGAAGTCAAAGAATGTTTTACTATGAATGCAAGAAAACCATGTAAATCCAAGTGAAATGATTTGACAAAGGATTTATTAAGTTAATACCCTAATGAGGAAAGTTGCTCAACTGAGAAATTTACTCGAAACTACTTGTATTATGTAGAAACATATGAGCTATTAATACTTCAAAAACAGTTCAGGCCCTTAATAAATTATTCCTGTCGAAATATTACACTTTTATGTTAAGTTTTAAATGAATATCGTGCTTTTCCTCGATGAAACATGTTTTCGATTGAGTCGTTCTTTCTATTGAAAGATACAGCTATGATAAAAGTACAGTGCAGCTCAATAGAATTTACCCCCTTTGTATTCTTCTTTTTTCTCAACCATAGTTTGGTCTTTTCTTTCGAAGTCACCTACCAAAAGAAAGAGCAGAATCTGCTGCATCTTTTGGTATATGAAACTTATAGATGAGATCGAAAGAGAGCAGAGAAAAACACATCGAGGAAAAAAAGTAGATTTTTTTTCACTACAATGTTGTGCATAACCTTTTGCTAAAGGGAGGTAACAGAGTCAGACTTTTCTAGTTACTCAATCTTATAGAACTTTCTTCGCTGATCATCTTGACTGAATTTATTTCGAGTTTCGCTTACAAAATGACAATGCTCCGATAACAATATTCATGATTTGGAGGTGCTGTGGATGATGGAACCAAGCAGTTTATTAGTATTGCAACCCAGATGCCATAATTATTTTAGAAAAACTCAAAATAAATTCAGCCGAAATGATCAGCGTGGAAGGGTCTACAAGTGTGAGTAACTAGAAAAGTCCGGCCCCTCCATCCTTAAATAATTGCAAAATTGCAGCAAAAATACACGAAGTTCGAGATTTTCTAGGATTTATCACCTCTTTTCCATATTTTAAGTGTAACTAAATGGAAGCATAAATTCTATTTTTCACGAGCTTTCATTTGGTATAAAATTCATCAGGTATCCAACTCGAAAACATAGTGCTGCCTCCCCCTAACAAAAGGTTATGCACAACATTGTAGTGAAAAAAAATCTACTTTTTTTCCTCGATGTGTTTTTCTCTGCTCTCTTTCGATCTCATCTATACGTTTCATATACGAAACTATGCAGCAGATTGTGCTCTTTCTTTTGGTAGGTGACTTCGAAAGAAAAGACCAAGCTATGGTTGAGAAAAAGGAAGAATACAAAGGGGGTAAATTCTATTGAGCTGCACTGTATATTCTTTACATTGTTCACAAAAACCAACAGATTTTATGTTCGTATTTTGAGCACAACAGCAAATCTAAACATTTGAAACTAATTGAAAAATCCATTTTTCTGTGACGGACTACAGCATTCACTCAAAAACTACCGTAAATTTGTAATATCTGCATAGCAATAAGCTAAGGGTTCAATGTCTTTTCAAGACACCATGACATATTTTTCAAAAATATAACTATAAATTAGAGAATAATAAAAATGAGACAACAAATTATATCACATAACAATTAAAAAGAGTGGGATGCAACCTAGAAAAATAGATAATTAAACTAAATAAATATATGATAAATAATGTATGTGCTCAGAATATATTATCCGATATGATTATGCTTAACTGAAATGATCAAATTTCATTTCTCACCTTTCAACATCAAAAATACTTCCTTTTATCTTTCTAAATAGCATTTCCTGTTTAAAAAATGACATATTTTCTTGAACATATACAAAAAAAACAACAACAGCAACATGACAGACACGCAATCTATCTATTTTAAGTCTCTTGTCTCATCTTATGAAAAGTTTAATAATCAAAGCCTACGTCAGATCGATCTAAAACAGCATCTTGTTTTACCCTCTAATGGAAAAAATCAATTTGTATTTTTAGAACGATTCAATTTGTTTACTTCATAAATTTTATTTACTTCAAATGGTATTTTCTATTTCGAATGTTCGATCACCTAGTCAAACGAATTTTCTTTTTCCTTTGTTCTTTTTTGATTGTTCTTCTCACGTTGTTAATTCGATGATCGATCCGTCCTTATTCTCTCGTAAACGAATATTATTTAAATTTGCCTTGACAATGATAATGACTAACACTTTATTTTTTACGTCTTTGCGTGTGCTAAATATTTTTTTTTTCTTTTCTCAATTTCTACTGAAATTAAAACGAACAGTGTGTCATATTCATGCGCTGTTATTGTCTTATACAATTAAATACAAGAAAACGGAAATTAACCGACCATATATATAATTCAAAAAATTATTAAAAAAAAACTCAATATAATATTAACTTGGTTAAATATCTAGTTTTCTTCTTCATTCTTTTTTTTTTTTTGTATTCTTCTTCTTTTTTTTTTCTACACATCTCTTTTTCATGTATGTAAAAGAAAATCGTAACATGATGTATCATTTTTTTTTTCTTCTGTTTTTTGGTTGTGGCTTGATAAAAAGAAAAATACATTCTTATAATTATTATTATTATTATTAATGAAATTAATGCCCAAAAATATAAATCAAATACAATTATATTTTAAAATTATGGGTAATTAAGTAACGAGAAAAAAAACAAAAACAGTGACATTAGCGAAAAAGAGAAAAGCCTGTCAGCTCTAATCAAATAGAAAAATGATAAATGACAGTTTGTCCATATTATTCATCTGTTCTCTTTATATACTTGTGTTTTCTTTACATATCGACAAGCAACAATAAACAACTATTACATATAATGTGTATTGTACGTAGGTGAAATTGCGAGCAAATTAGTTGCATTTTCTTTCATATTTTATAATGGAAATCGTTTGATATAGAAAAGAACTTATGTAATTAATATTTAGTGTATTCAAAAATTTCTTTGAATTCATAGAATTATTAATGCCAGAATGTAATTATGAGTACATCATAGAAAAGAAACCAGAGAAAGTTTAGTCTTAATCAATCTAAGATATAGATAAAAATCATAAGAAATTTCTCGGCATCCTCTGAATCTTAGAACCATTTTGATAATAATTAAATTCATATCGGTTCATTTCTTTTTCGAATTTAAAAATCTAATCACAAATCACTAAACCTTTTCAGATTCATATTAATTAGAAAATTTTCTTCAAAATAAAATCTTATAAATCTATTCAATTTTTTAGCCTGATATTTGTCCCTGTTCGGATTCAATAGATATTTGTCTATGTTGTATTCCACTTAATTTACTTTGTTGTTGTTTACCATGTTGTCAACCTCCTCGGTACAACTTCCTTCTTTTTTTTTTTTTATATATTTAATAAATACATTAATTCTTTTATTTTTCAGTGAGCGAGTTGTCTATGTTCCTGCAACTCAAATGAATCCAATTCAAGATCATCGTTATATTATACGTGAACCTATTGGACGTTAACAATTCCAGTAAAAAATAGCAACTGCTGTTTTATTTTTTTGTATATACTTGTAATCACGGTTTATACAAATATAACAAGCGGATTATAATGTCTTTTTTTTTATTGATAAATAAAGCTCAATATTCGTACCATCATGAATTTCTATGAAGAGACAAAAAAAAAGAAAACGATAAATTATTCAAATAAACGAATATTCTACAAACCATAATCAGCAAGAATGATAGTATCTTTAAAAATATTATCTAAAATTCATCGAAATCCCAAATTATATTATTGTATCATTTTGAATAGTCGAATATAAATATTTCCTGATTTGATGTTATGAGGTTTACATAAAAAAATCTAAGTCTCCGAAACAATAATTAGAAATTCTCAATGGAAATCTAATAAAAAAGAAAAAAGACCAAAAAAACGAAATACTTGTAGCATATTTTTAATACAATTCTTTCGGCTTTTGTATCAGTTTGTACAGCAATTAGGTTTTTAAGATTACTAATCGTATCATTAGAATTACATATAACATGAATTCTTCTATCAAGATTAATCGTTACAAAGAACTTCTATCATTTTTTCTGTTAGCAATAAGATAAAAAATAGTTTCTTTTTCTTTTTTTCTTCTTTTTTTGTATCAAAATCCCGATTGGTAAACTAAGATAAACCAATGAAAAAGATTCAAGTTTTCTATTTTGAAAAAAACAATACCACGTTATTTGAAAACGAAATCAATATTTTACTTTACAAGCTGATTCGTTGGAGAAGATTTAATTTTAATTTTTTTAAACAACTAACGACATTATGTTGCTTGATGATCGTGTGACTCGTGACTGTGCATTCGTGTGTATCCCCAACGGCCATTACGATCTTTCTTTTCCTTCCTGTCTCTGACTGGCCTAGGCATCATCTAGCGTTTGCATTCTCGTTCTTTGCTATTACTGCTTTTCTGTAACTGCCATTTCTTCTTCTTCTTCTTCTTCTCTTCTTCTTCGTCTTTTCTTCGCTCAGTCTGTCTCTCTCTCTCTCTCCACCTGAATCGACATCGGGGGTTTGCTTCTTCGTGTGTCGTCGACCAGAAATAAGCTTTTTCTATATCTGCTGTTACTGCTTCTACTATTGCGACAAACAACGACAAGAATCTTGTTCGTTTTGTCGCGTTTATGCAACGCATGCTACTAACATACGCATGTTGATCTAATATTTTTCCTTTAATCTAGCAATTATGATGACCCAACGACCACCTCCATTTATTTATTTATTTTTATATGATCGATCAAAATCATTTTTTATCGTATTATCTTTATGAAATATAATAGTACCCTATTCAACAAATTTCTCAATACTATTAATAATAATAATTTAAGCAATAGCAACAACAAAAATACTAAGAAAGATAATAATATAACGGTGCCGCCTCCTATAACAGCGTCTATTATCAATATGGCTGCTGTTACAAATAACACACCAATACCAAATTCAGTTGTAACATCCACTCGTTTCACTGATGAATATGATCTTAAAGAAGAACTTGGCAAGTGAGTCCTTATATAGATGCTTTTATTTGTTGTTATTATTTTCCTTTTTTTTTCCCATTTCTCATGTTTGATTGATGACGTAAATAAATGTAAAAAATATTGACTATCTCTCATGAGTCCAGTCCTAAATTGCAGCAGTTATTTTGTCACTCTTGTTGCTACATTGTTGAACCTTCATAGAACGCCGCTACTCGCCTTCCTGATTAATCGCGCTTGTATGTCGCGGATATTATTTTTCTCCCGTTCTCTTCATCATCATCTCCAACATCGTCGTTCTTATTTCTCTCTCTCTCTCTCTCTCTCGCTTTTTCATTCGTATTCTGACCTCATCTTTTACTACTAACTCTAGTAACTGACTATGAGGAAAAAAAGCTTACTGTTATATGTTCTCGTTCAAAACTTAGACTAAACGTATATTGTCATAAATGAGAGAACGACAAGATCAGAAAGGAAAAAGTCATTATCATCAAGACGGCAGTTAGCTTGATAAAACAACTTCAATCAATTGTTTGAATAGTAGACTTTTGTTTTTTTGTTTTTTTTCGTTAACTAACTGTTCATCCATGGAAGAGTGTTAACAAGAATATAAAAAAAAAATGCGTTGGTGTTTTAGCCTATGGCAAGAGAAAAAAGATGCCGAAGAAAAATAAAAGAAAAAACAAAACTCATTCTAAATGAAAGAAAAGCGAGTGGAAAGAAAAAAGAATTCATTAATAATGGATTACAATCAATTACAATTCTATAACGAAAGAATGTATATTAATATTCTTTGTTCTTTTGTCTCTTAAGAGGTGCATTTTCAATTGTAAGACGATGTATACAAAAAAGTTCTGGACAAGAATTTGCTGCAAAAATTATTAATACAAAAAAATTATCCACTCGAGGTAAAAATAATAATAATAAAATTAGATCAATCATAAATATGAGTCTCTTTTTCTCTTATTTTTTATAGATCATCAAAAACTCGAAAGAGAAGCTCGTATTTGTCGACAATTAAAACATCCTAATATTGGTAAGATTTTCTTGTCAACAAAGAAAAAACAATATTTATTCTTCTGTTGATTTAGTTCGTCTTCATGATAGTATTGCTGAAGAAAATTTTCATTATCTAGTTTTCGACCTGTAAGTTTAATTTGATAGAATTTAAATCAAATAAAATTTTTGAACTTTTAGAGTTACCGGTGGTGAATTATTTGAAGATATTGTTGCTCGAGAATTCTATAGTGAAGCAGATGCTAGGTATAAACATCAATGAATCATGCTGTTGTCGTTTCGTTGTATTGATTGTCATATTTATTCTAGTCATTGTATTCAACAAGTACTTGAAGCTGTACGGCATTGCCATGAAAATAATATTGTACATAGAGACTTAAAAGTATATTGTTTTTGTTTTATTAATGATAAATATGTTATTGTTATTGATATTGTTTTTTTTTATTTATTTAGCCGGAAAATCTTTTACTTGCTAGTAAAACAAAAGGTGCAGCTGTCAGTAAGTATTTTTTTTTATAAAAGAAAATTATAGTTTTATTTCAAGATTTTCAAGGTTATTAAGTTTTATTTTCTTCTTTAATAAAGAAAAGAGAAAATCATGCAGGTTATTTCCGTCATAGGAAATGAACGGAACTATTTTCTTTTTCCTTTGATTTGATAGAATATGAAAAGTAATTTGATCTGAAAATTTCCTTACTTTTCTTTTTTCAAGAGCTTGCCGATTTTGGTCTTGCCATTGAAGTCAATGGTGAACAAACACAGTGGTATGGTATGTATTAACAAAAAAAAAATATTTATTAAATAATAAATAATTAAAATTTTTTGTAAATAGGTTTTGCTGGAACTCCTGGTTATCTTAGTCCTGAAGTACTTAAAAAAGAACCCTATGGTAAACCCGTCGATATATGGGCATGTGGTAAGTTATTTCCGATGAAGTTTACTGAAAGATAGATTTCATTTTTTTTTTATATATTAGGTGTTATTTTATATATTCTCCTTGTCGGTTACCCACCATTTTGGGATGAAGATCAACATCGTTTATATAATCAAATAAAGGCTGGCGCCTATGATGTAAGAATTTGCACAAAAAAAAAAGAGGAAATCATCATTTTTATTTTTTGATTATTAATTTAGTATCCATCACCTGAATGGGATACAGTAACAACTGAAGCAAAACGTTTGATTGATTCAATGCTTAATATTAATCCGAGTCGACGTATTAGCGCGACTGATGCTCTTAAACATCCATGGATTTGTGTAAGTTATCTAAAAACTGATGATCATTTGTAATGATTCATTATATTTTCATAAATTATATACATCTATGGTTTATTTACTGGTTTTGTTTGCTTAAATGAACGAGAAATAGTTAGACGATAGAGAGAAAAAATGTTCATGACGGGAGTAGGGTAATCGAAACGACTATTCGACAGCAAAAAGAAACAAAAGCGCCAGAATAGGATGCATTAATGCATCTCATTCTCCCTTTTTACTATGCGAAAGAAAATAAATCAGAGTCATCATTGATAGAAAAAGAGAGAGATAGAAAAAAAAAAGACGAAGACGAAGACGAAGAGTCAAGCATTCTATTCTTGATTTGATTAAAATATACCAGAAAAATAGCCCAAAAACATCAAATAAGCTAAAAAAAAATTCTATATTTATTTTCTAGCAACGAGAACGCGTTGCTGGTACGATTCATCGACAAGAGACTGTTGATTGTTTACGTAAATTCAATGCACGACGAAAATTAAAGGTAATTAATATTATAAAATGTAGCCTACATATGACAGAAGAAAAACGAAAAGAAATATTGTATGTAATCATATTCATTTTTCGAACGTTTTCTGTCTTATCATGTTTTTCGCTGTGCTGTGTTTACTATGTATCATTGTATGCTATTTATATACTTGAAAAAGAAAGAAAATTAAATTTATTTTATAATTTTCTTAAGGGAGCTATTTTATCAACAATGTTTGTCAACCGTACATTAATACCTAGTAAGTAAAATGAAATTAATAAACCTATAATATATTTTGCATGTGAACTCTCGACCTGCCTACCCTTAATTGCTTTAAATATTGTTGTTTAATATGTATGTGCGTGTATGTGTGTGTATTTTTCATCTAATGCGAATTCAATACCCTTATCTAAATACCTCAATAATATCTTATTTTTTCATATCTTCTCATTAGTTCCACAATTTGTTTAGTTTAGTTAAGTTTTTCTTTTCTCGTTAAATATCTTTGTACTTTATTTAGAGGTGGATACGACCTCAAATTGAAAAAAACATACATTTATCTACAAAGAATACATTGTGACATTAATTAAACTAAAATATAGACAGTATTTTTGTTCTTTTCTTGAAAAAAAAAATATTTATCTAAACAAATTAATGAGTTTCTTCTTTTTCTTCGTTCTTTGGTTTTTAATAACTAAGAAAATAATATATAGTCCTTACATGTTTTTTTCGTTCCTGCATGATATACATATCTTGTTGATTTTATTTTATCTCTAGATTTTCTGTTTTTTTCTTGTGCAATGATATGTGTGTGTATGTGTGTGTGTTTGTCTTTTTTCTATTTTCCTGCTCGATCTTAGTTGTTTTTTTTATCCCTATCTACCTTGTCAGTCATTTTGAATATGAATGTGTGTGCATGCGTTCTGTACGAAAAAGAAATAAATGATATGTATTTATATGGACGAAAAAAAAAAAGGAAAGAAAAATAAATACATCACATTGGAAATGACTGGATCAATTTTTAGATGCAGGTATATTTGCAACCGGAACTGGTGGAATACAATCAACAACAAATGGTAAAAAATCATCAACCGGTGTGGGAGCGATTTCACCGGCTACAAGTCCGATTATATCAGCTTCTGCTAGTGGAGGTACGCGCGTGTATATATATATATATTTGAATGTATTTCTTCCTTAACACCTGCTGAATTATGCTATGTACGTAGTTTAAAAAGTAAAAAACACACTGTTACCGAATTTTATTTTTTCGTTTTCTTATGTTATGTAACTTTTTCCAAATTGCTTTAGCGTGCATATCTTTCTTGCTTGGATCAATTTTGAAGAGTAGATTTTTTTGAATTAATTCCTTCGCTTAAATTTTGTTTTTCATTTTTGAATAAATGCTTTTTTGTTGTCTTCTTCAGGTAATCGGTCTCGACCAACAACTCAAAGTGGTAATAGTGCCATTAAAGAATCCGGCGATAGTAATAGTGCAACTATTGATGATGCCAATGATATTGAACGAATTGATCGATTAAGTAAGTAGAAAGAATAAAATATTGTTTATTGTATTCTTTATACGAAATTAAAAAAAATATTGATGCATAGCTGAAAAGAAGACAACATCATCCGTACCTAAAGCAGAAAAACTAAGTAAGCAAAAATAAAATAACATTGAGGTTCTATATTATTCTTGTTACACGCCTATGATCACTTGTTAACTTTATTTTATATTTTAATAACACTGGGATAAAGAATTTTGTTTTTTTTTATTGCTTATCTAATTTTTAAATATTATATGAATATATATTTTAATTATCTTTAGGCTTAGAAATAACTAAAGTAACCGAACAATTATTACAAGCAATTGCAAATAGTGACTATGAAATGTATAAGTAAGTAAAATTAAAAAAATAATCTCTTTCAAACTAAATTAATATATGAACTTTTTTTTTCAGATTACTATGCGATCCAAAAATAACTTGTTTTGAACCTGAAACTATAGGAAATCTTGTTGAAGGTCTTGATTTTCATAAATTTTATTTTGATACAGGTATGTTGAACAAAAAAGACAAATCAAAATGAACTTTAGATTCAAACAAAAACCCCATTCTTCCCTTTGTCTTTTGTGTTTCTTCATGATTCCTCGAATTTTTTTCAGGAAGATTTGCTCGATCCGATACAGGTAAATAAATATGTATATATGTCGTATTGGTTATGAATTAGTTTTTATTACTTAGTTTTATTAGTTTTTTTTTTATTATTTATTGTTTTTTTTTGGATTTGAAAATTTTATAATCTTTTCGTTTCTAGTCTTATCGCCTAAAGCAAGTAAACCAACAATTAATTGTACAATGTTAACACCAGTTGTGCATACATTAGGAGATGAATCAGCTTGTATAGCTTATGTTTTACTTCTTCAATATATTGATCGGTATGAAAGAAAAATATTAAAACTTTTTTCTTTATAGTAAAAATAACATTTGGAATTGATTTCTTTTCTTTGTTTTAGAAATGGTCAACCACAAAGTGTCCGAACAGAAGAAACTCGTGTATGGCATAAAAAAGATACTCGTTGGCAATGTGTTCATTTTCACCGTTCTGGTATGCCAATTGCTGCAGCCATAAAATCTTCATTTTCAACTACATTATTATAAGAAAAAACAACAAAACAAAAGACATAAAAAACAAACCCATTCTAGCTGTTGTTGCTCATTCATTTATCTATCATAGTTTTATGCGAGAGTATGTGATGACACTTTTTTCTTCTGTTGACGAGTTATTATTTCAGTTTTTTTTGTGTACCCTTTTGATTATTTCATTCCTTTCTATGTTGTCTTATTCTTATACCTCATCTTCTTTTGTGCCTATGTGACACTGAATTTTATTGTTTTTTTGTGAAATTTTTTTTTTGAGGGCGTGGAGGATATATTTCAGTCGACTTGAATTTTTTTTTCTCTTTAACAAAAAAGAAATATATATATATATATAAATATAGGAAAAAAAAGATGTTTCATTTGATTTCTTTCTTTTCGGTTAATTGATCAGTACTTGTTTGTTGTTGTTTGCTCGTATCCTTTTCTTTCTCTCGCTCGTTTTGTTTGGCTTATTATTTTTCCTCATTTATTCTTTTGATGGATCGGTGATGATAAAGAGGTTTTTTTGTCAACAAATAAAACAAAAAAGTTATGAATCGGATTTCTTTTAATTGGAATCGAAGTGACATTACTTCCGCTCTTGAGTTCTTGACATTTGACAAAAGATATATGCTATTTAGAGGTATTAGTTCGTACTTAAGAAGGAAATAAATTTACGTTGAAGTAATAGGATGTAAGATGACGACATAAAACTCTTATTTCGGAAACTAAAGATTAGCAGGTTGTGTTATTTTTGTGTCAGATGAATAAAATATGTCATTAAATATAAAAGCTTTTAAAAAGCCAGCTGATGCAGCAATAATGAATGATAAATGATACGAAAAAGATTTTTTGGGGACGGAGAAGGAGAGGTAAAGATATAAATATTGAAAAAAAAAAATAAAGTATGTTTGATATTTAAAAGTGAAGATGAATTCTATATTCATTATTATTAAAATTTTGTTTAAATATTCAACTGCCTTCCATGATTTGTCTTCAAATGTCCAATCAAATTTCTTAGAGCCCAGTATAACTTTTCTTTTTTTTTTTTGTCTTATCTATCTATCTATCGAACAACTATCTATTAACGTTTAAAATTAAAACCATTTTCTTTTCTTTTTTTTCTTTTAGATAGGAATGTTTGCTCAATCTTTGGTGCTTTTTGTGCTTAGCACGTTAACATTAATATTAGCAAATGATGATCCATCATTGCAACGATTTCGTGGTCATATTTTAAAAAGCAATGGAAAATATGAAATAATAACAGCATTAGCTAATTCTTATAAACCACCTGATACAAATTTGAATAATATCTTGGCAACTGGATTTTGGGATCAAACCTATAATATCACTGGTTGGTCTGTATTAGAAATAAAAACATTAGATAATCAAACAAATATTGAACAAGCTTATTCAGCTGGATTACTCGAAGGGCAATTTACGCGAGGTTAAAATTTAATGTTTTTTTTTTCAAAAATAAGTTCGAATAATTATTAATTATCTTTTTTTTCTTTCTTATAGAATTAACTAGTATGCAATGGCAAAATAGCATTGATGATATTTGTGCTAATCAATCAGAATTTTGTTCTTATCTTAAACAATTTTTTCAAATTCAACTTGATTGGATGTATACACAAATTGATAGTTATCCTGATGATGAATATTGGCATCAAGTATTTAAAAAAAAAGAGTCCTATTTTTAAAGACTTTTAATTTATTTAGGTAAATTTACTTCTTGTTCAACTAAATGGTCTCATTGATGGAAATGAAAATAACCCACGTGGGCCCAGAAAAGAACTTGATAATCCACTTGGATTCTTGTAAAGAAATTAATTCTTTCATTTTTTTTCTTACTCTTCTCTGTAAACTGTTTTTTTCTGTATTTCAATAGTTTATTTCAAGTAGTCGAATCTGTTGGTGATCTAGCTGATCGTTTTAATGTATCCAATGTTGAACGACATGATAGTTGTTCAGCTTTAATTAAAGTAAAACAAAAAAGAATAATTCTTTTATTGAAAAAAGTATTTCGTTTAGATCTTACCTGATTATAATGATATATTTGTTTCACATGCTGATTGGAGTAATTATAAAACAATGTTAAAAGTAATTAAACGTTATGTAATGCCATTAAAACGATCATCAGCGGCAGAAAGTCAGATCGACAAAATTTCTATTGATTTTTTTATTATTTTCTTTTTTTTTATTTATTTAGGTCCTCTTATTCCAGGAGCTGATATAATCTTTTCATCTTATCCAGGAACACTTCATTCAGTTGGTTAGTCTTTTTTTCCCTGTATTCATGTAGAAAAAAAAAAGTTTCGTTTCTGTTTTCTATTTAGATGATTTTTATATGACACATCCAGCTCAAATGACAATAATCGAAACAACAATTGTTAATAATAATCGAAATTTATTACATAATATAATTCCAATTTCTGTACCAGAATGGATTCGTGTTGTTATTTCTAATCGTCTAGCTAATTCTGGTCGTGAATGGATTGATAAATTTTTTCTTTATAATGATGGAACATATAATAATCAATGGATGATTACTGATTTTAAACGATTTACACCAAAAAACAAACCACAATCTGAGTAAAATTTAAATAAAAGACAAAACAAAAGAAAACAAAATTTTAAATTGAATTTTTTTTTAGATTTTTAATGGTTGCTGAACAATTAGTAACTGATTTTGAATACCAAGATATGACAGACACATTAGTTAATCAAACATATTGGGCATCATATAATAATGTTTATTTTCCACGTTTTCGAGATTTATCAGGTGAAGAAGCAATAGTTCATGAAAAAGGACCAGAATTATATTCATGGCAAAATTCATCACGAGCAAAAATATTTAGACGTGATCATATAAAAGTTGTTGATCTTGAATCCATGATTCATATGATGAGGTTAATTTAAAATATTTTTCTTTTTGTGATTTAAAAACAAAAAAAAACTTTATTCATTTCAACAAATAGATATAATAATTTTCAAAATGATTCTTTATCAGCATGTAATTGTACTCCACCATACTCATCAGAATTAACAATTGCTGCACGATGTGATCTTAATCCATCTAATGGAACGTACCCAGATCCACCATTAGGACATCGAATTCATGGTGCAACAGATGCTAAAGTAAGAATCAATATTTACGAAGAAAATGTTGTTTTTTTTTTTTTTTGGTTTGCGAAATCAGGTGAAGAATTAAAAGAAAATAATGAAACTAGAAATAATTTAGTTTTGATTACTATTTTCTGACTTGTAAACAAAATTCCTATCTAGTCTAATGTAAAATAGCAAAAGAATTAAATTTATTAGTGAAAAGATTTATCATTCATTCGTTCGATTCATATGTCACTATATATTGCTAATGGATGTCTCGGAAAGTCTACAAATATTTATGTGTTAACATAACAAGTTTATGTTAGTTTGAATTATAGATGTTCATGGCGGCGCTTCCGCTACTACAACAGTATATTGTTAAAACAGATTGTATAATTGCATGAATTTACATCTGGTTTGAGTGTCTACAAATCCGACATTCAGAATCATGGCGAATCTGATGGATTCAATATAATAGTGCTAATTTAGTAAAGTGATGGAAGAAGTTTTCGAAGAACTTCGTGAAAACCATCATGCCAGCGGTAGATTTTCAACCACAATGGACATCTTCGGTTTTTAGGAACAAATATTAATGAAAAACTTAATTATGTTGATATATAAGAGAAACTATTTTTATTGGTTTTTTTGAAATTTTATTCATTTCAAGAAATCTTTTGAATATTCTGGTTACTTAGAACTCAATTGTAATTATAAGAAATACATTTAAAATCATTTTGTTTTTCAATAGAACTATTTTATGAACTATCTATTTTGTTTTCTTTTCTTCAAAGATTACTAACTATGCAATGATGCAAAACTTTTCGCTTGTTGCTATTGCTGGTCCAACATCAGATAATCAACCACCATTTGTTTGGAGTGAATCAGATTTCAATACAAATGTATCACATATTGGCCATCCAGATAAATGGAATTTTACATCATTTACACCAACATGGGTGTTTTCGTGAAATACTTTGTTGTGCTACAGACAATTGACTTTTTTTCTTTCAAAAATCAAGCATTCAAGAATGTGAATTTATTTTCTATTTGTAAGCCATTTTTTTATTAAAAGCACAAAAAAAATAAAATAAAGAAGGATAAAGTATTTAATTTGTTTGTTATCTGAAAGAAAAAGTTAACGAAGTGTTTGTTTTTCTTGATATGAATCTTATTGATATAGAGTAATGATGAGTTTTCGAGATAAGTACAGAAAGGAAAGAAAAAGAGTTACAAAATGACTTGTAAAATGGCATACAGTACTCTTCAATGTGTATAAAATATTCATTTTCTTAGTTCGTCATTGACAACATAAATAAAACTATAGTTGATATTGTAGTGATAGAATTAGTGTTCTTTCTTTTCTATAGGATTGATTCTAAAAGTCTAACAAATGTCTTTCTCATAAAATTTTCCTTTAATCATTGAAATCTCTACAAATAAGTTTATCAAATCCAAATGATAAATAGCATAACGATTTCATCAGTAACAATTATGTTTTTTCTCAGATAATTATGCAATCCAAGACATAAATTCGAAGCAATATACATTCTAGAGTACACAACTAGGACGAGTATTTGTGATTAAATTCAAGTATGTCTATTATCGTTCTTATGCGATTTGTAATAAGTTCATACTCAATAGGCTCATTTTATTCATCGCATCGAGGGTTAAGAAGCGTTTTACGCACATCATTCTAATATGAACATCATTCAATAGAACGATTATATTTAAACATAGAAAGTACTTGTACTTGTCATTTGAAGAAGACTTGTTTTAGTTTATCTGCTGCATGTCAGTAGATTGGAAAATTTAGCATATATCATTTCATATAGTGGAAGTCGACGAACTCAATGACTCTATTGAGTTGATATTTCATACAAGTTGTGTAAATGTCTTATTGACAATGCACATCAAATACAATACACGTACTTCTTCTAGATTATTCATGACTTTTCCGTTTGAATATTGAACAGTTGTGATGTCACTTTTACGATTACTAGACGTTTGTCATATGTTGATGATAAAACCTATTAATAACTTTTTCGAAAGAAATTCATTGAAGGTCTCTTAAAATATAACAAGAGAAAAAATGAATTTATTTCTCCTGACTATTCCCCGTGTTAGAATACGCAAATTTTCTTCAGTAAATATGCTTATTAACCCTTTCAGGCCCATGGCTCAGCCAATGGATGAAATTTCTTGGAGACTTAATATTTAATATAGGCAGTGTGTATTGTCGATATTTTCATCAAAAATTTTTAAAAACCTTTAAAGTTATTTTCGACCCATTCTCGTATCCCCCTACGGCGATGGTGAAGAAGTATTTTGGTCATCCCCATGTGAGGTACAGACGTAGATCGAAATTTGATTGAGATCTGACGCAAAATTAACTTTTCGAATACCAGTAGGGGACACTCCTAACTTGANTCGTAGACCGCTGATTTCTTGACTTCTACATTTCAGTGAAAGGTGGTTGTTACATCATTTGAAAGAGGACACTTCAAAGATTATGCGTATGTAAAAATATTTTCAATCGAGTTTAAAATAGCCGTGCACCGAGCCAAACAAGATAAGATAAATTTTTAGTGTCGTTATTAGGGACATCGACTCTACTCAATATGGGATGAATTTGTTCGTCAAATACATTGGGACAAAGTTAAAACAAAATCAATTAGTGACGAAACCAGGATTTTGGGTTGGAGATACTCATTCTGTATAGGGACCTATGAGTTCTCTTGACGAATAAAAAAAATGTGTCAAAAATCTTTCTGGGGGCTCAACCACTCACTGACTCTGCCACTAAAACCAATATTAATTCAAAAACTAAAACGTGCTGTATAAAGATTAGAGAAAAAGTTGTCTTAGGAACTTGTACCAGTTGCACTAATCGCTTGACAAAAAATAATGACAATTATTTACATTAAATAAAATACATATTTTTTGTAGAGAATTGAACGACAAATCTTTCTCGAGAAAAAATTTGGTCTCTAGTATGAAAGCTGAAAAATTTATCGAGAGCATACTAAGTGTGCCATTAATTCCGAGTCACCAGTTATAATAATCTTGTTTTATAAGATGGTATTATACTGTTGATGTATATATACTCATTGTACAAACTGTAATTTGTGCAATTAAAGGATGATTATAGTCGCATAGGTTATATTTACCATACTTTATTTTCATGAGTGGTCATTATTTGAAGGCAAGGAACAAGTAAACAATTATTAACACTACTTTATACTTTATTTTATTGATTTCAAGTAATTTCTTAATCATTTCTAAGAAATGAATAGCTATGAGTTCCAATTGTAATGGAAGAAGAATGACAGCATGTTATTTTATCAATACGTGATTAGAAATATTACCTTATAGGAATTGTTGTTTGAATGAATTGGTTAATACTTTAAACTAGAAAATTCCAATTTGCTAGTGTTAGTCACAAGTTGCAACGCAATCGTAGAGACTCAGGTAACGAGATTATGTATTAATAGAGTAAACGCACACTTACTTCCTTTGTTAGTTAGTGCTTTCACCCTCACTCATCCTCAGCCTCAATTTCAGTTCGTTACTTTTTCACCTTAATGTCAACGTTTGCGTCGCTATGTGAGGCTATTAATGACCATGGCAGACATCTTAGTAACGGTCCTTCTATCAAGATTTTGACAAATAGATTCATGACATTGAAGTCTACTGCCAGATCAGTGTAAAAACACGAATGAATTTTAGTTTAGATTCATGGCATTTGTTTTCTTTCACATTTATTATCACTTACTATGAGTAAAATCTTGCATTCTTGAAATGCATTTGCAATAGAGAATAATTTACAAATCAAAATTTATATTGGTAATTTCCTTCACTTACAATGTAAGTAGCTTCGTCATGTTTCACATATTAATCTGGTGAAAAGTGTTAATAACTCTTGAACGAATATATATATTGCAAAAGATAGCATGTGAAATAAAGCTGAAGTTCACGGAAGTTTTATTCGCAATTACAAATAACATTCACTTTCTTATCGATGCTAGTTTTTTTCCGAAAATTTGTTCGACGAGGTAGTTTTCCGTTCAATGGCTCTTGTTTAAATACCGTAATGGGTTTGGATGGTGAAGATGTTTTCAAAGGTCCTTCCTTTTTATCAATAATTCGGTCTATATTGTTGTAAGTATTTGTCGTAGTTGAATGATCTTGCGAAACAGTTTTTTCTCTAGCTTGAACTAGTTGTTCATAAAACGAAAGTGCCATTGAATGTTCACCCATGATTTCATATAGTTGACTGAGATTTCCGTAACAAGCAATTAAATCGAGATGATTCGATGGTAAAATTTGTTGACGAATTTCAAGTGCTTTTTTGTAAAATGAGAGAGCTCTCGAATATTCTTGTATCTTTTGATAAACTAAACCAATATTGTTATATGAATTTGCAAGATTTGGATGGTTTGTTGGAAGAGTTTTTTGATAGATTTCAAGTGCTTTTTTATGAGAAGAAAGTGCTTCCAAATATTCTCCTAAATTGTCATATACTAATCCGATATTATTATAAGAAGTAGCCAAATCGGGATGATTGGGAGGAAGAATTTTTTGTTCCATTTCAAGTGTTGTGTTATAATACGTAAGAGCAGTCTTGTATTCACCTATATTGTCATATACTGAACCAATATTGTTATATGAGATTGCTAATATAGGATGTCTTGATGGAAATGTTTTTTGACAGATTTCAAGAGCTTTTTGATGTGAAGAAAGTGCTTTTGAATATTGTCCTGTACAGTTATATACCATTCCAATATTACTGTAAGAAATGGCCAAAGAAGGATGATTTGGCGTCAGTGATTTTTCTTCAATATCCAATGTCTTCTTATAGAACAAAAGTGCTTTTGAGCATTCACCCATGTTTTTATATACAGATCCAATATTATTGTAACACATAGCGAAATCAGGATGGTTCTGAGGAAGATTTTCTTGATAAATTTCGAGTGTTTTTTCATAAAATGATAGTGCTTTTGCATATTCTCCCATGTTATCATAAAGCAAGCCAATATTGTTATATGAAATGGCCAAAGAAGGATGATTCGATGGTAATGTCTTTTGCTCAATTTCAAGTGCTTTTTCATGAAATGAAAGTGCTTTTGAGTATTCTCCCATATTATTATATAACGAGCCAATGTTTTTGTAGGAAGTAGCTAAAGACGGATGATTTGGAGGAAGAACTTTTTGTTCTATTTCAAGTGCCTTCTCGTGAGATTTGAGGGCTTGATCATAATCGCCCATATTTTTATGTACTAAACCAATGTTGTTATACAATATAGCTAACGAAGGATGATCGTCAGGTAAATTATGTTGGTAGATTTCAAGCGATTTTTCATAATATGAAAGTGCTTCTGCATAGTTGCCCATATTATTATATACTTGACCCATATTATTATATGTGGTAGCTAAATCGAGATCATCTGAAGATCGACTTTTTTGATAAATCTCAAGTGCTTGTTTATAAGATGAAAGTGCTTCTCCATAGTCACCTTGATTACGCTTGATTAATCCAAGTTGATGATAAAGTAATGCTTTTTCGTTTTCATCAGTGTTCAGGCTGAATAATGCTCTATAAACATGTTCGGCCTTTTCAAACTTGCCTAATTTAATTAATAACATACCCAATCGATGCCATCCTGTTGATCCTCGAGTTTCATCTCGAAGTAATTCAGTAAGAGCACTAAGTTGTTTATTTCGACTATTAGTTAATGTGAGTATAACTTGATACAGACGATTAGTTTTTTGAATTTGTTTAATTTCACCAATACGAAAAACAGTATGCATTGAAAAGAGAACTTCTTCTTCACTTTTAAAATAGCTATCATCATCGATAAATGCATAAGGAGTTGCTAACTCCGATGGATCAATAACCATTTTGAAGAGAACACCCACTGATTCAAGATTATTTAAAGCATCTTGTGAGAATTCTAAAGATACTTCTCGATTTTTACTAGTTGATAAAAAACTATTGAATGACATAAGTCCTCCTTTTGCTTTTAACAATTTTTCAAATTCTTCCTTGAATAAACCTTGTCCACGATAAACAATAAATGATTGTTTATCTTGATCATGAGTTTGTTTCATATGAAGTTTATTGATTTCTTCATGTAAATCTTGAATGAAAAATCCCGTCTTAATAATTGTATCGACTTCATGAGTACGTAAAGCTTGATTAACCATAGAATGAATGAAACCTGGATGAGTATACCAATAAATAGGTGAACGCTTATGATATTCTTCAGCAAATCGTTTAATAACCTCTAAGTCATTTGGATCACTGCCATATTGACCTTTACAATAAGAGACAAAATCTTTAAGAGATTGATCATTAAATTTGATTTCAAACAAGATTTCTTTAAGTATTTGTGTATACATGAATGATTGATCGAGTTGATCTAAATTTTGATCGGATACATTTGTTGGTGTAACAAAACTTAAAGAAATAAAATTTTGTTCAAATTTTTGAATAGTTTGTTTTAATAAATCACATATAGGTGTAATTTGTGTAAAAACACCTTTAATTTTTGTCCACTTTTGTGCCCATTGTTCATGTTTTGCTTTAAGACCACAAAATACATAGATTGAATCCAGTTTTGATATATTATGAATTTGAGGTAGAGCATGTTGACCCAGAACACCGGATACAATCATAAAAGCTTTTTCGTTTTTAATTTTACGTAGAAAATCGACACATTGATTAACATCACTGAACATTTTAATGTTACTAATAATCGTTCGTACCTGACTGATAATCTCACGATGATCATCATCAGGTGTACCATTGAGATTTGGATCTAGCCAAACAAGAACAAAATTTTGAATAACATGAGAATGTGATCGAAATCGTGAAACTTTAGACGTTTTCTTGTTTTCTTTGCTCTCACTAGAATTGATAACGATTTTAAATATCTTCTTGTTCATAATGTTTTTCAGGTACGTAAAACGATTGTAATGATGAATGTTGGTAGACAAGCTGTTTTTTTTTCTTTTATTACGAATAGAAATTTTTTTACTCTCTCCGTTTTTCTAATAGTAATTATACAAATACCGCTTGTTTTTATTCATGCACTTCACCTAGGCTACTTTTTTGAAAACAACCTTGTGCGTCGAAGGAGAATCAACATAGACATGTATTGGCAAACAAAGAACGAACGAAAGAACGAACAAAAAAAAAAGATGGAGTAAAGTGTAGACGCTGTGCTAGTAAATTCATATTATCTGTATGCCTGCCTTGTGCGGTGAAGAAGCATGAGATCGAAAATGAATTATTTATATATATTTATATATTGCAAATGAAAATAAATTATTTACTTCTTGTATGCTATGGAATACTTTCAACGGCTTTTTAGTTTCTCTTTTCTAACTTAAACTATGTCATTTAAATATTTTTACAAAAAAATATGTCATGGTAATTATGTTTTTGATCATACATGGATAAGAGTAAACTCATGGGTAAATATAAACATAATGTCTAGTTATTTCAAAACATTTAAAAAGTTAATGACAAGAACCAGCCATCGATTTTACGATAATTTTTATGGGCTTTGTTTTTGTTATATTACGTTGTTTACAATAAAATACGGACATAAAAATGCTCGTAAGAGGATGGCTTCTTCTTTCTTCCACTCGAAAATTTCCAATTACTCAATTTTAATTTTTTTCGGTCATGACGTCATGTGCAGTGTCTTTCAACCAATAAACACATGTTAGAAACTAAAACTTCCCTTTTAATCGACAAAAAAAGTGAGAATTTCTTGGAAACTGCAAAGTAATGAAAGTTTTCTTTTTACTGTTGATTTCTCAAAATCAATTTTCCAACAAAAATAAGAAATTTCTGCCTTAAACTATTAGACATCATAACCACTACAACTGAAATTGGAATATGCGTCTTTATTTTCGTCAAAAAGTATTCTAATGTTAAAACCCGGCAGATACTAAGACATTGGACTATGAAGAAAATTATGATACATTTCTTTCATATTTTTTGCACTTATTACGTTCAATCTGGGTTCTGTTTACACTAGAAGTTCCAAAATTTCCATTAAGGTGTTCTTGAGACACATTGAAAAAGGATAGTGGACCTAAATAAAGTTTATTCAATTGCTACTATAACTTCTTGAGAACTTGATAATAAAACAAGCGGAACCAATCGAATTGAATCTCTAGTGATCTTGACCAAGTGGCGTTCAATTACAATCATCTAGTAGATTTCGTTAGATTCGAAACGTAGATGATAGATTGAATTGATTTTAATTCTGTAAATTTTCACAAGAGTTATTATAATTCTATTATTAGTTTCATATGAAAAATCACATCGTATACGCATATCATCAGTTGCTTCTTAGTAAACATAATAAAAAAACCAAGAACTAAACAATATTGATCAAAATGTACTGATTTTCAATTATAGAATGATAATGTGTCATTTTTCTATAGATCATATTTGCCAATCTTTAATTTATCAGACTATCGAAATACATATACTATATACGTTGAAAAAACAACTGTTTATCATATATTGGTCAAGTACTGGTTGTGGTGAACACATCAGTCAACGAATTAATAATTGAGTCTCATATTCAAGCAAAATTTTGTGTTGAAACTTACAAAAAAATTCAACCTGTAATACATTTTAAAATTCAAAACAATATGAAATTTTTTTGTTAGCAATTAATATTTTACAAACTAATTCAAACCATGTCATTCTTATAAAATCTTCATTTTTATTCTTTTTATATGGAAAATAAATCATATGATATAGGCTAACGATAAGACAAATGTTGATGAGGTGTTATGAAATATTATTACAGAAGAAACAAGAAAAATCTTTTATCAGTTTTATCAGTATCATCTGTTTCTCTAGTCATTTTGCACAATCATACGACACTTATTTTCTTTTTATCATCTGCAGAAGAACACATGCAAACAATGATGAAAACAATGTCTTTTATTACTTTGATTATTTTATTACAATCAATTGTTCGATCATCATCGATAACATTAAATTCTAATGTGGCTAAATGTTTAAGTGATCTAGCAACACAAGAATTTTCAAGTTCATATAATTATCTTCAATTATCATCGAAATTTGGTACAACAAATGCTTATCCTGGTTTTTCAAGTTTATTTATGAAATTAAGTGATGATGATTCATCAAAAGCTCATGATATTGTTGAATTTTTAACATTACGTGAAGGTAAACTTGATCGATTAATCAATACAAATGGCATAAAAATTCGCAATGAAATAACAAATATAATGGATATTTTTAATGGTTTATCTGAAGCACGTAAACAAAATAAAGACACATCGCATATAGTTGTACGATGTCATCAAAAAGCTGGCAATATTAGTGATGCTAATGTTCAAGATTATCTTGAAACACATGTTTTAGAATATCATATTAAAATTGATAAACTTTTAGCAGATTTTGAAAATCGTCTTGCTCAAGCTCCAATATCAGAAAAGAAATTAGTAACATTTATGCTTGATGAAGAACTTTTAAATACATATGGTGATCGTCGTCAAGATATTTTTTCTTAAATACAAAAAAAAGACACCTAATTCGGAAGATTTAATATACGTGTATGTTTTTCTTTTTTTCTTGAATGTCATGGCAAATAAAGAAAAAACAAAACAAAAAAAAAGGAAAAAAAAAGGAAAACCAACAGCAACAAAAAAAATGTACAAACCAAAAACAAATAAATGCCAAAAACAAAACAAACTTTGCATGTTTTTTTTTTCAGTTTAATCAATGTTTGAGATCAGGTTAGTTCATGAGCTTGTTGTGCAACATGTACAAAAAAATCATATTTATTAGCTTTTTGTTCTCCACATTGTGCACAACGAAATGGATTATCTGGAGAATAATGTAATTGTTTATGTGTACAATACATTGCAAAATCTTTGAATATAATTTCACAATGAAAACATTCAAATAAACGTTTTATTTGACATTCATCAACTTGTGTTTGTTGATCATGACGATTAACTGTTTCATTTGAATGTTCATCATTACTAGTATCTGTTGAATATTTAAATGGTGCTTGTCCTTTTCGTTGTCGTTTTACATTTGTATCAAGTTTTGATGATGGAAGATGATTTTCATTCGATTCATTCTTAATGCATGATGACAATAATGAATAACCACCATTAAGTAAAGATGGCGGTGGTGGTGCATGGTTATTATTATTATCGAGATGATATGAATGGACACTAGTAGGTATTGACGATAATGAACTGGCAGATGACAAATGAGATTGGATTTGTTGAGTAAGAAATTGTTGATATGGAGCGATAAAGTCATTTAACTAGAATAGAAAAATCAGCTAATTGAAACATGCATGATGTCGAAGATATTTTTTTGGGAAACAATATATATTTAACTTTATGAATATAAAGTGTTCATGTAATACACATGCACAGTAGGTGTGGACACTTATCACAACCTTAGACAAAATCTGTGAATAATAGATTCTTGACCGGTCGGTGATTACCTAACAGCAGAAAATGCCATTCCTCATGAGGCACACGATTTTCTACATATCACTAAATATGATAGTCGTCATAGATTAGATCACAAGATCTTTTACTATCATTGTCTAATATTATTCATATTATCTCTAGATTATGTGAGAAGAATATTAGAGACCCTCTGCGATTTCAAATCAGATTATTAATAATTAACTGTTAGGCTCAATAAACTAGTCGTTATTCGATTTCCGATGACAATGTACAAGTATTCTAAGTATCTCTACTTTTAGAACTGATTTGCCATAAAACAACATCTTCAATTAATCAAGTGGTTTTGAATTCGAACTGTATACATAAGGTAGACTACAGTGAGATATGAAAAGCCTCAAAAAGATAGATTTCCTTAGGCTTTCTGTCCAGAGTTATAGGCATTTTACTGAAATTTTAGCATTGGGCAGTGTATATCAACAAATCCAATAATGATAATTCGATCTTAGATTTTGACTACAGATAAATCTATTTGACAGTAGAATACTCTGAAAATATCAGTATCTTTCGTAGAATATAAGTGGATTTCTGACATTTTAATATTTTGGAAAGAAAACATTCTTTTGAGCTAGTATTTTTAGAACATTCTACTGACAAATAGATTTGTCTGTAAGCAAAATCTCAGATCGAAATATCGTCCTTCAAAATATGATGTCCGAGATTCAAGTTCTATTCAAAAACTTATAACTATGGGCAGAAAATCTCAGAAGACTTATTCTTTTGAGCTTTTTTCGGCAAGCAAAACAAGACCGCAATGTTATCCTTTCTATAACCATTAAACATCTAATGGATTTTGTTGTCATTCGATTCTTGTAATACTATCTTTACGAAAATAAATCACAGCTAAGATAGAAACTATCAGAACAAAAATTTCATTTAATGAATAAGATGATTACCTGTCCATTACTGAATGGTCCCATTTTTCCATTAAACAATTCCATTAATTTTGTTGTTGAATCTACAGTTGCACTAGCTAAAAGTGATCGATTAAGTAGATCACTTTTTTTACAAGCATGTTGAAATAAATGTACACCAAGTCCTTCTTTTGATGCAGCAACATAATCACATAAACTACAAACAAGTGGTAAGGATGCAGCTGTCGATGACGTTGTTGTTGTTTGTTGATTCATTGAATCTATTTGACGTTCATCATTGGATATTGGTGACATGGCTGCAGCTGATGAACCAAGTGATGATGTTGATGAAGTACGTTTAACAACAACAGGTGTAGTTGTTGTTGTTGGAGCTGTTTTACGTTTTTTTGATGCTGATGGACGAGTATTAGTTTTTGGTGTTGATCCTGATATTGTTGCTGATGATGATGGTGCTGACGATGGTGGTGGTGAATTACTCGTAGGATTATTATTTGTTGTACTATTTATATTTCCATTTGAATATTCTTTAAGAAATTCTTCAATATTTTCATCAACATAAGGTTCATGTCCTTCAATTTGTAAATGTTCTTGTAATGCTTGATACTGTTTTGATTCAAATGAACAATTCGAACATTTGAATAAAAGATGACGATAATGTGATTTTTTATGTGAACGCAACATTGATAAATTTACACATGCATAATCACATCTATAATAACAAAAATACAACATTAATTTTTTTTTAGATTATTTGAAAATAAAATATTATTCTATTTACTTTGAACATTTAAATGGTTTAGAACCAAGATGATTACGTAAATGATATTCAAGATGATGTTTATATTCAGTAACAAATGGACAACTTGGACATTCAAGTATTTTATCAGCTCGTATATGTACTCGATGATGTGCCCAATAATCTTCCTATTTAAGATAAAAATTCAAAAAATTCAAAATTTTTGGCGAAAGACATATAATTATATACTTTAACACTAGATACAAATGAACATTGTCTACATCGATGAACTTTTGCTTTACTTGGTGGAGTTGATTTTTCACTGTTATTACTAGTAGTATTAGTACCATTTAATGATTCAGATGATTTTATTGACGTTGATACAGGTATAGTTGGTACTAGTAGTTGTTCGGATGTTGGTTTTGGATTAGTATTTGGTGAATGTGTTCGATTATGTTCGTCCAGACCTGATGATGAATCACAATAAAATCTATTAAAAAAACAGAAATGTTAGAATTATTTTAGTCTATAACAATATTGAAAATCACAGACAAAAGATTTCGAGACAGACAACAGAGAAACATCTTTTCTTACCAAAAATTAAATTAATCCTATATACAAAGAAAATGTCTGTTTTGATTTCTGTGTTTTTTTTTCTTTTGTAGAAAAAAAAAGCGAAGATTTAATATTTTATTTACCCGCATAAATAACATTTATATGGATAATGAACAGATACATGTTCAAGTAAATTGTCTTCATTAGCAGTTGTACCACATCGACCACATTGTACTATTCCATTTGTTTCAACACGATATAATTTAAGAATTTCTTGAATTGTTGATAAATATGTCGGCAATTCAATATCTTGTTCATCATCTGCTTCCAGATTACTATTTGTTGTTTCGTTATTCACAGGTGAATATTTCATTTCCTGATTATAGGTCAATGAAGAATGTCTACAGTAATAAAAAAAAATTTCCTTACCATTTGATTATTGTCATCATCATTATCACTAATAGGTTCAATCGCATGATTGATGCCATTGTTCTAGAAAACAAATTCAATTGAAATTCTCTTGATATTTTTTTATAATATCAATAATAATAATATACCGAATTTGGTCTTTCCCCACGTGCAGACAATGACCAAGGACGAAGTGGTTTACGGCGCTAGTTAGAAAAAAGAAAAGAAATCGATTATCATCACTTCTGTTGTTTTTCTTTTTACTCGACTGGCACTTTTCACAGGTTCATTCTCATTGATTGATAAAGTTGTACTTGATGGTTTGATTAACTAAACATATTTGAATTTAATACAATAAACCTTATGAAAACGACTTACAGAAACGGGAGTAATGATAGTGTCATTTGACATATTAACTTCTGTAGTCGTAGTTTTAGATGTATTATCAAACATAGCTAATTTCTTTTTTAATAAAAGTGATGAATATTGAGTATCATTAGATTTTGAAACATCAGATATTGTTGTTGTAGACATAGGTAATATTTGACAATTTTCAATTAATGTTGGAGGTGTTGGAGATGTATGTTGCATATTTGAATTCTACAAAAAAAATGTCAAATAAGATATGTAACTTGTTCTAAAAGATATATACACAATGATCTAGTCCCGTTCATAGGTGGCGTGTGTGTTTTTGTTCGTCGTTGTGTCCTCTCTCTCTCATTTGTTTTTGTGATCGCTCTTTTTCTTTCACTCTCTCTCATGCTTATATTCTCTTTTTTCCTCTCTTGGTTCGTGTACAAGCAAGACTTCTTTTTCTCTCTCTCTCTTTTTCTTTTTGTGTAGTAATGGCAGGTTCAGAAATGGCTTTTTCGAGGTGGACGACGGCGCGCAAAGCAGAAAAGAAGAACAACATCTTTTCCTTTTCTTTTCCTTCTTCGCAAATGAGAGAATACGCTCTCACATAGGACTCCTCGTTTGGACCTTTTTTTCTTTTTTTTCTTTTTTGTACATATACATATATGCATACATGCATATGTCTAATTGTATTTCTCGCGGGGGCGACTTGACCATCGGTCGACGATGAACGATGACGACGCCATTTTTTCTCTTCTTTCTTCTTTTTCGACATAAACTATAAAGATTTTTTTTTTCTCTTTTTTTCTTTTTTTTGATATAGCTATTCTCTCTTCGTCGATGTGAAGCAAAAGTCCACTGTATGTGTATATACAAAATAAATATCGCAGAATGTATACCGAGAAAGAGAACGAGTCGAATTATGATGATTTTTTTTCTTCTCTTCCTTCTCGTGTTCAACACAACAGAAAGATGCCTTTTTCTTTTCTTTTCTTTTGTATTAGTCTTTAGTTTGGATAGAATAGAATAGTTGGACATCGACATACATATACAGACAAAAAAACAATCGATGCTTTTACTAGAGAAAAGACAGAAAGAGAAAATGTAATGGCGGTGACCGTGTTTGCTCGTTAGTAATAACCTAGCCTGAATGAATTGTGATATGGAATGATAACTACTAACAAAAAAAAAAAGAAAAAAATTAATGAAAAAAAAAAAAAAGCTGTTTTAGTATTTTTAGAATTAGATAATGTATAAAATTTGATTGTTTTGAACAATCAATAAAATATGAAAATAAGAAATATGATTAACTATTCATTATAAGTATCTTTCAATAGTAAATTACTGTCTTGTGAAAAAAAGAAAAACTAAAAAAATTTCCAATCACCAATGTTTTTGTTTTAACTGTAGATGCGGTCTTAAATATCATTTTACTATCGAAAATTATTCTATGTACTAATATATACATATATTTGTTGTTCTACTTCATCTATCTGGAACTATATCTTTATAGGTAATAAAGAGAATAGATGCCTATTCATGAGTTTGTCTTTAGTAGCATTGTTTACTTATAACAGTAGATGAAACAGCGGGATCTTTGTTTCACATATCATGTGAATAAGTTCAAGACATGTTGTTTTCACAAGAAATAAGTAAAACATAAACATAAGTATAGCTGTCAGTTATGGATCATGTATACGAAATTAGTAAAAACTATGCTATTAGACGGCTCAAATAATTTTCTAGCTTTATCGATATTTTTGAGATGTTGTAATTACACTGTCATTCATGGAATCTCTTTAAAATTTCATTAAAATGTAAGCAGAATCGATTTTAACTAGATGAAATATGAAAACTACAGAAGCATTGTTTTCTTCGTATCTTTTTAAAAAAAAATGATATCCAATAAAGATTGTTAATCATGATGACTTTGTCACATTATATAAAAAGAGATGTTTAAATGTTTGTCGACTGTCCGCTTTCCTTTTTTTATCTAAGCATGATTAAATAGACAACTGATAGGTGAAGACAAGCAATATCGAGCTTTCTTTCTATCCATCGTTTATACATACCTTGAAAAAGAAAGAACGAAGTTCATCGCTTTTTTTCTTTCTTCTGTTCAATTGTAGATGACATGTTATTTTGCTTTTGTCGTTCTTTTTCTGTCTCTTTTAACGAAAATAAGCGAATGCAACCTGCTGAACATAAGAGAACAGGTACGAAGGTTGTTTTTTCAAATAAGTAAAGAGCAAGAGAAAAAAATCTTGAATAAAGAGTCTATTTCGACATCTAACCACCTGTGTCTACACTTAATCCATTGGATAAACAGTCCACTGTATATATGAGTATCCAGCCTTTTTTTCGATCATCATCTCTTTCTGTACGTGTCTGTTGTTCAACATGAATAAAAAGCTTTTCTCGCTGTTTTTTTTTGTTAAATGTCCGCTGGCTATCAACGTAAAATAAATTCTTTCTTTCATTACATTGAACACGTTCGTTTGCCTCGCATATTCAACAAAATACACTTGATTTCAACGAGCGTTTTTTTTTTCTTCTATTCTCTATCGATCACTTTTCGTTTGTTGTTATTCTAATATTAAAAAAGAATTTCTATGATTCGTATGAATAATAATAAAAAAACTTAACTGAATTTGTTCTCTTAAAAGTTTTTTGAAAAAAGAATAATGATGAAAAAAAAAATACTCATGGTAATTTCTTTCGTTAGTATTTACAGTAATGATAAACTATGGAGGCTCTATTCAGTAGTTCTTTTTGTAATTAGATATGATTTCAATGAACTGATTTGGTATTTTTTTCGTGAAAAGAGAATTGAATAGTCAGCTATCTAGAATTGACTACAACAACAACAAAAAAGTTGGTTCTGAATTATGAAACAATATTCTTTATTGATAACAAGTTATTGAACGTAATAAAAAAGTTTGAAATAAAATAAATAACAAGAGATTTTGTTAAAAATATTAGCCATAAAGAAGAATAAGTATTAACTAATTATTTTATTTCTATCAAACGAAATAAAAATTTTGAATTATGTATATATGTAAGTCAAAAGCGCTAAACACAAGCCGTTTTTCGATAATTGAATATTGATTTAAGACATTCTTTTACTTGATGACAAGAATTTATACATGAACAAGAGTGTTTTACATCTTTCAATATATTGCGATGTTTAAACATGTATCTTGGTATGGCTCATAAACACAAGAAGGTTTTTTCTTCGGTCTATTAACCCATATCTTCTATTCAGAACAACTGATTTTCGTTCAAAACATTCTAATTTTGAGATTTAAACAAAGTTAAATATTTCACTTTGTATACTGTTGATTACACTATGTATTATCGGTTTTCAAATGATCTTTTTAGGATTGTATAGAGGTTTTACTACAGATATCAAAGTCAGAAAAAAATGGCTATCCTAAAACTTCGACTATAGATACATTTTGAACTTTCGTAGAAGTTTTCAATTATGAAAAATCTGACAATGGCACATCAGATCATAGACACTGTAAATATATGGATCAGAGAATTTCTGCCTAAATTCGAAGCTACAATTTCAACATAACACTGGTGCATGTTAAAAATTGAAATAACTTTCCAAAAGCGAATGTCTATTCGTGGATAAGCAATGTCTTTCTTAAAAAAGAACCACTGTAGAAGTCGATTCAAGTATTCATTTAATTTAGCGTAGTCAATAACCTACGAAAAACTACTCTCAATATTTTTTGTATACTGCTTTCTCACGTAGATCTGAGATATCAACATATAATAAAGCTTTTTCTTACGAGGGAACTTATTTAACTGATAATCTTCGTTTGAGCTTATATTTTTCTGATAGGTAGAACTCATCACGAAGATAAAAATTTTGAAAGGGTTCAGGCCATTAGGCCTTTCTTCTCGAGTTATGATAATATTATTGAACTTGCAGCCTATTGCAGGATATCACAAGAAGAACCGCAATAAGCAATTTCCATTTAAAATTCTTCCTAACAATAGCTCTCATGATGTTTATGGAGTCATGAAAGTTGAAGCTTGAACGAATGTTTCTCTTCTAAGATAACACGTTTGCAAAAAAAAAATGTTACTTTCACGTAAGAGCTCTAAAAATAGCCCTACTTTTAGGTATACGATATCTTAAGAAGAAATCATCCGTTTGAACTGACACTTTCAGGATATCATAAAGACCATGAGAGCTATTGTTCGGAAGGATTTCCAAATCGAAGCGCCCTGTTGCGATTTTTTTCATGATATCCTGCAACAGGTTGAAAGTTCAGTAAAATGACCATAATTTGAGAAGAAAGGTCTAATAGTAAGAGCTCTTTCAGGTGATTAGATTTTTCGAAAAAATTCAGGGAAAAAAATAGGCATATAAATTTCCAAATAACCCAAGTTTCACGAATTGAAGTAGCAAGTGTTGTCTACATGTTGAGATTAACCGGAATTCTATTTTTTATGTTCAAATTTTTACTGGAAAACTATCTAGGACTAGATACACGATTGCTTGATTCGGGACAAAGAATAAGTTTCTGAGTAGACGATATAGATCGTACAATGAAGTTCATAATGATAGTTAAATCGAATTTCTTTTGTTTAACTAAATTCAGAAAGAAGAAAAATTTCCAAATTTTGACTCTTGTCTAAAATGTATCATTCGAATTTCGTCTGATAATTTTTCAAAAGAATATTTTTTGTTGATATCTTATGTTAACTCATGACACAGGAGTTTGTCTCTTTCTTTGTGTAAATATTATCTAGAAACTTGATAAGAAATACTTTGTTCTTACTATTATTTTGTAAACATTCACATTGGACTTTTTTTGTCATGTCTTTTCGATCTTCTAAATCAAAATCAAAACCAACGGAAAATGTAAGAAATTATTTCAATCAATAGATCTTTCAATCTTTCTCGTTGTTTTTTCCTAATAGAATTCAGCTGAATTAACATTAAAAGCATTATCTAAAACTCAAACAAATGATCATCATACTTCTGACATTGAAAAATTACAAAATGAAACTGAATATAATGATAAAACTTTAAATCTATTTATAAATCATGTTTTTATTACTCTTGATGCAAATATTGATGATTTAAAATTATTAATTGACAAGAAACGACCTGAACAAAAAATTTATAAAGTATCAATATGTGATATTTGGCTTCGATTAAAAACTATTGAACAAATGGAAACATATCCACTTGTTACTCTGCTACGTAGAAATCAATTGCATCGTCCAGAAATAAAATTATCAGAAATAAATTATGATATGAAGGAAATTGAATCACAATATTTAACCAATCGTCGTCGATCTCGTTTTATACATTTTCATATATGTGCAGGATCAGATGAATTTAATTTTAATATTGGTTCTTATGTCGGTTTAGTTATATTTTCTTATGATAATCAATCAAAATTTATATTAAATGGTCATCATTGTCAACGTGGGGATATTATTATAAAACAGATGAAATTTTTCGGTTATCAACAAACAATACATCGAGGAATATATGATGCTTTATTTAAATGGTATTTTGGTCGTGTAATTGATGAAAGTTTTATTGGTATTGGATTTTTATGTTTAAATGAAAAATGGCGTTTTGATTTAATAACATGTAATAAGAAAGAAATATTTCTATATGAATATCGAATATTAGATATGTTTATGTTAACACATTGGTTAACACAATTTATCATAGAACATAATGTTCATGAAATGGAAATGAATACTAAAGATATATTATTAAACCAATATGATATTGTAAAAAAGAAATTAATTAATCAAGAAAGCACAGAATTATTGAATACTTGGAATGAATTTATTGGTAGTGATGCGAAAGATTTAGAATTAGCTATTAAACAATTTATTCAAACAATAAAAAGTGATCTTGAAATTATTTTTAAAGAACTCGATATAAAAACAACTATTCATTCAGATTTATTAATACAAAACAACTCATAATCCCTTGTTTATTATATATTTGTCGAAATAATTCCGAAATTCGTGAAAGAAAACAGTTGAAACCAGTGATCGAACTTTCAATTTAATAATTTGGATTTAGATTTTGTTTGTTTATATCTCATGGTTGAATATCTGAATCATAGCAATGTTAATAAACTAATTATTTTTCGATCAATCAATTTTTTTAATACTGTATTTAAATGTACTCGTTAATTAAATTTTCTGCTTTTTTAAAATATTGTAAAAGCTTTCGATTACTCTTCATATTTATTTAAAATCAATGTAATGTTGTGAAGGATTCATCCTAATTCGTTAAATGATGTCTTATTGGGGAAATTAGCATATGTGACACTCCCCGTTTGAGCTCATATTGTATGCACAGGCGAGGGTTGGGCAACAATACGATCGGTGACAAAAATGCAAAATTCAAGCGAAGAAATGACGATCGGGTCAAAAATGAATGCCTTCCAAATACGACACATCACATTGAGAAAACGTTGTTACACAACGAAAGCCCAGAACAATCAATAAAAGTGGACAATTCTCCTCAGAAAAATGCTTTTCAACAACAGAAAAATGCTCCAGCAGAAGGGAAAAATGAAAATCTATGGGAATAATCAGAGTTTCCATAGAGAAAACGTTTTGAAAAAAATGAAATAATGACTCTGAAAAAGGGGAAGTGGTAACGAATCTTTATTTCTATGCAAACATTTGCTGGCTCAAAATTTGAGAGTTGTGGGGAAAATGGCAGTTAACATAGGAAAAATTATTTTTAGATTTGGAATAATGAGCTGGAAGAAAGAAAAATGCTGAGTAGATGTGGTGATACTGCATCGTTGAATAGCGGAAAAATACAATCTTTAGGAAGATTTAGTCTTTTGCAAAATCATTAAAGTATTCTCAGTTGATTCTTATAGTGGTAGAGCTTTGTATTTAGATTAAAGTTCGCGTTGAGAATTACTGCTGTATGAAAGTATTCGGTTGATATAACCTTCTTTTTCTAGGAGAACGTGTTTAGGTTATGAAACATGTTCGTAAGGCATAAGTTCTTATGACGTTATGATGATATAGTCGATACATCCCAAAGGGAGATAAAAATGCTATTGTAATCTATCTTTTTGTTCGCTTGAAGCCGCTTCTCAGCTTGTTATATACGTAGACTTAGTAGTTCAGTATACTTTGTAGCATACCCCACTCACTGTGGACTAACTTTGAGATATACGGTGGACTTTTTCGTAAACTTTAAACTCAGTTAAGTTTTAATTTTTCTTTGCGTCCTATTCCGACTCTGCTAGATTAATAATATCACCGCCCCTTTGATCGACACCTGGAAGAAGATCCTCCCATTTGTTAAAATAGAGAAACCCGCAATATGTCAACGACTCGGTATTGTATAGTAGAAGCCTTTGATTCATAGCATTGCTCGGAAGATTCTAGAAGATTCCAGAATGGTGTAAGTGCTCTTATTACTGACTCACTTATTCATGTTGCTAGGAATCTGTACCTTATCATAGGCAGCTTCGTACCCTCCATAGCTCTCAAGAGAAACGTAACTAATCACTCTTGTCCTTTTTCTGTTTCGCCCTTTTGTTGTTATGGAGGCATACCCACTAATCTTTTCCGTTTCTCCTCACACCCTGCATGTAGTGGGCTCGGAAGGAATCCATGATGACCAGAATCTCAACTGGAGCCCACTATTGTTTTGGAGAAAAATACATTAGTTCCACAAAATGACTGAACCATTCGGTTGCACATATGAATTCCGAAGCGAAAGAAATGAAAATCTCTGAGCATACTGATAAAAATAGCATAGCAACGAACTTTTCTTTCTGATAGCATTGTTTTTATATAAATACAAAACACATTTTGATCGATCTATGTCGTAGAGATTAAACTATCATATATTCTAATAGCATGAACATCTTTGGCTCGTTCAATGGGCTTGTATGTTTATAAAAGAGTTTTTGTTTCCGTGTCTCAGTGTGGTTGACATCGATATAACGGTGATTCATATAGATTTGATTCAAATGGGGGAAATTGTTATATATATGAAGAGTACTAGTATAATAGCGGACAAATGAAAATCAATAGAAATCATGCTCAACGCTATAAGAAAAATGATTCAAACAAACACATTTCTTTTATATCTTAAGAGATAAATGCTTTTATTGTCAATTATTCGAAGTGAATATAGCATCCTTATAGTATCTAGTAGATTGTCAACGAAATGATGAAAATTAGATAATCTATAATATGACGCAAATTTTCGTATGCATGGAAAGGGTTGTTTTCGCACGTATTTCTTTTCTGAATGGTAATCATAGAGGAATGGAATACGGATGAAATGTGGACACATGTGCATATATGTATATGACAGTTCTCCCATATGAACAGAATGAAAAGAAAATTCCTTTTTGACCAGGACGGTATTTTTCCACTTGAAATGAGCAATTATCTCGTCGATCGATTTGTTGTCCACTTCTGTTGGACATTCCTAAAAAATTAGAATTTTCGGAGAATTTTAGTTTGTAAAAGTCTGTTGGAGTAAGAAACGAAGCATTTGTCGCAAGCGAATATGCCCTGAGGTTGTACTGATTATGTAAACTTTTATGTTGAATAAAAGCCGGTGTAGTATGTTGATCAACACAACGTTTTTATTTCCTATTTAAGAATAGATAAATTTCTTTAAAAGCAAGCTGCGATAAGAAGTTCTCATATTCTTTGGACGATCGATATTGAATGTGGGGTGCTGGTATTGATCTTCTCTTGAACCATACTCACACTCACCCTAAACAATAAACTCAAATCTTGATAGTGTTTTCAATAGATTATGGAGTTTTCTAAATAAATCATTCTATACCAAGATTTTATCGATAAGCTATGATGACAAGATGTTCAAAAGACTGAAGACAATAATTTACAAGTTTACATGAGTTTGTTGCAAGTATGGTCAAAGAAAAGAAAATAAGAGCTTGCGGCATTTTTACGACCTTCTCTTAAAAAGTTAAAAGTATCACAAAAAACGTAATATATCAACAAAAATTTAAAAAAAAACGCTTTGCTCAATTTTTGTGACACTTAGTTTCGTAAAAAGAAGATCGTAAAAAATGCAGTTACCTCTCATTTTGTTCTCTTCAAAATGACTCCAATAAAATTCTCTAAAACCTGAAAACTACCATGTTCGATGTCTTTTTGGAAGTAGTTCAAAGTATAGAACTTGGCATCGTTTTTCTTTTCATAAAAAATCAAAAATTTTCACGAATAGATTAGTACATTCTGTTATTCTTTTTGAAATATTAACATAGCCTCTCTGCTAGAGCCTTAACAAGTTCGGAATTTTTTTTTTTGATGCAAATGGAATTTACTCGAGCCAAGGTCAATTTTTTGACGTGTGGAACCTTCACATCATAATCTCTAGTTTTTTTTGAAGGCACATCTGATCCATTTGCAATATAAATTTTGGATAAAAAGAACATTCCAAAGTAATGAAGTTTTAGGTACATATATTTAATCAACAAATTCGATCGAAATGTCTAATATATTGTATGCACTTGATCATCCATGTCTTATTATTGTTCATGATATTTATGATATATTAAATACTGTTTATAGTATGCTTGAATTAGTTGAACATGAAGAATTATTTGATCGTATTGTGGCTAAAGGTCAATTAGCTGAATCAACAACTAAAACCAGACAATGGTCTTTTAACAACACCAAATTATCTTAGTCAAAGAAAAACTAAATTTTGAAAACTAATATTAATTGTATTTCTTTTTAGCTCTAGAAGTTTTATATGCAATTTTATATATTTCTTTAGGTAAGAAAATCTTTCGGTTCCATTTTTTTATTATCTAAAGTACTAATCGCTTCAATCCAAAGAGTACTTAGAAAAGAGAATAATATTCTCTATGATTTCAGATTCAAGGAGACATAGTGAAGATAGAGACAGTGCTGACATTAGATTTAATGTCGTTTATTAACACTCATTAGAAAGAACACAAAAAGTCATGCGCACAATAAGACGTTGCCCAAGGTTTTTACGATCTTCTCGTACGAAGTTACAAACATCACAAAAATATTAAATGTATTAAAAAGTCACTGAAAAATACATTTTCATGTTGTGTTTTTGCTGATGTCTAAAATTTTTTCATAGACTCCAACAATGAAATCTTGATACATAGTGCTTTTGATATACTTAATTAGAACTTCATTGTAGGCACTTGGTATGAAAGATTATACTTTGATTTTTTATAATTCATTCAATGTTTTCTTTTCTTTTTTCAATTGTTTATTAATCATCTAGTGTATCTATTAGTGGAACTTCATCCAATGATCAAATTATGAAGTCTTTATATACTATCTGTTGAAGACCGTGTTCTTGTAGTCAATGATGTACTCAATCACATTAAATAATTTCAACATCTCCAACTATTAAGAATGATCGACATTCTCCATGTAATGATGACGACGATCATGATAATTCAACAAGAAAATTTGTGCACTGTCATCTAATATTAAATATGTTTCTCTACCATCAAATATATATTGTTTATATTTGTCTTTATTTTTTGTTTGCATTGTATTATTTTTGTCAATAAATATTTATGTATTGAAAATCGTTAAATTAATATTCCACTAATATAAAAAAACATCAATAGAATCTGAAGGGTGTCACTACAGATTTTTTGTTTAAATCCAAACCCCACAAAGAAAAAAGAAAACTCATGTTTATAATTATCTTATAAATTCTATGAATCAAAACATAATTCAAGAGATATAGCTGAAAATATAAATAAAAATCCAGACTATTTTTTTAATTTTTCAAAATAAAAATATACTGAGTGTTCTGCAAAGTTTTCACTTAACAGATACGATGATTCAAATTGAAGAATTATTTTTCATCCGTGGACATACACCGCTTGTTATCGTGCACTGTGTATTGTCTCTCCGTAACGTCAAAGTCGTCTTTCTCACATCTTTACATTTCATACATTTTTCACCTGCCGTTTCTACTTCTTCTCGTTCTTCGTAACTGAAGAACAAAAATTTTAAAACTTACGGAGCTTAGGGACGGCTTTAATACAAATTAATCTCCTCACGAATATCCGACATTCTACTGTGGACTCGTACAGGCGGACAGATGGTAGGCCTTCATAAGATACATCTATGTATGTATGACAACAAGCGTCCATTTCATCATCGTCCTTTCGAAAACGATCATCATGGATGTACTAGTCATACATACATAGATGTATATTTGCCTAACCTTTGCCGGCTTTGTCCACTGTACAAGCCAATGGAATACGGAGGGTATCCCTGATTGCACGTGCGCGAAATTTTGCAGCTGCTGCGCTTCGGCGAGCCGTATGTATTCAAGATGACCAATTTATTTTTTCATTATGAAATTAAAAATAAATTACATGTTCTTTTTTACTTCTTCAATGTTTCTTTTCGATTGTGCGTATGCGGATGATGTGGTGGCAAAATTTTTCGATCGATTTCATATGCTTTTTCAAGAAATGAAAGTGCTTTCGAGTATTCGCCCATGTTATAATACACCGAACAGATGTTGTTGTAGGAAGTAGCCAAGTCGGAATGATTCGGAGGGAGAGCTCTTTTTCGGATTTCAAGTGATCGTTCGTACGATACGTAGGTGAAGTTAGCAGTCAATTCGAGTAATTCCGGCAGCGATTCGCCTAGAAACTTGGCCCAACGTTCCTTTTCTCGGTCGAAGTACAACTCGATGAGCTCTATCTAATGGCATAATTGGATTTTCCATAGCTCAAACTAAACTCCCAAAAATCCAAAAATACTGATATTTCACTATAGGACCTGGAAGACCATAAAAGTAAAAGTAGCAGCGATACGCCTAGGAACGTTGGACCAAATTCCTAGGCGAATCGCTGCCAGAATTACTCGAATCGGCTGCTAACTTCATCTACGTGTGTTATATACTGACAAAAAAGAACAATAAATAATGAAGCAGCTACCCGAATGTGTTCAGTAGAGACGATGATTCCGAAAAAAATGGAACCCAACACTTTTTATTAGTAATAGGGAGACTGATCAAATATTACATAAGCTAAAGTCAGCGAAATCAACCTATCATTAAAGTAACAATAAACTATGCGTATTTTTCAGATTCTGATGATAAGAGAAGTCAAAAATATCGAAAAGTATTAAGCGAGCTTTTTGCCATCAAAGACAATTTTCCGTCTGAAGAATCATTTTTTCCAAACAAAAAATGTTACAGATTCTTCAGTGGTGTTCCATCGTAGTAAGAAATCAAACAAAATATTATTTCTTTAAAAGCTGATTCTTCCAAAAGTCACCTTCATCAAATACAGTAAAATTGTTCTAGCTCTAGCTAAGAACGATATTTGAAGTTAGAACTTCTTTTCTTGTGTAACTACGCGAGTGGTGTCACATACCCAAGATTTTGGAGAAGTGCTCACTTCTCCCGTAGGAGATGCGACATCTCCCGCGGGAGATGCGGCACCCACACTCGGGAGATGCGGTGATTTGCTGTTGGAGATGTATCATCTCATTGAGAGATGTGCATCCCCCACATTGGATGCTGCATCTCCTGCTGAAAATGCAGCATCTCCCGGCAGAGATGTGAGCACTTCTCCAAATTGCAGGATATGTGACACTGTTGTGCCCTACTTTTCGACAACTTTAATTTCTGTTTCTTTTATTCTAGATTCACATTGAAACTTTTCTACATTTTGACATTTCGAGAGTAAATCTTTGTGACAAAGGAGTTTTTAATGAAAATTCAATAATTCTGTCGACAAATGAACATTCTTTATTGCTGAGACTGTCAGAATATTTCCAAAATCATCAGATAATATCTACGAGATGAATTTCAGGTGGAAACTGCATTATTTCATTTCCAATAAATATCTAAGAATGGTATAAAAATTTGATAAAATGGTCATAACTTGACTCCTGAAACTCATGAGCACGAATTTTTTTGGAACTGTTCTACTGTTATTGAGACTTGCTTGTGGGTTGAATATGAATTGAAATAGAGTATTATGGTTGGGATAATGACCTCGTAAAATCAAAGATGATTCTATTATTTCGTTAAATTATCTATACATGAATAATAACAGAAATAATAGATAATCGAATGATTGATCAAGAAGAATCATGTGTACTGATTTTACTCACGTACACCACATTATATTTGGCTCTATATGACATTTTGAGAGAGAACGCGCTTAATCGAGCTCCAAAACCTTCTCGACTCACCATCGAACATCAACAAAGCTTTGGATAGCTTTTACATGAGACTCACACATTATTGGTAGCTTTCGGTCGAAAACTCTGTTTTTCGACGAAACTCATACTTTTAGTCTGGTAACACACTTCAAAAACATCACCATTTGATAGCAAAGCGATATCTACATCCATTAAAACCAATGAGAGTTGTTACAAGTCTAGAAGCTGATGTCGACGAGAAAAACTCGAATCTGCTGCTAAATTTCCTTACGTTAAATATATTGATGCACAAAGAAAAATAAATTCGTCAAATTTTCATGCATTTTGTTCATAAATGATATTTTAATCTGCAATATCTTCAACTTGATGTATGCATGCAAAAGGACAAAGTAAACATGGTAATTTAAATTGAAAACTTTAGTTCAACTACAATGAATCTCAATTCAAAAGAGTTTATGACAAACCCTAAATAATGATATAAACGGAAAATATGGACTCATGCATCTGATCACATGAATGAAAGTATGACCCGTACTTACTAGCAAATCGAAAAGCATACTTAAGTGTTAAAATACTAGTGTAACAGTTTATCTAATGATAATGACAACTCATTTTCTAGATAACTTGTTTTATTTTAACGTATAGCAAAAAAATCTATGAGAACAGTGAAGCAGTTAATAATGATGATAAAATATTCTTGTTGAAAATAATTATGACCCTGCTATAGTGTCTATATTTACTTTTCTTTCTACTTTCTGATATGATATAATTGTTTGTGGTGGTTTTCTTTTTTATCGTTACATCTAAATGTACATAGTTCATTCCATTAATTTGTTCGCTTTTTTCGTCTACTGAATCTATGGTGACAGATGTATTATAAATAATAATAAAGTATGATCGGTTCTATGTAGTGACGACCGGTAGAAAATCGACGGTTAACTGTCGCTCATCGTTTCGTTGAACAATGTTCTTCTGCATAGGTTAGGTTTGCGTGTGGATGTGGATATGAATCTTTCTTCATCAACTCACACTGTTATTCTGTCTATTATAGTAATCATAGACTTTATAAGACGTCATTTAATAGATGACAATGAGTATTGATTTATCTGCATATTTGTGGTTAGTTTTAGGCATATGTAGTCATAAATATCTTACTCATCACAGAACACAGATGATGTATTGTTTTGTCAGTTCTGAATGGAAATTAAAAGATATATCAAACAGTAATAGCATCTAAATTGTGTACTTACTCACAATAGACGAAAGAGATAAATATACCATAATTATCTGATTTGTTTTTTTCTTTTAGCAATTTTGATTAAATTCATCTTTATAAGTATACAGTGGAACAGATCGAGCTCCAATATTTCATTGTAATTTTGTCGTGCTCTCATAAATAACAGTTAAAGATGTAATTTGTATTTTTTCATTCGACGCTTGGTTCGAGAGTTATGCTGCATCGTTTTAAGATATCAGTTAGCTTAGTAATTTCTTTAACGTAAATGTATTTAATAATTATTGAGATACTCATGCATATATATTTCGAAATGCTTAAGTATTTTACTAATGTGTTTAATTCTATATTCGGGAAAAATGGTGTCATAAACGACTCCCTAGCGTATTTGATCTTTTAAAGTAAAACCATATTCAAAAGGTTCTATCACAGCATACATAATCCCAACTGTATTTTTTTATGGATCATTCTTAGGCATAGTTCAGATAATACGCTTTGCATACACTTGACTTATTTATCCAAAATCAGGTGCCCAAATAACAACAGTTTCAATACTTACATTAGTGGCGCTGACATCATAGATATAGAAGGAGAATATACAATATGAAATTAAACATTTAATAATTGAATCCATAATAGACATAAATTATCTTTTTTTAATTGCTAATAACCCAATAAATTGGAATTTATTATGAAGAGCAACACAAGGTGAGCAGATCTTAACAACAGCGTATTCCATGGTTGAAAGTGGATTAGACTTGAAACTTTTTGTACCAAATTCACTTATGTAGTAATAAGACCAGAGACTGTGAGTTTTTTTTATAACATTGGTTTCGGAAGTCGCTTTCCGATTAGACTGTACCGGTTTATCCAAAAATTAGTTGTGTATGTGTGTGCCATTATATTTTCTTCTTCATAACTGGATTTAAGATAATATATAGTACTGAGACGAAATATAATATGTATCTTTAATAGAAAACATCGAATAAAATAATATGAAGGTAACATTGGCGAAACATTTCTAATAAACAAAACCCACATCTGTACAAAAAAAAAGAAAACAGATGAATGTTTTCTCTCGAAATTACGAAGAAAATTTTCAGGGTGTAGATGTAAATGTATGACTGAGCAATAGACATATTTTTGTATTAAAACAGTCAATGATATTAAAAACAAATTCTTGCAAGAACATGAAAAGATATGTTCTTTTCCAATATTTCATTACTGTTCGTTTCGTCGAGAAAACCGAAGTTTTGCGTATATTTAAATTGTATGCTAGATACGTATGAGAAAAATTAGCTAAGTCACTTTTGAAATAGGAGCAACTGCAAAAATAATTTTACACAATTCATAATATCGTCATCTAGCTGTATATGGTAGATGGATAGTGCATGATCGATTTCCACCAGAAAACTTAGAATTCGTCGAATCATGAAAACACAAATACGATGTCAGAATACAATGGTCAATAGAGCTCGTTAGATAGGATCCGTACTGATGAGGGATACTCTAATAGTAAGAGCGAACTACAGTTTGATTCTTTTGAGATTACTGTCGAGACTGCTTAAAGAAATGCGCAGCCTGTGTTAGTCACCGAATACAAATAATCACAAAAAGTATATCATCATCTCGGAATGAGTATCAACTGTGGATAAAAAAATTGCATTAAGATTGCTACGAGTGAAATTCGGATTTAGGTTCGCAAAATCTCTATCAACTTGGTTCAGGTCTGTAAATCTTCCGTACGTATTGTCTCACTCTTGAAAATAATATCATGTGGATCATAGATGTTTTTCTTATAGAAGAATAAGTATATATTATTCAGCTCAATACTTCGTCGAAATATTATTCTGATGATACTAATCAAATAAACAATTGTTGCTCGTTTAACTTATCTTACAAGAGTTGTAACTTCTATGAAGTTTCTATCGAAGTTATACGTGTGAAAAGACACGCACGTAAATGTATATAAAAATGGATAAGAAAGGAAAGAAAAATCAACAGATGTAAATATTAATGACCGATTAAACTTCTACGAAAGAAAGAAAAGAAACTGATGAACATACTCGTCAGAGAGTGTAATTTTTTGACAATAGTATACCCAGGTCGAGACGAACGAATTGAAAACGCGTTCCGAACTAGTAGCTCGGAACGTGTTTTGGTTTTCGTTCGCCTGTGTCAAACGCGTTTTCACTCCGTTCGCCTCGACCTAGGTAATAGTCTGTGAACAGATGGGGAAAACGACGATTCTTTCGAGTGCAGTGAAACTCAAAATGATTGGATGAATGTTTCATAGAAAATGAAGTTAGATTTTCTGATTTTGATTATATTTGAATCAGTCTCTGACCACGAAGAATTCTAGAGTCATTTGAAAAACTAGCGCCACCTATAGTAGATTTTCGCAAATATCGCCAGAATGGTGCGTTGTCAGAAACTGCGCCTCACACTTTTAGAATAAGAAAAATAAGCTTGATTTTTTGTGAAATTTCCATCCAATCATTTTGAGTTTCACCGAACTTAAAATTACAATACTCTTCATCACTAGATATCACGTACTATAAGTAAGCTAGTAGATTGCACGGGGTATACTGAACAATTTTTTCTTCTGCATCAGTATTTTTTTTCATAGCATATGTACAAAACAGAAGAAAGATGTACACACTACTTAACACGTTTCTGGAAAAAATAGAAGATGTGCTGTAGGTTTTAGTTAAGACGTTAACTCTTTTTTTCAGATATCGTTCAGTCTAATTTTGATAAATAAAATACTGAATCAAGATTTATTATGATTTCATAGGAAATGTTTTGGATCTTTCTCATATGAGACAAAAATAAGAATATGTTTTGTAATTATTGTTAGCCACTATTATCGACATATATACATATATTATTGAATGATAATAAAATTTTTTCTTCTTGTGTTTTTAGATTTCTCTACAAAATTGTACCGTTGTGCATTTTGACATACCGTTTTTACCAAGAGAAAGTGTACAAAAATATTTTTTCCAAGTTTTCCTTGAAAATGGTTATTCTTAATAGACTAGAAAAGTTTTCGATATTTCTTGTTTTCTAACCGTTTCCATCCGTCCTACTATGTCTATCATTTATGTATCGGACATACTTTTTTTCATGAGAAAAAAAAACAATCGTCCGAAGAACACTGCGACCAAGGTAAGCTGTTATCGGAGAGAAGGAAAGAGAAAAGAAAAATTATATTTATAAAGAATGCGTTGCATGTAATGATATAAGAACAAGTCGTCTTATCGCGTGTTTAAACTTTGATTTCAAGAAGTATATAACTGCACGGTGTAATATTACTATTTTCGATAATAAAAAGATAAAATAAAGGATAGGACAAAAGGAGTAGTTAAATGTAAGAGCATACGGATAAGATCAAAATTAAATGAAACATGCTGATCTTAGAGTTTTTACATTTATCTTTTATATTTTAGATTTGTTTTTTAGATTATTTTGTATAAAATAATTATTTTAATCACTGATACATATTCGAACAATGTCATATTATCCACGTAATATGCTTGGTTATGGTCAACATCCACCGAATCCTCATTGGCCAAATGGTGCTTACATTGCTGTTCAATTCGTTCTTAACTATGAAGAAGGTGGTGAAAATAATATTTTACATGGAGATGCTGCATCTGAAGCATTTCTTTCTGAAATTGTTGGTGCTGCTTCATGGCCTGGTCTACGTCATTGGAATATGGAATCCATCTATGAATATGGTGCTCGAGCCGGTTTTTGGCGTTTACATCGTCTTCTTACGGAAAAGAATATTCCCGTCACTATCTATGGCGTTGCAACTGCTCTTATGCGCTCACCTGCACAAGTTAATGCTATGCTAGATGCTGGATGGGAGATAGCTTCACATGGCTATAAATGGATTGAACATAAAGATATGTCTGAAGAAGTTGAACGTCAACAAATTAATGAAGCTATTCATTTACATACTCTTGCTACTGGTCAACGCCCAACGGGTTGGTATACTGGCCGATGTTCGATTAATACGGTAAATCTTGTTTCTGAAGAAGGTGGATTTGAATATGTTTCCGATACTTATGATGATGATTTACCTTATTGGTATGAATATAAAGGTAAAGCACAATTGATTATTCCTTATACATTAGATGCCAATGATATGAGATTTGCAACTCCACAAGGTTTTAATTGTGGTGATCAATTTTATACTTATCTTAAAGATGCTTTTGATACACTTTATGAAGAAGGAAAAAGAGGAAATCCAAAGATGATGACAATTGGATTACATTGCCGTTTAATTGGTCGTCCTGGTCGAATTGCTTCTTTAATTCGGTTTATTGATTATATAAAGAATCATGATAAAGTTTGGATACCAACTCGGATTGATATTGCTCGTCATTGGAAAAAAATGCATCCTTATATTAAACCAAATCTTGTACCATCAAAACTTGATCGAAGTACATTTATAGATCGATTTGGATCCATTTTTGAACATTCATCATGGATTGCAGAACGTGCTTTTGATAGTGAACTTGCTCCAGCTAATAATACAGCAAGTGGTCTGCACTTTGCTCTACGAACACAATTTCGTGCAGCATCAGATGATGAACGTTTAAAAGTATTAGTTGCTCATCCAGATTTAGCCGGAAAATTAGCTGCTGCAAAACTTTTAACAGCTGAATCAACAAATGAACAAGCTTCTGCCGGTCTGGATATGTTAACTAATGAAGAACGAACGAGTTTTACTGAATTAAATGATAAATATACTAAAAAATTTTGTTTTCCGTTTATAATTGCAGCAAAAGATAATACAAAAGCAAGTATACTTGAAGCTTTCAAATGTCGACTTGAAAATGATCGTGAAACTGAATTTCGAACAGCATGCGCCCAAGTAGAACGTATTGCTTATTTACGTTTGAAAGCTATTTTACCAGATTAACTCTTTTTGGTTCATAGGTATATTATTAATGATATATTCTTCGGTAAAGTTTTTTGGTGGTTTTGAATTTTTAATTGATTGTGTAGTTTAATTCAATATAATAATATAATAAATAATATAAAATATAAATGATTTTCATTTGTAGAATAATATTATTTAGGCAAATTTTTCTCAATTAAATGTTTATCTTGCAATTATATCTATACAGTGAATTCATTGTTAAAATATGAACAAAGCAAAAAAAAAACAGAATATAATGCATGGATAGATGAGCAGGATGATTGTTTCAGTTTTTACATTGACTTAAGAAAAACAAGGACAATGTTGTATTAACAGTGACGTATATGTTCTTTAGAATTTAGTTGTTCTTACTTATCTGTAAGTATGAATATTCAAAAGAACTGAAACTTATAATATTTAAATTTTAGTTAGATTGTGAGTTACTAGAAAACATACACAATTGATAAGCTATTCAAATTATTCTTTGACTTGTGAACTTTAGTAAGATAACGGTAAAAAACTGATATTTCAATTGTTTGTGATAAGAAGTTATTTTAACATTGTAATGAAGCTGAGTATTACATATTTACGAATTTTTGTTTTCCTAAACTGTTCTTAAAATTCATTCTATGTACAAGAGTTTCATGAGACAGTTTTGCGCCATTGGTCATGCGCACCTCTCTGTATTCCTTCTACGAATCCTTTCCATCAGTAGTAATTCATTTCTTCAGTAGTCTTTCAGAACACCTCAAGGTAGACTTGGTTCATATTGTATCGATTGATGTATGTCGACGTCGTAGTGGTGCAAGTTTTAATAGTGATGATCCATTCAAACCAAATCGAGTTGCAAGAATTAATCCAACATAGAATTCATGTTGCTATTTGTATGTCTACGAAGGTTGGGTATTTTGGATCCTGTGAAACACCAAAATAATTGAATTTTTTTCTTTTTTCTTTGAAGAAAAGCAGAACAAATAGTGATATACTTCATAGTATCGTCAGTGTTAAAGCAGACTAATTACATAAGAATATTTGTCTGAATTTAGATCACATTGGAACCGACGCGGTTGACTACTGTTACAAATTCAATCTGTATAACTATAGAGCAACTCTTCGACAACAATCATTCTTTTTTTTTCTATTTTATAATGTTAGTATTTAACAGATGAACAGAGTGAAATAAGTCTACGTCTAAGGTAATTCTAACGACTACAAGACCCTTCTGAACTTGTTAAGAAAAGTACGTTGCTATTTCTTTGTTTTTCTAACAAAAGAGAATTTCGAATTTAAATATATTGGACAGATAGCCAATTCAAAATTCGAGCTATGATAATGTTTTTCGAAAATCTGACTTCTATAATTTACGATTAATAAAATACTTTTAGACGTCTTAATTTTTTAAACTTTTTTATCGTGAGCTTTAGTCGTACATAAAATCGGGCGCATTTTCATGTTGATTGTCACATTTTAAACTTGGTTTTACGACAGTCAAGATAATTAGTACGTTACGTAAAGCCGGTATCTTCAATTGAAATACTTTGTAAACGAAGCTTATGAAAGTGATTGTAGGCGGTCTATCTGAAAGAAATTGACTATCTACAATGTTCCTAAACTCAGATATCAAAGAAAATAAAACTAATGCAAAATTTTTGTCCTATGATTACTCATTGTTTTCTGTAATATATTAAGTATAATTTTTCTTAATGAGGACAGTCTCCACACTGATTATTGAGTTTTCAATCGAGGCTATGTGTATCATATAGATTGCAATGAACTATAAATATTGTAGGAAGAGTTTGTGCCGTTAGCTCAAAGCCGTAGTGCTACCTCTTAGAAACACTAGAACAACTGATTTTGAAGCTTTTGGCTTGATACATTGTACACTGAAAAGTCTGAATGAGATTAGTTTATTGCCAGTGCTTCAGAACTTTTCATTGTTCTTATTCTGAGACACGGTTATGGTAACAGTTTGTCTTCTCCATCGTCATATTTACATCAACAGATTCGATGTTCTTCTTTAGAAATAAGAGTAAATATTTGTTTTTTTGTTTTTTATCGTTAATATAATAACTCCGTATCCCATATAATTCTATATTTAACGATCAATTTGCGAGAAAAACAATAAAAGAAGATTGAGACATAGGCATAAATACAGAAAAGAAAAAAAAAACAACAATTATAACGATTTAAAATGAGAAACATATAAAGAGAATTCATCACATCGAAATCAACGAACGATGATTATTCAGTATTATCAAGTTCAAGTAAAAAACTGGGTACCTAAATAAAGAAAAAAAAATAGAAGAGTCTTCAAGAAAAAAAAAATTTCTTTACTGTTAATCCTGCTGATTGAATTATATTTCTGCAAGTTGTTAATTGATCTTCATATGTTGAACAAAGGACAAGTAAATCGTTTTGTTCGGTTAAATTCTGTTGATAAGCAATATTTAATTTCTGATATTCATTATCTAATCGAGCTTTTTCATCTATTAATCCTTGCATTTGACTTTCAAGACTCTATAAAAATATATTAATAAAAAATAGAAAACAACAATAAATTTTATTGACATACTTCAAGGATTGATACTTTTCGTTTTTCATTAGCTATTTTTTCTTGTAAAACTCCGTTTTCTAATTGTAATCGAGCTATTTCATCATTTTGTGTTGCATACCTAATTAAATGATTAAGAGGGAATGTTTTTTTTTGTTTTTTCATATTTTATTCTTACTTTTCATCAAATGCATTTACTTTTTCTTGTAATTCAGTAATACGAGCTGTTAATGCTGCTCGTTCACCTACTGGAATTCGTCCATCGTTCTTTAGGAATATGATATCAGTATAGATTTAAGATGAGAATTGAACATATTTTTACCTGAATATTATGATTTTGATTGTTACTCAAATTCAATTGTTCAACTCCATTTTCAAGTCTAAAATATTTCAAATTAAAGATTAAAATCATCGTTTATTTTTATACAACTATAGACAAATTAAAAATCAGAAATCCAAACGAATCATCAAATCAGCTTGCTTACTTATTGTGAAATAAACGCATACTTCGACTTTCAAGCCAGTCATATTTTTTTGCTAAATTTTCACAAAGAAAATGCATTCTTTGAATCGGAAGTGTTGATCTTGATTTTGCCTATGCTCGAAAGAGACATAATGCCTTAAATCAATATCTATTTCATGATGCCTTTACCTTCTCATCAAGAAAGCCTTCTATTTTTCATTCATTTATCTTTATAATATAAGTATGTGAAGCAATACACAGGTTATGACAGATGACAGATCAAACCCATCAAATATAGACCTGTTTGAACCTCGGACAGAACTAGAAGTTCAAAAAAAACTTATTCTACACATCTGTTCAGCTACGTCCTTCGGATTTTAATGATATTTTTGCCTACGATTACTACATAGTGTTCATATAAAAATCTTAAAAGTATTTTGGTTCCTACTGATATTCGACTAAGATATTAAACTTTGATCTAAAACTTTGTGCATATGAAAAACTCAATATAAAAAGAATCACAAATTTTGAATAAAGTCTCTTCAACACACGACTCTTTCAAAATATAGATACTTTCATATGGATAGAGTATACAGCATGTATTTTTTTGAACGTTTTATATCTCGAAGACTTTGTTCTCAACTTCTGAATTTTTTTAATGTTGAGTTCTCTATATGCTCATAAAGATTTTAGATCAAAAAGTTCGATAACTTCGTCAACTACTAATATAAAATCTAATGCATTTGGTTTTTTGACCACAACACTATATAGTATCTATAAGCAAAAAATAATTGATATTGGAAGGAAACAGCCGAAGAGGTTCCCTCATAAGCATCAAGATGAAAAAAATACTTTGCATTCTTTTCCTAAGACTTATAGTTTAAATTATAAAAACCACTTATTCATAATATGTTCATCTAATTCAACAGTAAACTTACGAATTCATCAAAGTGAAATGCTGTTGCTGTTGTTGAGTCTATATGAAAAGAGCATATGAAAATGATAATGTTTTAGATTTCACATAATACATACAACAATATTTCTTAAATATTCTAATTCAATACGTTGTTGTTCACATATTGTTCTTAATTCATCGTGAGTATCTGGTCCTATTAATGAAATAATAATAAATAAATAAAAACAACTTAATACTAGTTTCATTTTAAACAAACAAACCTTGTTTAGTTGATATTTTTAATAAAGAATATTGATCTTTAACTTCTTGTAATTTTTGTTCTAAATCAGTAATTTTCTTTTTATAAATATAAGATTCCTCAATAAATTGTTTTTCTTGTTGTTTATATGCATTTATTTGTTGATCTTGTTTTCTAATTAAATCATGATAATGTGTCATTACTGTTGATGTTTGTTGATTATAAATATTTGTTGATATTGGATCAATAAATGATTTTTCATTTGAACTCATTTGACCTGTTATTAACATGCGTGTTATTGAACCTTCATATGTTTTATATAAACGAGCAAATTCGTAATCAAGAATCATATCATTTGTTTTGGATATTTTTAATTGTGGTTTTTGTAATGTTTTTGCATAATATTCCGATTTAGAAAGTGTTTCAAGTTTCTCTTGAAATAAATCGATACCAATACGTTTATTGATTAATCGTTCAAGAGATTCACTAGAAGAAAAGAATATATTTCTTTTTTATTCTTCTTCTTGTGTCTTACGTTGTATATGATGGTATTTGATTGTTATTAAATATTAAACATAAACCTAATGCAAATGAACATAAAGATTGAATTAAAATTTCACGATCATCTGCAACTAATTGAGCACATATTTGTGAAATAAGCTGGAAAACAAAATACAAAAATTTATTATTATTGATAAAAAAAAATAATCAATATCTACATATGATATACTATTTTGAATTGAAACAAATGTTTGTACGGCTAATGAACAATTTGACAGCCATGTACATATAAAAATAAGTACCGCAATACGAGTATGAAATGAAGATGATGGCTATTGATAGAAAAATAAATATAAATCGAAAAAAAAGAGAATTATTTACATTTTGTAATAAGTCGATCGAGATTTCCATTAATGTTTTAGCTCCTGTTTGTGCTTGATCAACTGCTAATACAACTTTCAATATTGCTTCTTTAAATTGTTGACTATCAGCAATTAAATGTGCAAGTGCAATGCCAGAAGACCATGATGCAACAATATCTTTACTTAAATAACCAATTATTAATAAATGACCTAAGGTATATTGATTTGCAGCTAAAAAAATGATTTTGCTTTCATAATTATATTGTTTTCTTTTTATATAATGAACTAACCATTTTCAGTTTGAGGTAATAGTGTTTGAACAATCATAGATTTTCCAAAATCATTTTTATATAAATAACATTGAAGACAATACAGAATTGATATTCGAAGTGGAAATGATTGTTTTTCACCAGCAACCATTGTGTATAAAAGATTAAATAATACAGGCCTAGAAAAATAAAAACTTTTCTTTTATCGATCTCACCAAAATTGTCTTATCTGATATTTTACTTACTGTTGAACTTCACCAGTTGTATTCATAACAGAACCAAGAAATTGTTGATTTTCTGTATTACCACGAACAACATCACCAATCGTATTAATAGTCTATAAATCTTGTAATACGTATTCGTTTTAATAAAGAAATTCAATTTACTTCAGCCAAAACATCAGCAGGAATTGTTGTAAGTGTAAGCATAACACATAAACGATGTAATAAACCTTTTTTTTTAAACAAGCAGAATCATAAAACTAAGACAATTATTTTTCTTAATTTTACAAATCTTACCACATTGACTAACTGTACGTTGACATGCAAGAATATTTTGATGAGAATTTGTTGGTGAAACAAGTGTTCGAATTGTCTTTATAAAAATAATGAGAAAAACATGTCATGATCATTATTAGTATAATAATTGATTTTTTTTTTGCTTAATCTATTACTTGTAATAGAAGATGAACATTTGTTACTTTTTGTGCTGACCAACGTCGTTCACCAATTGAATTAAGTTCGAAAAAAGCAACTAAACGTCGAATATATGAACCTTCACGAAAATAACTTTGATTTGATGCATTATTTTGTAATAAATTTAATAAAACAGATAAACAATCTTCGACAGTAACAACTATTTATAAGAGAATAATCGTTTTGCTTTTCTTCCAAAACAAAAAAAAGATTCTATTGAATTTACCTCCATCACTACCACCTTCACTAACAAGTATTTCAAATAAACGTTCGAAACCATTTTCAAATGCCACTATTTTTTGTATATTTGTATTTGAACGTGTTAACATTTGTAAAAGAAGTAATGCCTAAAAACACAATAACGTAAAATCTTACGAGAAAACCTCCTCCGTCGTCTCCTTGCGATTTGACTGACTTTTTTTTTGCCTATAGACACTATATACTCGGAAACCGGAGGTCTCTAGTCACAATTTGATAGCTTAGTCAAATCTCAATAACAACCGAAATCATTTGTGAGATTTCTATTCGAACACTATGTAGTATCTATAGATGAAATATCAATGAAATAGCAAGAGGGCAACTGAGAAGATTCTTTTAGTTGTTTTTTTTTAAATACATTAAACTTACATCGTTTCGAATAACTTCACGTTCATCTTGTAAAAGATCAACTAATTTCGAAACACCCATAGGTCCACTTTCTAAAATAATATCTTGTAATTCTTTCGTACAATTTGTAAGAAGTGAACTAAGAAATCGAATAGCAGTACGACGAACATTAAAATCAGTTTCCTACAAATATCTTTTCAATATAAAATAACTTTTAATTACAATACAAACTTCAATAAGTTCAAGAGCTGCATGAACATATTCCTTATTCTTGATATATAATTCTAAAATAATACATATTTTCTATATCATTTTTTTTATTACCTAAAAAAAAATCTTTGTACCTGTAAATTGTACGGTAATATCTTGTGGTAAATTTGCTTGTTCTATAAAATAAATAAACTCATGAAAACAATTCGTGAAAAACAAAACAACAATATACCATCATCATTGCCTGTTTCGTATGTTACAATATTAGCTAAAGTTTCAAGTGCCAATTGAATAAGATCCAAATCAGTTCGATCACCTTGTAAAATATTTGCTAATAATGTCATACTTTGAGTACCAACTTCAAGTTTACATTTCTATTTATTTCAAACAAATAAATAATAAAAAAACATCTATATATTTAAAACTTGAATAAATTTGTTTTCTTACTTTTGAAAGAGCTTTAAGACCACGTACAGCATCTCGTCGATCTTCGTTACGTGTTGCTAATTGTAAACGATCACAAAGACGTTCGATCTGTAAATAAATGCAAAGATAAACATCTTTTTGTTTTTGTATTTTACTGTTTCTTGAGCGATTGTGCTATTATTTGTTGGTGTCGAAGATGTTGAAGATGAGAATAGAGAACCACCACGCCAGAAAGCCATTTTTTTCTGTTAAAAAGAAATAAAATAGAGTTTGTAGTTTTCTTTTTTCAAACTAGAAATTCAAGGTTTCTATTTATATTCGATTAATTTGATGTATTCATTCATATATTCATTTATGTATTGTAGTCAATTTATGGATTCTTTATTTAACTTTTAGAAATCGTCCTAAATAGAGGTCACTAATAAACAGCTATCCATGTTCATTGAGATCGTTTTATTGATAAAATATAAAATTAGTCAATACACATTGTAGTTGATGATGTTCTGAGTTATTTGTATTTATGTGAAGAACAACATATATGAAACAGATCACTGTATTATTCTTTTCTTAATCTCTAAAGAGAAGAAAAACCAATCAACAGAAATCAAATCATCATCATATCTGTCACCCCCAGTCTTTTTTGCGATCAATACAAATCAATAGGATTAGTTCGATGTCAAAATTAGTTATCTATTTGATTGTTACATTCACATAAATAATGCAAGATTCATTGACATCTACACAAAAATTCTCACGTGATTCAAACCGAGTGAAAATCGTCGGTAGTTTGATACGTAAACTGTCGTTTATCTTCTGACTGCCGTTCTTCTACAGAGTATTGATTGCTGTTCTTCAACCAGTAATCTTATGTCGGTATATCGGTGGTAGTTCGAACAAACATGCAGCATAGGTAGTTTCAATATGAATCTTACATACTTGCCATATCCTTGCCGGTCAAGTTAAAACACTTTTATGGATTAAGGTTTTATGAATAATCTTCGCAACTATCTGAACAAACAACTTTTTTCAGAAGTAATCAAATCTTACGTATCTTAGAAAAGCACTTTTGAGACCTACACTGAATTGAGAATCTAGGTATAAGCCTTCTCTTCACCCACACTCAAAATTACCATCATTATCAGCCTTTACAAAAAACTATAAAGCAACAAGCAAATAAAAAAAAATGAATTTATTATTCTTCTGTTTTTATTATGTTGTTGAATAGTATAAAAAATATACAGATAATAGTAAGTATCATCATTTATTGTGATGTATCTTGTACGAAGAGAATCTAATAATATCAGCTATTGCTTCGATTGACGTGTAATCTATTTATACTTCACCTTCATTTTAAGTAATAATAGGATCATTCTAGACAGTTGTGTTTTTTTTAATCGATGGATATATATATATAGTCTTTCAGATGAGTGTAGAGAATTTTCTAATCAATCGTCAATGCTAGATAAACCCTAAGTTTTCAAGAAAACCGTGCCTAAAAATTTCGATGATCAGAAAAACGCAACAGTAAAAATTGGAAACATTCTTTTCCTCATCCGAAGTGTTAAGAAGTTCGCTTTCAAATGAAAGCAATTCATGCTATGTAGCTTGGTCCTTGGAAATGCCCTGAACAATAAGGTATGGAGATGTGAAATCTTTTTCATTTATGTACTTTCATGAGCCGAACATCTATGCAAAGTTTCATCAATATCTCATGGGTTCTGCTCAGGTTAGATTTTCAAAGAAGTGAAAGGAGGCTGACGGAGTTAGTATCAGCATCATTGATTTTTGAAATTATAAAGTACCATTTTTTTGTCTATGACCCTTTTCTTTGTTGCGGTACATAGTCATTTCTCTATGATTACAAATGGTAGTTATCCAGACTGATAGTTACAGCTATTCATATTTATTAGTGTGACTTTATTCGAAATTCTACTGTTTGTTAATCAACCATAACAGCGTTGTTTTTGATAGAAGAAGTACAATCATAACTTTTGCTAATTATTCTATTTGTATTAGAATGGAAAAAATAATTTTCCTAGTTTTTCTCTACGATTAAAACAATTACATCAATATGAGTTTTTATTGTTTTATTTCTAGACTACGAATGATTCATATTATCTATCAATGACACATTTTTTTTGTATGCTAATGAATAACAAGATACAATCAATCATCCAATAAATACAAAAGAAAAACAATACACGTATATTCACAATGTCGTTGTGATTCTAGAAGTTTCTTGTTTTTTTTTTCTTCATATAATATGATATTTGCACTAAGAGAAGTTTTGAAAATAATAAAAAAGAGTGAGAAAGCAAAAGAGATTTTTTTTATTATTGTATATATTTATACAATACTTGCGAAAGTTCTTCAACCAAATGTTTTTGTTCATTTGTTAATCGTGTTGATAATAATCGTTGTTTTATTTGATTGAATTGATTCATATCATTAGCTTTCATCATCTTTTGTAGATGAGATTCAAGAAGTTTAAATCGTCCAGTATTTTTATCAATGATTTCGCTTTTCGAAGCTAATTCATAATCTTTTATAGCATATTTAACATTACGAAAAAATTCATATCTCATATAATCTGATGGTAAATTTTGATCAACAAATTCGACAAGTTTTTCATAATATTGATTTTTTAATTCCATTAATTGTTGAGCATATTCATTTCGTTGTGTTTGAGATAAATCAGTCCATGATTGTTGTGAACCTGTTTCTTCTTTTTCGTGATTATATAAAAGATAACTATTTATTGGTGGACGTTGTGGTAAACCAATAGAAGAAAAAAATAAAATTATATCTTCATTTTTACATAATAATAAATGTAATGTTGGTATTTGATTTTCAATTATATTTGAATTTGATTCAAGAAATTCATTCCATTTTTTAATTGATTTTGAAATATATTTTAATTTTTCATTTTCATCTAATTGATTAAATAATGATCGCATATAGGCATTTTTTGTCATTGCTTTTGTAAATGTTGGTTTATCTTTATCTGAAATATTTGTTTCATAGTAAAGAGTACTCGGCATACATTTATGTAATGCATGAAGTTGAACTTTAGTTAATTTTGTATGACTATCATTTGTTGTTATTGATGGTTGTAAACTGTCAGGTAAAGATGTTAAAGATTTACGACGTTGACGAATGGATCTGGAAGTAATTGTATCGTCATGATCGTTAACATAGGAAGTATCAATCAATTGACGTTTATTTGGCGATTGTTCAACAAATAATAAATAATCCGGTCGAAGACGTTCGGGTAAATCATTAGCAAAATTCCTTACTTGAGCTAAATATTCAACTTTAGCCTATAAAAAAAAGTAATTTGAAAAATGAAACATTAAGATCGAATTAATGAAGAAACAATCGCTACTATAATCCGTCGATTGAACTTATATTGAACCTACAATGAGGTGTCGATCAGATTAGAAAAATTCTAAGAGGGCTCGTACTAGAGATGTATGGAACTAAGAGTTTCGGTCTCAGTCTAGAGAAAACTGTTCCAGAATTTATTTGTATGACATCTAACATAATTCTTCAATGCTTGTTTTATTCATTTATTTAACCGACGTCTAGTACTTCTTTGGGTCATCTCTGTTGAATTATCTTCTGATTCATATGATTTAAAAGATAACTTGCTTAAAACCATAGAATATTTCACTGCAAACTTGAGTTCCGACCCAGCAAAATTTTTTTCGTAGCCATGGTAAAATTTAATTTTTTGGTCTCATAACCGGGACTGATCCCGCACATATCAAGTTTGTATTCATGGACCTCTGGAGTTGGTTTGTGTCCGTTTTACTGAATTTTCAATCCATTTTTAGGTATTTCGAAAAAAATCAAATAATGGAACTTCGATTTGCAATTTTACCCTTTCAGCTAAGAAAAATACTCTTTCGTCAAGATATTGAACCTTTTACAAATAGTTGCTTCTCACAAAAATCCAGTGTAGTTGGAAATTTAATAGCTCGACAAAGGAACATACTTTTCGACTGAAACTTTCAAGATATTTCAAGAATCAGTAGACCTATCCATCAGTTACATTTTAGGTCAATCTCTCATAATTTGATTTTATAGTAAATACCTAACAGTGAACTCGATATTAATTCAAACAGTGAGTTACAGTTCGAGTAGTTCTCTCGTAAGAAACTAACTGATCAACAGAAATGAACTATACAATTTGATACTTTTCTTTTTGTTTTTTTTCCTAATTTATTAAGATCATAATTAAAGAGACTTATTCATCAATCTTAATCTTTTATTGTGAGAGATCGACTCAATCTAAGAAAATTTCCATCTCTACTTGCATATTGTTTACCTGTAAGAAATAGGAATATACCCATACGAGTTTTTTTATCGGAATTGATCCAAATTGGTTCCTGTAGAAATACTAATTTTGCACTTATCTATCTGAATTAATTATTTGATTCGAAGTTTTTCAAGACCAATTCCAACTGATTTCAAGCGAAAAGTCGAAATGACAATTGGTGTATTCCTAGTGAAGATGTCATATTTCTTGTTAAAGTTTCTGTTGAACATGTCAATGCAGCATGGTACTAACCTTTCAATCTCTATCAGAATTGATAAGAAGTCTATCACTAATTAATTTATATTGCTCAATCATAAAAATCCACCGTATCTCTCAGGTATATCCGATTTGTGACCATTAGACGTAAGGACGTCTTACACTTTTCTACATCTAAACGAGGTACGGAAACTATTTGTGAATGTATCGAATTTGTTATTTTTTATCTTCTTTCGTTTATTTAAAGATACACTTTTACTTACATCTATTCTCATCTTTTTATAATTTTGTTTTTCATTTATACTCAATGATTTCCATGCTGGTTCACTATCATCATCATCATTTTCTTGTTTCGCAACTTGAGTATAATAAGGTACTGCTGTTCTAAAATAAATAGAAATGATTAATTTACACTTTACAATATTTTGTTGTTTTGCACTTTTTTTTACCCTGGTGGTTTTGTTGGAGCACTAATTGATTGAAAATATTTCTTTTGTTCACTTTTTATTAATAAATAATCGAATAATTTACATTCTGTTTGTATATTCTCATCGATATCGTTTTCATCCTATATATTATATTAAATATATTAAAAAAACAATAAATTTTATATATAATTTACAAGTAATTGAATATATTTATCGACTGATCTTTGCAAATATCTTGCTTGTTTATCTTGTGGTAGTTGACAAAATTTAACTCGTAAAGTAAATGGATTATCCTATGAACAAAACAACATGATTTCATTAAAAAAAAAGCATTATTTTATATAGAGGCGGATCCAGGAAATTTTGAAAAAAGTACCAGATATGAAGAAGTCATTGACAATCTTCATGATTGTGATCTACGGAAATGTAAATAGCTATGGAACAAATCATGGATATCATAGCTAGTCTATTCAAATGACTTTCACCTATTATGTTTTGAAAATATGATTTTGTTAGTTGTTCTACCGAAAAATTCGATCATTTATGAATGCTATCACGAATAACATTACAAAAATTATCAGTATGCTCTTCATCGAAAGTCATATCGCCGATATTCTGCTGTGATATCTGCAGTATTAGAAATATATATGATAAATATCCAGAAAGAGTGAAGGTAAGCAATGATTGCTGAAACGAAAGTTACGAACACAGATGATCAAAAGACATATAGTCTCGCTTTTGATGGATGAAGTACACAGCCGCATAAATTTGAAAATGAAATCGGCCATTCATGAAGAAGATACTGTTGCATCAAATATGATCCAAAATATGAATTACGTAGATCTTTTTACTGAATCCTATGCCTATTAATCATCGATAAAAAGAACGCATATGAACTATTAACATGATCGTTGGTAATTTCAACTTTTAACTCTACAAACGTTCACTAGCTGTGTGACAGAAATAGAAATCATATTAAACAAGAGAAAGAATATTTGATACAAGTAATAACACTGCATAGACATTATATATGTATAGTTTGTTGTCCTTCTCGGGTATCATTCGTTTCAAAATACAAGCACTGTAAACTTAAAAATAGTGAAAAAATACATAGATAATTAGGTTATAGTATGTGTAAAATTCATAGAGAAAGGTCACCCCCGTTGCTTCCTCTGGATCCACCACTAATTTTATAATGATTTCAATACATACTACATTTCCTTTTCTTTTTTGTTTATTAATAAATAAACGTAAAGGACGATACGATTTAATTCTAAAATATCAAATATTATAACATATATTTTTTTTGTTAAATAAAATAAATCGACTTACTCTTTCAAAATTTCTTCGGAAATTAATTTAGTAGAAGGTTTTGGTCGATTTCCTCTCGGCATTATTTCTGAAATTAAACAAAAAAAATTTCAAATCAAATTATTATCTGTATTTCTCTTGTTCAAATATTTATTTATTAAGTTTTTTATTCTTCAAATAAATTATACAACAAAAAAAAAATTCATTTATAAATAACAATAAAAAGAAAAAAAAACAATAAATATTTGAACAAAGCCAAACATTGGACTATATTGAAATTGATCTGATGATAAAAGAAAAGAAGGTACTTTTTTTTTCATTTTAAGATACTAAAATATAATAAACAAAAATCATTTTATGTAAATATATAACAATTAGTAACATTCTTATCAGACATGCAAAAATGCTTGAGTAAATATATGCAAACATAGCAAGATAAAAGTAAACTTACATCAAAGAGTATTCTTTTTTATTGAATAATTCTTCGAAAGTTTTTTTTTTTATTATTATTATTATTTTTTTGGTTCATTCTCGAGGACAAAATCGAGTACAAATCAGATATAAAATATCCCATAATAACACAAACAATATAATAGATTAAACGCAACAAAAACAAAACACATGATATTCACATATTGAATATGCAATTTATAAATTATCGATCGTTTTCTTTCTTGATTAATTTAGCAATAATCTTTAAAAGAAAATAAATCAAATAACGATGAAACAGCACACCGGCAAGAATATAAGAAAAATAAATAGAAATAGCTGGAATAATGAATGACTATAAAAATCATAATTTATGTTGCTTGAATATATAAATATGAACATAATCATTTCTAGTCTAACGTATATACACAAAATGAGATCATTTGACAAATAGATAATATATTTCAATGTGATGGCTTGTTATGGTGAGATAATAATAATGGATCAGTTTCTTTCGTTGCATTGATTGACATTTTTCTATCTGTTAGTTCAACCATCGGCACAAATTTACTTGGAATAGATGTTTCTGAGGAATCTTTTTCATCTTTTAATAAATGTTCATCATTTGAATTGAGCATTTGAGATGTTTCATAGTCAGTTGTTGTTGTTGGGGAAACTCTCTAAAGTAGTCCAAAATCTTCATACACAATCCATAAATATATTAATATCAAAATAAGAAAGAAGAAGAAAACATATAGCCTTATTTGCAAGAAAAAAAAGACTAATATAAAATATTTTTCATGAATTACATAGGCCAAATAATTAAAAACATCTATAAATTTAGTCAATTCACTAGTTTTTTTTTTATGCCAGTGAATTCTTATCTTAGATGAGATATGAATTCAAAAATTAGAGTCAATTGCAAATAGAAATATACTTGAATAAACAACTTTCGTACATTTCCAAAAATCATCTTCAATTGTTGATACAACTAACAGTAATAATAACGTTAAAAAGAAACATGCAAAATATTAGACAAGCAAAATAGAGTGTACAGTGTAGATTGAAGAAGATCGATAAGATTTAATTACAAGTGTTGTTTGTCATCATCAAATCTTTACAATTGCAGATAGATATAGCCATGCACTATTTTGAATATCTACATTACTCGTATGATAGACACGTACAGTGATTCAGAAAATTGATCTTTGCAAATTTTGTTTTCGCTTGTTCTGTTATGGTAACTCGCATAGAGAAAACTGTTTTCAATAAGAGTCTCTAGAAAACTCGAAAATCTATTGTTGTGTAACCAAAAGAAACTTTTATTTCGAGTTCTATGTGCTGAAAAATCAAGCGTTGGATTTTGTATATATCCTTGTTGAAAATACGTTTCTCTATTCAAGACTAACATCACTTGAAAGCATATGTTCAGTGAATGTGAAAAAGATTTCTATTTTCTATCATTATAAATCAAAATTAATCTATGTTATTTTATCAATAATCTCCAATAGATATTTAAAAAACAAAAAACAAAAGTAGGTTAGAGAGTTGACACATGCGTAGTATTTCAAGATAATCTACTTAAAAAATACTATTTATATCAAGTAGATAGAATAGAACAAGATGAAGTGACAGTGCAATAATCTCTACATAATATTTGTTCTATTGTTGTCGAACATATTTGCAGATATCAATAATAGTAAGAAGACTATATATAAATTTAGTTTAAAAGAGTGCAAATTCTAGCTCATTCTATATGCATGTTGTTTTATTTTTTTATATTTAATTTTACTCACTACTTTATTCAATATCTGTCCTGTTTCAATGATGAGTTCGTTGTTATATCATTTAATAATATTGGATGTACTCTTTTTTTTAACTAGACAAGATATATATTGAATAATAAAGTGAAAAATACACATCGATAAAGTGTTGAGAGAGAAAAACCAAGTTAATTAGACAAAAATTTTTTTTTTAAATTTTACTTACATTAATAGCAGTTCCTGCTCTTCGACGTAAAGCTGATTTTGATTGCATTCGTCCCGATGTAATCAATGGACCCCAACCTTCTTGTTGTGAAAAAGCATAACCTGATCGTACAGCTCGTTTAGTTTCACGAAGTCTTTGTTTAATATGTGCAACAAATGCAGCTTTTTCGTCGATACGATATTTTCTATTTAATCTTGCACGATCAGTTTTATTTGGCATAAAACGCATACGAAGAAATCTAGAAACAAATTAATTAAAAACAATCTTTACGCGAATAAAAAAAAAGAAGTTATTTACTCTCGACAAAATATAGGTAAAAGTAATATTGCACATGTTAATAATAATGTAAACCAAAAATTTCCAGTTGTTAAAACAGATTGTGCTACACCAACATAATGATAATTTTTTTTAAATATTTTAATTATAAATGTTGAATATAATGCAAAATGAAATAGAAAATGTACAATAATTGTACCCCATACAACAAAATGATATAAACCTGTCCAATACCATATTTCAAGTGCATTTTGTAAATTAACAACAATAACCATTATTGTTGCAACTAAAAAAGCAAATGATTGTAAATCAGCTTGTGTTATACCATTTGGACGAGTACTATTTGATACAGATAAATATGGAACAAAGAATATTATACATGATGTTAATATTCCATGTATAACACTTTCAGCAAAGATTTTTTTATTAAAAAATTCCTTATTTTGACCTGGAGTATATCTAAAGAATGACAAACTTATTAATGGAAGATATATAGGAAAAGATAACGTACAAATGTGGTTTACTCATTGATTGATCAGCATTGACATCCTACAAACAAAAAAAGAAAAATATGATTATTCTTTCGATTGCATTGATAACATAGTAAACTTTATCGAAGAGTATGCCCTCCCCCCCTCCCCCCCAACCGCTTTTTTGGTTCTCGAAAAGGGAACAACCGATCAGCATGACATTTTTTTTCGGGAAACTCTAAGTTCAAAGTTAGAGGAGGTGGTAAGCAGACGTGATTTGTTCCTATAGAAAACCAGCGTTTTGCGAAAACTTTGTTTGAAATTTTTCCTTCGAACATATATCTTTTTATTTTAGGTGTTCTGTCTGTAGTAAGTATTTCATGCAAATCGGTTGTGTATCCTTAATTCTTACTGACAAGTAAATTCGAAACAAATAATTTTTTCAGATTACACTGAACTTAAAATCATATAAAGTTCAACTGATAGAAAAAATCTGATTAGGATCTTCGCTATCCTTCAAACAAGAACAGTAATTATTTTTACAGTTTATCTATAGATGAGTTTTAACAAAAGAAAAACTTCATGATCATCGTATACTTATGATTGTTGACATACCTGATCGAAAACACCTAATGCTAAAACAGGCAATGATGAGAAGAAAACATTATACGTTGCAACAAAGAATGGATCATATAAAGTCTATTTACAAAAGAAAGCAAAAATTTCAAATTCATTTTTCATATTATATTAATAATTTACTTGAGCTGAAAATCCTGAAAAAAATCCAAACCAAAAATGACAAAGTGTAAATGCAAAATTTTTATAGAAAAAATAACGTAAAAATTTTGATAATCGTAAATATGACCAACGTCCATGAACAAGTAAAAGTCTTTCAAGAAAACAAAATTGTCCAAAACTAAAATCACTTGCTAACACAGCTTGTCGACCTTCTTGTCCACTAATACCAACACCAATATGTGCTTCTACAATGAAAAAAAAACTTACTTAAAAACGAAACAATTTTTTTCAATGTTTTTACTCTGTATCATAGATACATCATTAGCACCATCACCAATAGCTAATGTAATTTTTTTTTCATTTTGCATTATTAATTCAACAACTTGAGCTTTTTGTAATGGAGTTACACGACAACACACAACAGCTTTACACATAGTACCAAGTTCAAGAAATCTCATTTTTAATTTATCTGATAATGCATGTACTAATGCTTGACCTGTTATTAATAAACCAAAACCTTCAAATTGTTCACGATCTTGTGGGCTAGAATCATTTGCTGCTGTTGTTGTTGATGGCATATGTCCATTTATCTCTTTTGTTTGTCCTCTATTATTATTATTATTATTATTATTATTATTATAACCTTTTCTATGTTGATCAAATTTCATTATATCGATACCCCAATCGTTCCAATCAAGTCGTTTTCTTTTATCAGTAATTTTAACATCAAATAATTGTTCAATTTTATTAATCATTTCATTACGAACTTCATCTAATTTTTTTTCAACTTCTTTTTCGTCATCTTCTTCAATAATATTTATTTCCATATCATTTGTTAATAAACGACATGATAAACCAATGTTATAGGCAGTTGCTTAATTTTGAAAGAAAACAAAAATTTTCTTCTTGCTTATAAAGTTTTTTCTTACTTACCAACTTTATCACCTGTTAATACCCAAATTTTAATACCAGCACGTGATAATTGTTCAATACATTGTGCTACACCATCTTGTAATTTATCTTCAATACCTGTAGCGCCAAGTAATTTAAGATTTTTTTCTATTTCTTCATAGGCATCATTTACTTTTTCTTCACGATTTTCCATACTTGTACTAAAATTTAAGAAAAAGAAATTTTTGAATTTTAAGTTTGCCGTAAAGGAAATTCTATGAGAAATTCCAAGAAAACAGATTAATATTTTCTACGTTAAGTTCAGTAATGAAGTCATATTTATGAAAATTTGTTGAAATTAATATTCAAAAGTTTCCTTTCATATCTCCATGGTTATTTTTATTCGACGAATTTTTTGTAGAGTAATTAAATTCGATAAGACAAAGAAAGACAATTAAAGAAAATTTTCGGTCCATTTAACAATTCATTTGTAAAACTTCTTTATACGGAGCAGTGTATGCTTATTTTTAGTCCCATGAGTATAACAACAACCTTCATTATGTGAACCACGTACGTTCTGGCATTCACGTATATAGCAAGAAAAAAAAATGATGCATTATATATTGCGCTATGATAAACAATCATGGAGCATATAAAAGAAGGAAATGGACTAACCGTGCGTGTTTAGAAGAAAAAAACGCATTACTAGACAGCAACAACACTGTTTGGCGAAGGTTGTTTCCGTGTGTACGTGAATAGATGCGGATGTGGAAGAAGAGAAGATTCATATCCAGCCCACACCATATTCAAAACACACTTCATAGTTATTTTAGAAAATATATGATTATTTGAACTAATAAATTATTGAAATGAACAAAACAGATCACCTTCTACAGTTGAACAGCGATCGCAAGTGAATACTTATCATTTGAAATAAACAACTAAAAACTTGACAGATAAGAGATGCTCGACAACTGAACAGAGCCTACCGAGATCGTAGGGAAGTAAGACGAGAAATGACGCATATCATGAATACTTTTTTTGTAAGCCTTATCAAATAAAAAGTTGTAAAAAAGTGTTTATCGTCCATTAATCGACATAAAAAAAGAAGATATCAATCACCTCCTCCAGAAATAGAAGGCCCATTTGAAGACATGATGCGCCGAACGTAATGAAAGATCTCTCTTAGTTAATTAGTATCTTAGAATCTGACGTCAGCCTTGTTTCTGAATTTTTTTAAGCCCTAAAAATATTCTCAAAATTATTGTAGTTATCTAAAAAAACACTTCGAATTAAAAATTATGAAAATAAATTCGACACAAGTGCAAACTTTGTACAATTAGATATAATAAATACTTCGGGGGAGGGGAGGGGGCGGTCTTCTATTTTCGGGTGTTTACACTTGTTTACTGAAAATTATTATTGTGTAGAGGGAAAAAAGTACAAGTTTTCAAATAGTTTCTAATCTTTTCTTTCTTTCAATGGTCATTAGCCTATTTCGCATAAACAGTAATGTGTCTAATTGTTCTATCTATACCCTTCGCATAAGGACAAGACTAATACTGTATTAGTGTGATTATTTTTTCAGCATATCATCTCAAACCGTCATCGATAGTAAAATATTATTAATAATAAAAAGTTCATCATAGATTGTGTTTTATGCAAAATACATTACAAGCGTAAAATATAGTAAAACCTCCCATAGTAAACACTAGCACATAGTTCTATGGTGAATACTTTTGCAAAGTTCAAAGCGTATTCCCTATACTGTATTTGTTTTATTTGTATAATTTTTTTTTGATCTTTCGATAAATTACCTTGCTTTATTTAATACTGCAGCCCATTTATTGTATTCTCCTTCATCTAAATCTTTCCATGCTAAACAAAGTGTACGTAAACCATCGGTAGCAAATTTCTATAAAACAACGAAATAAATATAAATCAAACTAAAAGAAGAAAAAAAAAAAACTTTGATTTACATTTAAATGCTCATCTGTTTGAGCCATCATATCTGTTTCTGATGAATCTAAACGTTCTTTTATTTTTGAATCAGCTCCTTTACAATATAAAATAATTTTTCCATCTTTTTTCACAATAACCTATGAATTAAAAAAAAAACTTCACAAAATCTTTAAAACATTTGAAATATTTCAATACGAACCGACATTCGTTTTCGATCATTATTAAAATCAAGTATATTAAGTAAATCATATGTTTCTTCTTGACCTTGTACACGAATTGTAATACTATTCTGAGTACGACTCTATTAAATATTCATATTAATTATCTTAATTGATTTTAAGAAAGAAAAAAGTTCAAAAATTTTACATCAAATACAAAACCAAATGATCTTGCAGCTGATACGAGTGCATTTTCATCAGGTGATTGTGCTTGATAAATTATTTTTCCATCTTTTTCTTCAGGCATAACAGTATGACATAAAGATAGAAGTGTAAAAAACTGACGTTCATCTTCATCATTATTTTTAATAGAATCGATTAATTTTTGATCATACCATTGAAATTCTTCATCTTTTTCTTCGAATTCAATTGGTTTTAATTTCTAAAAATGATTTATTTAGTTCATTACAAGAAACAAAAAATTTTTCGTATTACTTCAGGATCTTGAATTTCATTTTCAGCGTTATCAGTCACATAACCATAGAGTTTTCCTCGTATTGAACATTTATTAAATGTCATTATATTCTAGAATATTAAGAAATTTTTTTTATTAAATTATGGTTCTAATAACTTCTTTGTATATTATAAGAAAAATTTGCTTCTATTCGATATTTCTAATGTAAAACTTCTACTGTGAATTGAATGAATTCGAGTGTTAACTAATTATTTAGATAAACTTGATTGTATTCGTTTGAGATTTTTATCTTAAAAGTTTTGTTTTTTTATTGTTAAAGGAACTCAGAAAAATCATTGTACAAGAGTATATTAGATTTTGAGTATAAATCTATTTGTTTGATAAATATTCCTCTTACACTGTATTTAAATTTAACACGAGCTATTTCAATGTTTTAATTATAATTCTCTGAAAATTCAAACATTACTAATGGATTTTGCGAAAATCACATCTATTTTCGAAGAAAACAGCGAGTGTGAGTTTAACTTGAGGTTCTTGCTGCTCTTCCTCCGTAAGTCCTAGCAACAACGAGGAGGGAAAAATCGACGAGAGAACATTTTCAACGAAATAATCGCTTTTGAATTCGGACTCAATGCATAAGGTAGACTTCAGTGAGACATGAAAAACTTCAAACGCACAGACAGATCTATTCGTCAGTAAAATGTCCTAAAAGTTTCAGCTCAAAAGAATATTTCCTTACTGAGATATTAGAATCTCCAAAATCACTCATATTTCACGAAAGATGCTAGAGTTTTCTATTTTATGGGACTTTAATATGTTGAAAAGGAAATATTCTTTTAAGCTAAACTTTTCAGAGCATTTTGCGGACAAATAGATCTCTCTATGGACAAAACATTAGGTCGAAATATCATCATTAGATTTGTGAGTATATACCATGACAGAAGCCCTAAGAGGACTATCCTAATGAGGTTTTTCATATCTCATTGGACTCTATCTTCCTTCGTGAGTACGTCTTCATAGCAATGAAAAAAGACGTTGAACAGCATTAACAACAAGACTTAGACTGTTCGAGAATATTTCAAAGCCTGCCTCGAAATTGGAATGGCTGGAATGTGTTTATGAGTATTCGAAATAGTATACTTCGTGATTTTGATGCAGATAAGAATTTATATCCAAAATGTAAATGATGATGCATTAATACCATAATGTTAAATTAAGAAAAACAGAATCCGAAAATACAAAGCAACAAGGCAAACAAAAAATAGAACACCAGTAAAAAAAAACTGAAGACAGATTATTTTCCTGATAATCAATTATCCAGTATAATGAGGCTAAAGAACACATGTAAGTTCCATATTTTAGCCACAATATGTCTGTACTAAAAAGTTCTCCAACTTGATCTTTTAACAATGGAATATAAAGACGAACTCGTAATACTTAATCTTATAGTTAACAAACTATTCTATTATCTCAATGAAAGTAGAACATGACATCTACAAAAAATCTCCTTCGCCAATATATATATATATATATGTAATCATATTACCTGTGTTAATGTTCCTGTTTTATCTGAAAAAATATATTCAACTTGTCCTAATTCATCATTTAATGTTGTTGTACGTGCTTGTGCTGGAACATTATTTGGTTCATAAAACATTTTAATATCCCAATCAATCCATTTTGATTGTAATAAACGTATAAATTCTACACTAACATAAAGTGATATTGGTACAACAGTATTCAATATAATAATATATGATAAAAAAACTAATAAACTTTTTTCAAGTGCACCAAGTTTTTGACCTTGTGATACATATGTTTCCCATGGTAAATACATACGGTAATCATAACCAAAAAAAGATTCCCAAAACCCACAACATATTGTCATAATAGTACACATAATTAATAAGAAAAAGACAATCTAAAATTACAAAAAAAGAAAAATATTCACTTTAAAAATAAAAAGTAGTATTAAAATTTCTTACGCCAATAATAATTTGATTAAGTAAATGATCAATTTGTGTACGTTTGAATTTTGCTTTACCACTATTTTTCATTAATTTTGTATCTGGACCAGCATAACAAACAACTAAAAATTTTTTCAATAATATAAAAATCATCAAAGAAAATTTTGTTTTTACTTCCAAATGCCCATTGTGTATTTTTTAAACGTGTACCACGTAATAAAACATTATCATTTTTTAAAGGTAGAGTTTTATTATTCCATATTAAATTTCCTTCAAATCTTCCAAGATTATTATTCGGTGCTTCATATTCAAGTTCAGCTTGAAAAAAAAAGATTAACAAAAAAAATTAAAACAAAAACGGTATATTTCTACCATCAAAACTTGATAATTTTTCAATATCTTCACCAATTTCACCTGTTTCTTCTAATGCTTGTCGTACTTTAAGATTTATTTCTCCATCTAATTCAGCTGTTTCAATAAAACAAAGTCCATTTGGTTCACTTGTTGATATTAGAACAATATCTGCCTTAAGAAGAAAATCACTCATTCAAGAAAAAAATATTTGCTTTTTTTTCTTTTGAAATTCTTACAGTTAAAAATTCATTGTTAGTTAATTGTACAATGTCACCAACATTAATATCTTTCCATTTTCTAGTTACTAATTCTTTTCCAACAACAGTTTTTGTTTCACGATTATTAACTTGACGATCACTACGATGTCTAGCCTATAAAACAAAAAACAAAAATAAAATGAAATAAATAAGAAATTATTGCTTTTTTTTTCTCAACGAACAATATCATCACTAGCATCTTTGATTGCAGTTAAGGCTAAGACAAATACAAGTGGTAATATAGTTGTAATCGGAGCTAATGAACTAATTTGTGGAATAAGCTAAAAAATAAAATTGGATTATGCATTATAAAAAAAAAAAAATAATTTGAAATACCGTACTTGTAGACAAAGAAGAAATAGGAAATAAGCATTAGCTAATCGTCGAAATTGTTCGAAAAGATTTTTAGGTAAAAATGTTAGTAAATTATATTTTGATGTAGATATTTCATTTCCCTGAAGAAAAAAAATTCGATATAATTTTGTTTTTCTCCGAATAAAATATCATACTTACAGCATATTCTTTAGTTGCATTTGCTGTTGGATCATTAGCTTTAATTTTTCTCGTATCCTCTGAAATATAATTTTCCTTTTTTTTTTGTAATTTAAAACATAGAATTTATTATACATACCTTCAACTTTTTTCTTTTTAAAAAATCGGAATTTCTTCATTTTATGAATAAAAAATTGTTTCTTTTTATTTTATGATCAACATATTACAAATGATACTGTGATTAGACAAATGAAAAAAGATAAAATCATCTAAAACATGGGCTCATATTTGTCAATATAATAGAAAGAAATATCACTTCTACTGTTTCACCCATACCATAGACTACATCAATCAAAGTAAAAAGAAAAAAATCTACTGGATCTAATAATAGATGAATGAATCATACTAATTCGTGATGTAATGCTACTGCATATGACATCTTTTTGAAGCATGTAGTATTTGAAAATAATACTCTAGAATAGATATACATGACTTCTGCAAAACAATTTTATCTGATCTATGTTTTGAAGAAATGCTTTTATTGTCTATCATTATGACAAGAAAAATCATTGATAGGTGGTAAACACATTTTCTTGTTGTTGCTTTTATCCCTATGGTATAGAAAAATTTAGGCTTTTTTTTTCTCCTAAACATTGGAACAAAGAGAAAAACAGAAAGTTTTGGTTTGTTTTGTTATTATGTAAAAATAAACACTGTTAGTAAAGAACACATAAAATAGCCTCAAGCATCAAAATAAATGGAAGATGATGTTTTTTAACTTAGATAATTAACCAAAATAAATAATAAGCATACTTTTACCGATGATGAAAAATGTTTTGCCTATATTTTAATTCATTTTTTTTTTACTTCAAATACATTTGTTAATGTTCTTTAATAATTGGTATGAGAAAAACACTTATAAACATAACGATAAATAATGAAACATAGTTAAGTTAATAAGATTAAAACGAGCATAGAAAGCAATAAGGTATGATTAATAAATAAAATAGTAAACTTCCTTGGACATTGAGAGTTATAAAAACAACAACAACAACAATGCAATACAATGGTTGTCTTATGGTCAGTGAACGAATGACCATGCTAACCTTGATTGACTGCGTAGTTGAGCGACATCTACGACAAATAATCGTAAGTTCGCACGTGGTCACTTTTATTTTAATGATACTATCAGTTTTGCTGGTGCAACCGGTAACCCACAGTTTACCAATGTTACAGTTACATAAACTGATAAGATAGTTGTTGATAAAGAAAATACTTTTTCATTAACATATAAGTTTTGAGAACAATAAACATATGTTGAGAAGGGTGTGAGTGTGTGTATGATTTTTGTTTTCGCTCACCCGTATCCACTCCCATGTGTACCAGTAGATAATGCTTTTTATATAGTACTTTTAATAATAATTAATTCTATTTTTCAATCTAATTCTCATTCCTAAATAGAATTTCATTATCTTTAGTTACACAGATATTTGTTTTTGAATAGCATTGAGAAAAACTTATGTACATCACTTTTTGAAATATTTCATTTAATGAGAAATGAAGCACGTTAAGATCCACGACATCAGCTGCGTCTGATTTGATCATTCATGTAATATCGCGAAGACCAATAAACATTATTTTAAAGTATTTTCTATTCTAAGTTTTCGTTGATTTTTTTTTTCGACAAAAATTGTATCGCATTTTCGATGATTATGATATTGATTTTGCTATTTATCAATTAAACGATTCAAGAAGGGACTTTGAAATTTGCTAAAAATTTAAAAAGATTTATCTCGTTTACTTAATAATGATGGCCATCACGCAATGAAAAAAATCGAAAGCTATAGGAGAACTGAAATGACATCAAGCATTAGACGAAACAAAAAGTTCAGAATATGTAGAAGCTGTTACCAATTAGTATTGGAAACTTGTTAGTCGTGTATTTACATACTTTTCCATTTGTCTGATTTCTAATTTTGAGTTTTATTTAGTCTGAACTTGAAAACCATATAGAGAAGCGATTGAACAAAAATATTTTGACGAAACACAAAAAATGAAATATAGATCCAAAAGATCATTAAATAAATCTATTTCTAATTTCAGAACTAATTGAAAAGAATCAGGAATAATATTTACATATATAAAAAGTAGCCCATATTATTATGAAATATGTTTAAATGGATTTAATTTAATTTAGTTAATAATAATATTTGTTTAAATTTAGCTTGTTTATTTTAGAACGTCAAATCTTGGCATTGGAAAATCCGCGGGTCGAAAACTTTCTAGAATTCTTTTAGGTCCACAGAAGCCTATTCTTACGAGGAAACATATGTAAGTGTGCAATCGCTTTTGAATCAGGACTATGTGTATCATGTAGATCCTAATGAGTTATGAATAGCCTGAAAATAATTCGGGCTGCTAGCTTTCTGCTGCCGAGATATTGTATTTTTACGGTATGTTTTATCATTTTGCTGTGGTCCCCCTCAGGGACACTAGGAAGACTAAGTTTCAAATTTCGATTTGAAGCTTTGCTCAAAGACAGTTCTTAACGAGAGTTGTTTATTATGAAAGTTTCAGATCTTTTGATTGCTCCTATTCTGAAAAAAATATCGAAATCTGCCAGTGTAAATGAGAGAAGTAAAACCCATTGCGTTTGCCTTAGTCGTATCTTAGGATAGAAGAAATCAAAAGATGTGACACTTTCATAATAAACTACTCTCGTTAAGAGCTGTCTTTGAGCAAAGCTTCAAATCGAAATTTGAAACTTAGTCTTCCTAGTGTCCCTGAGGGGGACCACAGCAATATGATAAAANAAGTACATTACTGCATGTGAATAGTCATTTCAGTGTAGATTTTTCGTTTGGTTTCGGTGATGTGATCGTTCACTATATAAGCGAGCTCAGAAGTGAAAATCTGTAAGGTCGAAAAACTTGAAATCTGAGTAAATTGCTTTTATCGTTAATCAAATCATTCGAAGATTGTTTCTCGTGTACATTGCACTAATAGATAAAGTTAGTAAGAAAGAAATCGATTCTTGTAAGAAATCTCAAGGACGAAAATTAATTCAATTCTATTTCTGATGATGAAGATCGTGTAACTGGATTAAAATTACAATTACATCAATAATAATAATAATAATATACAATTGAACTTGAGACAATAATTGCTTACTTTAAATATTTGATAAGAATACAAAGCGAGTGTCTACAGAAAACAATAACAGATAAAATGATTTTCAAACAACATACACTTTTTTGTCTTAAGATCTGTACGTAAGTTCCGTATGACCTTTTTTTCATAACTACAGTTAGATCAGGATTTAATGTAAATTAAGTATTGTAGTTGAAGAATAAGATCTTGTATATTAAAATATCTTGCAACATTATTCAACTGTTTTATCAATACTGAATTTAATTGTCCTCTATATATTCTTTTATTAGAATTATATCGTCAAAAAGCTCTATATTGATGTGTTTCAGAAATGTACACTGCGCCTAATGATAGTTGAAAAAATTATTCTTTTATGCCATCTTTTTTCTCATATTTGTTAGTCCATGATGTTTCTTATGAAATAGTGTTTCGTTTTTTGAACACTTACATAAGAAAAACAATCTAAAGTTGAAAATAACCCAAATAAATTTAATTAATCAAGATAAAACCGGACTTATGTATGATTATAGGGTATTCGTTCATATCGTAACTTATTTTCTAGACAAATTTGCGAAAATTTAAGTTTAGAGTAAATTTAAATATTATGTTTCTCACAATGGAAATTCGCTGTTTTCAGTTAGATCGATTTGTTATTTGCATAATTCTTAATCAATATTGATATAGATTTCATTTATAAACTTAACAAATGATTATGAAATTGAATAATAAAACAAACGGTATCTCAATAAGAATGTATTTGTCAACAGTTCAATCCGTTCTCTTAACTTTTCAGCATTTGATATACTTTCTTTTTAAATATTCCTAGCAATAGAATTTAACAGCTGATATGATTGAGGCGCAGCTACCCAGCGGACAAATAATAAAAGAAGTAGAAGCTGAACAGTCACTCAATGACCGCACTCTAGTTTTTTTCGAGCGATGTGCCCATCTAAATACGAGTCATAATTGCCCTTAGAGGACGGCCATCTCCACACACGCAATGCACATCTCTGACATGTTTGTCAATATATATATGAATGGCATCAAGGGTGTGGGTGTGGTCTTGTCAAAACCAGCGCCTACACCCACGCCCACACCCTGTCGTCCTTCAACTCTACCGCGTTATCAGAATTTAAAATCACTTAATAAACGTTGATCAACTAATTATATTGTATGACTTATTGTTATTCGCTGTATAAGACAATAACATAATTCCATATTTCATGTTACAATTTTATTTGCAGCTTGGAACATGTAGATGATATCGAAAAAGTGCCATATTTGAATTAATCTGAAACATCGAACTTAATGATTGAAATGTAGATAGTTTGAAATCTGATAATCCAAATTATGGTTCAGAAATAGTTATTACTGTTAATGATGATGGTTGAGATAATTGAATAACAGGAGGTATAGATGAAACTTTAGAATCAGAATTTGATAATTGTTTTTCAATTTTATCAAAATAATCTTTATTAATTAATATGTGATGAACAGAAGTTCTTGAAAAAAAAGGCAAGTTTAGCAAAATTTCCTTTTGATTGATCTTTCTTAGTAAATATAGGGGAAAGAGTTTTGTTAAAAAGCTTATCGGCGCAGTCCTGCTAGAGCTAAAAAGTGGACATTTCTGTATTCCGTTTTTTTTTCAATTTAATATTAGTATTGTTCTAACCATTGATTTAACTGATAAATAAGCTTGTTGTACATATTTAGTATATCTACAGTAGATTTCAGCACACTTATATATATGTATATCACGATAAAATTAGAAACACATTAATGTTGGTTTTTTCTCAAAGATATAACTTGATCATTTGACGACTATGGCAAATCAATACATGACTATTCATCATCCTTGGCATCTTAAATGCACCTGTTGTTCTTGGTTGCTATGAACAATGAGAGAAAATCACAAAAATTCGACTCAAAACTTACATTGACTATTTTTCTTTGAAAAACATAATGTGAGTTCTTTATATGTGTCCGTTATGTGATTATGGAATTGATTTCAGGTCCGAAAAGTATCAGAACAGTTTATTAGATCAATACAAAATACATACGTTTCTTACATTTAATTGAATTTCTAATTGTTCACAACGATCTTCCGTGATTAAAGATTTAATATTCGAAATTCAAAAAAAAAAAAAACATAATTTTATTTTATAGATTTTGCAAAAACAGTTTGTTGAATATTTCCTGATTTCCACTATGGGTTTCAAAATAGAAAGTGGGGATGATGACAACTTAGATAATGTGCGAACAATAGGAAATATTGCTAATTGGTTTCGGTCTAATTTTAGCTAAGTTTGTGGCATATCGATCTACGGCAGGTGAGTTTTCTCCAATCGGATTCCTAAAGGACTTTTAAGTGAGTCTCTAGAAAACTAGGGGTTCAAATAGTGAATTCAAAATTTTAAAATATATATTCCATAGAGAAAATTGTTCAATTTAGAACTACCGAAACCTAAGTCAAAAACTAGGCATAGAGAGCAGTAATTGACCATGTAGAGTCGAAAACGATCTACCACCATTATTATATACAGGTTTTCAAAACATCAGCTGTTGACGTTATATAGAGGGAAAAGCCGAAATCGAAAAATCTGGATATAATTATGATGGATTGTTGTTGAAACTGAAAACTAATACCACTAATAGATTCAACATGGCCAATTAATCATTTATAGATCTATCTTTTGACTAATCCAGAGTCAAGTGGCTGAAATCGAAGGTCTTTGACAAACTATTAGAACTCTTGAACAGTACAAGCTGCTATAGCTCAAAAGTGTACAATTTTCTCTATCGAATACATATTTAAATAATATAAATTCAATGTGCCACGAACTTGACTAAAAGCTGATTGAAGTCGTTTTTCAACATCTCTTATCGTTAGTAAGTTATCCAAGTTACAATAAGTTCTCGTCTACTTTGAAATCCGTAAAGATCGAAAACATCTCAGAAGATGGGTGATGCCTTGATTATTATGCTATTTGCCTCTCGCCGGGTAAACTTAACGCTCCCGAACACTGTATGTTTCGTACAAATCATAGTGAGAATTTCATAGTTCAATGTGTTTCAATTACAACTGTATCAAAAAGAAACGCACTTTATAGCTAAATATTGTACAATCCATTTTCATAATTGTTTTTTGTTTTAAAAAATAAAACCTTTTGACAAAGATTCGAAAATGATAAGTTATTATATATAAATGCAGTTTTACCATTAATATGTTTAGGTGGTTGTTTAATTCGAACAAGATTATAAGTTAGATCATTGATTAATGTACGAATATTTGCATTTTGTATTAATGATGTCTAAAGAAAGGAAAATAAATGAAATATGAAAATTGGAGTTTTGTTTTCTTTTTTTTTTTTTATCAAAAAACGTACGCCTTTTTGTGTAGTATTGTCTTTTTCAATAGAATTAAATGGTTGTTGATTAGTTGTTGCCATCGATGGTATACCATTCATTCTTGAAAACATAAGTACGTGAATATGGATTGATTTAGAATTATAATCAAGATAAGCATCTATGACAGATGGAGTTTTTGAGGAAATTGATAAATTTCGTAAAGTATGTGTAGATCGAATGAAGAAAGATCATCAAGTGTCACATTTTGTTTTAAATCATATATATATATATATCAGTTTGTATACTATGATGCATATATCTTGAGATAAAGTGACACATGATTGCTTTTTAGATATTCAATATTTCAAGAAGAAAAAAATTCTTTTGGATCGAAAGTTCTAATACACTATAATGGTCATGAGAACTATCTGTAGATATAAATCCAATAAAACGATTACAACTCAAGAATTACAAGGTATGAGGATGAACCTTTCTAGTTTCTTTTTTCAGTCTTATCGTAGATGAACTATCTATCCATTTAGAACGTTATTCTAAAAAAATTTGTGTTGATAACGGTGGTTCCAAGGACTTTGACCATTATCCTAATTATTCGATTGTGTACAAAATATTCACAAAAAAAGTTAAACGACGAAATTTTCACCTACTAATGTGTTGACATTTTTGATAGAAGACTATTTAATGGTAACTTAAAATAGAGGTTTTTATTCATCATTATATTTGACATATGACATTTAGAAAATAATTTTATTTAATCGAGAAAATATCTTTCCTTGTTTTACGTCGATTAACTGCTGCCACAGAGAAATTCCAAAGATTAGTTCAAACTGGGTTCTCAATCCTTCAATTATAACTCGAGATGCTGCAATAAGAAACTTGATTTTAAAATAAACAACGTTCAAAAAATGCATCAAATAGTTGTGCTATTAAAATTAATTTCTCTATCAAGGACATTGAGGATAAAATGTATATTCATCAAATAAATTTCTTAATCTATTATGAAAACAAGTATTTTATTGGCTCTTACTTGTTCTCTTGGTATTGTTGAATCTTTACATTTTTTCACTATTGATGAATCATTATTATTTGAACACTAGCAAAGACAGTAACAGGAGAAAACAGAAAAATAAAAACTTTATTTTTCTTACGTTGATCAATTCTTATTTTCTATTTATTCTTTTCTTTTTCATCTTCTCAACTTTTGAATATCAATGTTAAGAACCGACCTATATGATATAGTTAAAATCGATGATAAGACACCAAAAATAACTCTTCACAAATTACAGTTGTCATAGCTGACGAGAAAAGTTCCGCAATTGATTAATCACTTCTGAGTTGAGACCATATGCTTCATGTAGACACTAATGGAATATGAGTACACAGAAAAAAATTCGTTCCCTTTACTTATGGTCCTTCTCAGAGACATCACGAAAACTCATTTTCGAATTTTAAATTGAAACTTTCCACAGAGATTGGACTCATCGAGAATAGTTTATTGTGAAATCTTCAAATATTTTCGGTGATCCTACACTAAGATATAACTATGATAAAAGCTTGCATTTTACACAACTCATATATAATCTCTACTCCATCCGATAGCATTCTTTCTACATTGTGACAATAATCCGTTGATCGCAAGTGTATATACGACAATTTGAAAGAAAATATATAATAACGTCTTTGTAATTAAAAAAGTTCAGTTGATAATGAAAGTCCGTTGATTGGTAATAGTATAAAGGGATGTGTTCGCTGTTGACATTGTTTGAATTTCTTGTACTAAATCTAGATTTGTTATTAATGATAATGCTAATTGAAGACCACCCATGTAAAAGTATATTCATTGTTTCGACATTAGCAATTTGTTTATGATTTGTATCCTCTTTTGAAAGTAACTGTAGTTAGAATAAAACACTTTTATAAAATAATGTTTTTTTTTCTTTCTTCTTACTTGATGCTCACGTAATTTATCTAATAATCATTTATCTAACTTCAAATAATCACGTCTTGATGCTAAACAAACTAAATCAAGAATAAATGTTATCGATTCTGCTGCAAGTAATATGGATAAAGCTATTAAATCTCGTACGATATCAAGAACATGAGCTAGACGTTGTTGTTGCTGCATGATGCTCTAAAAAAAAGATTTAGGGAATCTTTATTTTTATTTTTTGTTCCTATCTTACTTGTGAATTTCAAATGTAATTGAGAAATGGATTTGTATTAGGACTATTGACAAGAGATCTAGGAATTATTAATTGTAATAATTCTTGTTTCAATGTTATCCAAAAAGTTAAGTTTTTTGAATAGGATAGATACATTCGGCAGAGCCTNTCTCGGCAGCAGAAAGCTAGCAGCCCGAATTATTTTCAGGCTATTCATAACTCATTAGGATCTACATGATACACATAGTCCTGATTCAAAAGCGATTGCACACTTACATATGTTCCCTCGTTAGAGAAAAGAGGCTTATCAGAGCAGCTTCTTTCAAGTTAAAATTTGGAGCTCACATACCATATTCCAACTTCATTATACTAATATAAAATATATTAATTGAAAAGTCTCTAACAGATGATAGATTCTTGCCGAGAATAATCACCTCTCAAACCAACAATTAGTTGTATTTACTTCTCAAGGTGTGGAACAACTGATTTCTGTTTATTTTTAATCAATTTTAAAGTAAAAAATAGCTTTAGTCGAAAAAATTTAAATTAAACAATGAAAGTAGCCAAAATCATTAATTGTTTTATTGTTTCTATCTAAGGCATCAATTATTTTATCATATAATGGAAATGTATGAAGCCTGTTTTTTGACTACAGGCCTTCGTAGACAGTTTTAAAATATAAAAAGTTATGGTTGTAGATACATATAACAAGTGTCAAGGTATTAAGAAATTACATTTCGATGTAAAACATATTAGTTTGCCAATGTTTCTGTATTTGAGTGCTATCTTGATATAATCCTAATTTTAATCGTACTCTTTTTCATCTATCATTCTTTGAAATTAAAAAAAAAATGGTAAATTATATTTGTGAAGAAAATATATTTTGTTTTGACATATGTTTCATAGAGAGACTCTAGAACCAATATTAGCCCCAATTTTGTTATATAGCATTTTATTGTTGAACTAATTAGAAAACTGACGAAACAGCGCATGATAGCGTTATTAAAGGTTCTGATCTATAATAAAAACTATCGACTTGAAATAGTAAATATGCGTAAGGATCTTCTATTCATCAAAGCGCACTAGAACACGCACACCTTTGAATTCTTAAAGTTTCTTTAATTCTGCATCGTTGTGATCGATGATTGCTCACGTTTGTTTTCCTAATGTTTGAGTCACGAAGCCCTCAAGAGTTGAAAATTCATGAAACTTGGCCACTACTGAAAGATTGTCTTTATAAAAGGGAAAGGAAACCATGTTTATCGAAATAATAGAACTACGCAAAACATTAATACGTAGAAAAAGCTGTGTTTTTTAGTAAGAATACTTTGAATGAATCCAAGGAACTAGTTGACGAGGACGTAAGAAATCGCGTCAAGCTACGAAAATACAAATATAAATTAGAGAACAATAAGCATTGGTCAACAATTCGTAAAATAGTAATAAAAATCGAATAAAATTGGCGAACAGTAACTTAATGAACAACGAACAATATAGTCACAATCTACTTTTCGGTATAATTATACCGAATCAAAATGATTAAAAATATCGTTCTCAATCTTTCGATTTCGACGGCAAGGATACTCCGCTGTATAGTTTGACATCTGCATTTTCTACTCACCAAAATGAAGACATTTATTGAAAATTTAGAAAAAATACAATCGGCAGATTCCATGGTCAGGTTCCACAAAAGTGTGAAAGTGGGTACACATCCACACCAATAATTGAGAATTCTCCGTTAATATCCAGTCTAGCGGTATCAGAGACTATCGAATTTCATTCAATCACTGTGAAAATGTTCACTACACTCCTTTGCATTCCACACTAATCTTCAGACCCTAGTGGGATCGTTGTCGATGATATGTTTGCACCACTGTTTCGTGATATGTGAGTTCGTGACATTGTGAAACTTGATTGCTCAGTCATATTCTAAACTAACAATCAATAGAAAAACAGAATTTCGACATAAGCAACTAGCTTGCTGTTGTGAATACATGAGAGCTTAATCGCTCTTATTGAAGCGCTCAGGGACATCATGGTGAATAAATAATGACATTGTTGTCTGTTATTTTTTTGAAGAGATAATTTAAACGTTAGATACATTGGTCTGTCGCATTCTCTCTTTTATGATGACCAAACCTAGATATAACCTAACTTAGAACGTCAAATACCATCTTGATATTGTTGCAAGGTTTTTGAACGTTTTTAGAAGAGCCTCTATGAGAACATCGACGATGATCCCAGTATACGCGACACTATTCACAATTTTATATTTTTGATTCTTTGTAAGCTTTCAAGATTTGTAGCTATGAAACATATTCCAAAAAGCTGGAGGATGCTTATCAACACTTTCAAATAATTTTTATATTTATGATCTGAGAAAAACTATGTATGATTGCAGATTTAATATTTCCAATCTTATCTAGACATTTTTGCTCAATACTGAATAAATGTGGAGCAAAAATATACTATTAAAGATATAAAGACAGCGTTTCGTAGTAATAAATGATATTTTTATGACTATGAATGTACAGAAAAACCAAAATATACAAGTAGTTTCAAAATCCCATAAGTATTTATAGTAAAAGTACATGGTTTTCATCAAAAATCATGTTTTGGGGAGGGTCCTACTGGTCAAAAGAAAAGAACTCTATGAATTCTAGCTTTGATGAAAATTTCAAACTTTTATCTTCTTCTATTGATGAGATATAAAGCTCTATAGTCGTCTAAACTATGTAGTTTCGCCCATATTAGCTGAGTCATGGAAAATCAGGGGCTCAACATTCTATGCTGAAAATTTTATCTTGAGTAGAACTCGTAAAGTTATATGCCAGTAAAAAATCCCTCCTCAATTGGTCGATTCCTTTTTGAGATATGGTTCCGTCAAGATTCGTCTAGGTAAAAACGCTTATTTTTTGGGACTTCTAGTAAAACACCTATAAAAGGTCGACGATTCAATATTTTTCAAAGCGATTTCCGTGGAAATTCATAAAACTCTTGCCCCTATCACATATATTAATTGAGCACGTGTTCCCTGTGAAACAGTCGTTGCTTACATTCACTAGCTGATAAAAGACTGATTGTCTTAAATCTTTTATTTTCATCATGATTTTCTTTTGCTGGATAGAATAAAGAAATATATTATTGCCAAAGAGATATTTTCTGATTGGTTGATGCTCTTCAATCATGATGGTAGTTTTATTTCGTTGTATATGTAATCTGCTCATGCATGACAGTAAGACGTTCTTTTTTACTTCGTAATTTATTTTGAGTATATCAGTTCATGAAGGTGTCTACTGTGACGCTTGTAGTAAACATAATTTCTATTCGAACGCTCCAAATGTCTATAGATATATTCATATAGCTCTTTTCTTGTTTTCTATCTAACAAGAAATCAAATAAATATATAATGATAAAATATTCGAATAATAATGAATTTACTACGATTATAATATGTGTTTGACGTGTCACGAACAAGGTGAAACATCCAGTCATCACATAAGAAAATGTCCTATGAAATATAAATTATTTTTTTTGAATGATAAGATATTTTGATAGTTCATTATTATTTCATCGAAGGTATTTTAACAGGTCATGATTTTGATTTTCACTATTACAGAGAACGATATACATATCTAATTATTCTCAATCATTAATTTGTCTATTTTGTGATGATATGAGTTTAGTATTGCTATTTTTTAATAAATGATCGTCATTAAATATATTTTATCTTCAAATACTTACTTGTCAACGATATGAATGTGAATATCTTAGTTCAGCCGAACATTCTCATCACTAACATCAATCACATCCTTCTCAGTAATCAATACTTACACATAATATTATAGCGTTTGTTGAAAGTGATTTTTTCGATTCACTTTTCTCATCAGCTCTTAACTGTTCTATCCATTTCATCTACTAATAATCATGAAACTTGGGCACACATTGTTATACAACAACAATTTCAAACTTGCTCCAAAATAAAGACTCCTACAATGACAACAAGAATAAACTTCTTTCTGATGTTGCTTATTCAATTAATGATTAATGATTTCAGTAAGATGGTTATTTATACATACGGATGATTTCTTTTGTTTTTATTTATCTGGTATTGATAGTCATAGTTTGTCTTGATTAATTGTAGATGTAACATTCCATTTTTCAGTTCTGTATTCAGTTTCTTTCTGTTCATACTGTGACTGAAAACAAAAGTGTATGTAAGTAAGTGTACATAAAATAATGGCATTTATCGATGATTTTAAGTTTCTTCTTCTATTGAACAAATGAAAACGATTGATAAAATGAACAGTTTTCGCTTTGGACTAACAACTGTCCTAAGTGTTGTTACTATCCTAGCTACTATTATCAATTGTGGTTATTCGATCAGTACTCCAAATAAAGAAGATTTCTTTACTATTAATATTACTATGAACAATTATGAGACCAAACAGGTTTAAATACACAAAAAGAAAACAACTTGATGTTTTTTTATGCGTAATTTTTTACATGGTTCTCTTTTCTAGGAAGATGAATATGGATATCTTCAATATAAATTACCAGATGAAGAATTATTAATTGGTAAGTTGATAGTTTGTTTTTAATCGAAATGATGAATAATTTTTAATTCAGTTGGATATTTACCGTTGATCAATATGAATTCAGTTCATCATATACTTTCATTTGCCTGTGTACAACCAAGCTCTGATAAACCATACTGGTTTGTTTCTATCTTTTTTTTTCTTTGATACTTGATCGATCGATTGATTTATATAGGACTGGAGGTAACGCATGCAACGGTCAGCAAATGATTATCCATGACTGGGCTCGAAATGCACCCCTATTAACACTACCCGAAGGTATGTTGATTTTATTAACATAACCAAAATGAGAGAAAATTTATATATTTATATTTAGATGTCGGTATTGCTGTTGGGAGTAATACTCCATACAAATATATTGTTGTTAGTATTCATTATCTCCCAATTTTGAAAAATGATAATTCTGGAATTCAATTAATTATGACTCGAAAATCGTAGATTAATTTTTTCAATAAAATAGAAACTTTTTGTATATCACAAAATGATATTTTATTCTAGACGTAAATATCATGCAGGTATCGTGCTAGGTGGTACGAGTGATATCTATCTGAAACCAAAAACACATAGTAAGTGAATTGAAGTTCTTAAAATGTATCTCTCAGTTTTCTTTAGCTATTCGAACTCCTTTTTCATGTCAATACAGCGGACCACCTATTTCTATCTTTGCTGTTCATGTTCATACCCATCAATGGGGTTTGTATTTTTTTTCTTCTAACATATATTTTTATTTTATTATAGGACGAGTTAATTCGTTGTATCGAGTACGTGATGGAGAAATTTCACAAATTGTCAAAAGTAATCCGCAATGGTCTCAAGCATTCTATCCACTTCCATCAGCTGTTGAAATTCGAAATAATGATTATATGGTTGGTCAATGTGTCTATGATAATGATGATGATCGAGTTATTAAAGTCGGGTAAGTTATTTCTTTTTCTAGAATATGCAGAATGTATAAAAAAAACATAATCACTTAACAAATGCATATAATACAACTATTGATCAAGTTTAAACCAAAATTTTTGCTATTTGAAGCAGGAAATGTGTCATTTTTTTCATTTTTTAAGGATCAAGTCTATTAGCATTGTAGAGAATCGGTAGCACTTTTAATTGTAACACGAATAATTAGAGTTTTGTTCGATGCTTACTCAAATTTCTATCGTTATTACAGGCTATTTGATGTATTTTTTCATAACAATGATGGAAATTCGAGAAAGCATTGAAAAAAACGATGTATATTATTGTTGGTATCGAAGAAAGCCTTATTTCTGTTTTGTACTGAAGTAAAAATTTCTACTTTTTCTAAAGTGTTAATGAACTTATTCTGGAATAATAAAAAGCTATGCGTCTCTTGTTTCCAATTGAAAAGAAAAGTTTTTGGATGAAGCAAGATCTGCAGTGAGGTTCTATGTACTTGTTAAGTGATCATAGCTTTTGGATATACTCTATTTATAAGAAAAATGTTCATTGAAATGTTAGACGAACACATAACGATGAAATGTGTAACGTATATGCGATGTATTCATATGAACCACCAAAAACATCAAGTGGTGAAAGTAAGCGTGACTCACCTCCAATTCGAATATGTTGGGGTAATGGAGCCAGAAAAATGGCAAGGTAAATTATTTAAAACTGAATAGAAATTTAACTAAAAAAGACCTTTTATTTTATTCGATAAAACAGTTGGAGTTGATCTAATTAGCTTCGATTTTCTAGACCACTTCGTACTCAAGTCTTATTTGTTTTGATAGCATTGCAATAATTCTTGTTTCAATAGTATAAAATGACTTAAGAACTGTTAAAAAATGGTAAATAATCGATTAATATGCTCTTCTGAAAATACAATCGAAATATATGTTATTCCTACTAGACAACCGAGATGATCATGTACTATCCTTGTGGAGTTATGGCCGTTGCTACACTTGAGTTTCTACTTATGGCACATTACTTATTAAAAAATCGACAAAAAACGAATTTGATCTTAAACTTTCTCCACAGACAATCCTTGAAATTATGAGAATCTTCTAAAAATGTAAGCGACAATTGTAGATTTAATATCTCGAGAAGAGGCCAATCTTTTTGATTGAAATTGTTTGGATAGTCTAATAACTTCGAGAACTGTATATGGAGCACGTTTTTGGCCGAGATTTGTTTGTCCGATTTTTTATTAATGCCGTGTCAAGGTAAAAAATCCAGTTTGATCGCCGCGAAGTATCACGTCAAAAAGTTTTCACGTTAGCAAAACATGTTATAGTAATTACTCTAAAACCTTTGAGAATAGAGTTAAGAAACTTCAATGTTATACATTTTAATAATTCTACTGATTTGCGAGAAGAAAAGAACTTTCTTATTCATATTTAAACAATTCTAATAATTAAAAAAATGAATACTATTTTTCTTGTTTAGTCTCATTCCTCCAGAGAGTGACATTCCTCTGCTTAAACCAGCTAATATTGATGGAATACGCAATGATCGTCAGGCTCATACTGAACATACAATGAATTCATTCAAGAGTAATTTTAATCTTATATATTTTTCTAAATAGATTAAATATCGTAATATGATTAGTTTTACGTAAACAAAATCTTACCACATCTTACAAACCGTAAAATTGCATAATGCAAAACTAATTAGATGTGAGCATTAATATTATCATTTGTTTGTCACATTTATTTTGTTTCTTTATTTTGTATGATGAATTTTGATTAATTATGAAAAAAGATCGAAAATCAATATGATTTTCTTTTTTTCAATTGTAGCTAATTTATATAAAAATGTCCAAGATTGGCCTGATATTAAGTCATTGCCAATTCAATTTGGTGAAATAGGTGGCATTGCATTAAATAATGCAAATAATGAACTTATTGTATTTCATCGTGGATCTCGAAAATGGGAGTCGGAGTAAGATTAAAGTTGCATGCAAAAGATTTATTTCTTTGTTTCGTTTATTTGTTACAATAGACATTTTAATCAATATCGTTTTCGTCATGAAGATTATGGTCCAATTGAAGATGATGTTCTTATTCATATTGATACACATACAGGAGAAACAAAATTTCGATGGGGTGCTAACAAATTTTTTATGCCACATGGATTAACAATAGATCACGAAGGAAATTATTGGTTAACTGATATTACTATGCATCAAGTTTTTATGTTTAAACCAAATGATTTAAATCAACCAGCATTGGTTATTGGAGAAATGTTTCAATCTGGTTCGGGACAAAATAAATTTTGTCGACCAGCTGATGTTGCTGTTATGATAAATGGAGATTTCTTTGTCGCCGATGGGTAAATACTTTGACAAAAGAAAGAAATTAAGAAAAAAAATTATATTTTATTTTATTAGCTATTGTAATAGTCGTATTATTAAGTTTAATCGGAAGGGAGAATATATCACGGAATGGGGTTCATCAATGACAGGAAAGCTTGATAGTAAGTTTTCTTTTTTTTCTCATGATATTTTTTGGAGATGCTTGATTAGAATTTATTTAGTTTTTTTAAAATCTATTAAATCTTTTTAGGTGATGGTTTTCCATTACCTAATGAATGGAATATTGTTCATTCAATAGCATTGAATGAAGATGCACAATTATTGTGTGGTGCTGATCGGGAAAATTTTCGTATCCAATGTTTTAATTCAAATACAGGAGAATTTCAACGACAAATACGTATTGAGAACAAAGAAACGATTGGTGCAATTTATGCTATTGAATTTGCACGAAATACGAATGGTTTGATATTGATAGTGAAATAAAAACTCTAAATAAAATGTATTATATAATTTTATTTAGGAACAATTTTATTTGTTGTTACCGGTGGAACACAAACATCGAACAAAAAAGTTTATATGATTGATGCACAAAATGGAGAGATATTAACATCATTTGATTCAAATCCAGTAAGTTCATTTATAATTAACATTCGGCAAATGTAATATATGATGTTGTTTATCTAAAAGCATCTAATTACTCCTCATGATATTACTGTGTCAACAAATGCTCGTGAAATTTATGTTGGTGAATTAGCATCATCACCTAGTAATGTTTTACATAAATTTGAATTATCTAAGCAAAGAGGTAAAAGGAAATAGATTTATTCTCTTTAATCTTCAATTCATTGTTCGATTCATTAGATGATTCGAAGGAAACATTCAATAAACGAATCAATGTCAGTGATGAAAACTTCCGTACTTCCTTAATTATAATGGCTGTCTTTACCATTCCTGTTCTTGCTTCTGTGATTATCGGATGTATTATTCAAATAAAAAATAAGCGTATGAGAGCTTTTTCTTTTCAAATAAACATTTTCAAATTAATGTTCGTATTTATAGGTAAATTTGATCGCTTGAATATATTCCTCAATGTTGCTAACAACGGTGATACTGACAGTAGCTCAGATCTTGGTGGTTGGATATATCGACGAAAAGGTTTTATGAAACTAGAACAACATTCTGATGGAGAAAATGAACCATTAGATAATCATGTTGCAGATGATTCAAATAATAATTCTGATGATGAAACCATAACTATTACAACAAAACAACAAGCAACAACATTTAATAATAAAAAAGATAGTATTACATCTGAAACAGACGACGACCTTTAAATACTTAATCTTTTTCAATAAATAAAAAAAGAATATCTCACAAAAAAATAGTCATTATAAAATCAAAACATTTTTTTTTCTGCATGCATGCCCATCTACTGATGAACCCAGCTAACTCATATTTTATTTTTATGCTATATTTTCTCGATTATAACAAAATAAATAAATATGTAAGCATATGTAAAAACAAACTTTCATTATAAATTGCATATCTTCGTCAAATCAATCTGAAAGACAGGTTTCATATTATGATAATCAAATAAATGCATGTACTCTTCTATCCAACATTTGTTGAATGAAATGTTTTATGAAATATTCGATTATCTTAATTTTTGTGATCATTCGATTTCATATAGTGAAATCACGAAATATCATTATTAGAAACTCATTATATCATATCGACATCGAATTATATTATTTCATATGCATGATAAATCATATATGTCATTTTATTTTTCATTAGATATGAATCAACTTGTTCTCTATAGAATTCAATCTCACACTATAATATCACTTCTTCCGAATTTAATTACTTTACCTCGTCTTTTCTCATTAAAAATATTCAACTTAAATAGATCGATAGAAGCATTCGATTTGAACTATTATTGGTATCTAACAAGATTTCTACATCTGTGAAATCTGTTCTGTGGTTCTGAGAATGATTGCTTGTGAGTTCCACATTTGATTTGTTTGATAAGAGGATAGGGACAAGAGAGTTTGCAACGTATTCCTTGAGACTTTGTTGTAATTGATCATGAACTAGAACAACTTCATCTATTTGCTTGATGATCAATTGATAATGTTCACTTATGTAACGTAAGCGAAAGTTGTGAACATTCATGACACATGAAAGTATCTGTTGCTGTATTGTACGTTGCACAACATATCTTGTCCGAAGTTGAAGATGCCATATGTGTTACTCTAGATGACGTATAATTTGTTCTACATGAGCACATGAGTACATGTGTATGAGTTACAAGACTTAAATCGTCTTCGCTTATACCCAATCATTAAACCATGTGCTTGTATTTGCATAGCTTTGAAATGTACGCTTTTGTCCATGCGACACATTTTTCTGATTGAAGAGTCGATCTGCGACATTAAAGTGCGATGAAAAAACTTAGAATCCAGCGTTCATGAATGATTTCATTGTCGTAACAGTCGTTATCGACACAAAATATTTCAAACAGTATTCAATAGTTTTCAGTACATGTATCACGTTTGTCATATATTCTTTGATTGAATTTAGCTCATTAGCTACTTGTTTTTTGCTACTGCTACAGTTTCTATCGTTGAAGCTTTTTGAAAATATGTATTTTTATTGCGTTAGATGTTATATGAGCATGCGTTTCATTGTATATTATGGCAGAGTAAGAAAACTACGAACACTTATGTGCCTTCTACGTTTTTTTCGAACCTCTGTAACAAGTAATAGTGTTGCTCTCCTTGCCTATATTGGTTAATTATTCTTTCACTCTCTTTTTACGACATTCTTGATGGTGTCAAGTAATGATAAAGACGAGAATAAACACGAACCGCACATGCAAAAATCAATCGAATAATTCCAATTATTTCAAACTTTTTTTGAGCGAAAGAAAATGTGACTTTTTGTCTCAAAACTCTTCAACATCTCGTTATAATACTTTATGTGTACATTTGTGTGCCATCAAATGGACCTTCGTCACTGATTAAAGTTGCGAGTGCTGTGTTGCGTAATACATCATATATATCATACCATTGTCCATTTAATGCTACAATACGATTAACTAATCGTATGCCGTGGCTATAATCTTTATAATAATGATCATGTGATACATAATTTAATGGTTGAATTATTTGTCCTGATGGATACCACCATCCCACAATAGCTACATTCTTTGGATGAGTTAATAGTCCAGCAGAAATTACTACGTCTTTTTTGTGGCCAGCTACCAGCTCACCTGGAACTTTATTGGCAAGTGCCGTTTGAATTTTTTTATTATGAAATATCATTCTGTCTGTTGACATCATAGTCGCATCGTATGGCGCACCGTTTGGACTGGGAGATAGTTTAACTGTGGCTGCTTGCCAAATTTGATGTGCCATTTTCCTTGTTGGTAAAACACAAGCAAACAGATCTGCAACTTTTCTTGCTGTTAATGGATTGAGTGGCGTTCTTAAGTAATCTGTATTTGTGCCTACGGAAAGAACATCAGGAAGAACCCAATATATTAGTGTATCATTTCCAGCTGTTACTGTGACAGAAATAGCATTTCTCATAAATTCAGGAACATTTCCGGCTAAAAATTGTGCAAATATTAAATCTTCTCTTGTTTGAGTTGGCCCCACATTCATTATTGAATTACCAAAATCAGTTCCATTAATAGTAATAGTATGTGATGGTATTTTGAATACCGGCGCATCTATTTGTACGATATTCGATGATGATAATTTGATTGATGCCCTATTACTGAACTCGATGTCTTTCGCAAGGGTTTTCACAGGATCACTGAATGTGATTGCAACCATGATCGTCAATATAGCAGTGTACACTTGAAGCATTATTTTTTCCTCAAAAATGAAGCTATTTGAGAATAACTAAGAAGAATTAGTTGATGGTCTAAATTGAAAGGATTATTAAAAGGAATGGTGGGGACCAGATTTCTCTGTAAAAAGCACATGTATTTTTTTATTTTGTTAAAATGAATCGATGTGAAAAACATCATGATAACCATATGGTAAATCGTTTTTTACTCGTTTTTTTTAAAGAAAAGATTCACAATACAAAAATGCTTGTCTGCCGGTCTAACCAATGAGAAAGCAGCACTACACCAGCAGCGAAGTATATTATATTTTCTCAAGAAAAAATTTGACCCAGTGGTAAAGATAAGTTCGGAATTTGAATTTGAGATCAAGTTCCGACTTTTAAAATAATTTGATTTTTTTTATTATTAGTCATTTGTAATAGTTTTCCAAATAGAGCATGTAGATGTATGGGGGAAAAGAAGCATAGCTTCTGAAAAGGAATACTTGCTAAATAAACATTCAGCTATTTAAATCATGTAGCAGCTATGTTTAATAAGAATAGAATCTTATGAGTTGTTCTTAACTTAATCAAGGTTAATATAATACGCTGAACAGCATAAAAAAGTTTTAAACAATATAGTCAAGGTCTAAATCTCGAAACGCCTAATCTATGAAGTATTCTCATAAAAAATGGTGCGATCTTGTTCTAATGGCTATTACTATACTTTAAATAACACTGAACATTTGCAACTAATGTATTATATATACAATAGCTGCTCATCAAAACATTCAACATAAACAAATAACTGCTACCTATTTAAACAGCTATAAAGATTTATCAACCAGTGCGAAAGGTATTTAAAGAGTACTGCAGTATAAATAACTAACCATCATGGAGATATTTTCATTTTTCACCCTTCTCCCTTACTCGAAAACAATAAATAATGCTAAATAAATAGCTGATCTTCATTTTAATAACAATGAATATTTATTTATGAGTGTTGTAAATAATGTTTCATATTAAACAACTATTCATGAAGATATTTGCCAATATATAATCTTAAATAAATAGCTACAAAGTTTGCAATTTTTTTATATTAAAAAAAAAATTGTATGCCCTTTGAGAGTGAACTGAAGCGAACATCTACAACCACCCACACATCTCACAGATTCATCTGCAAGATTCAGAACAAAAATCCATATACTTACACGCGAGACTCACAATATCGCTCACTTGTGGGCCTATACATCAACTGGTATATTTTCTTTGACACTCGTCTGGTATACTAGAGAAAAGATATTTATTTGAAGCGATAAGTAGTAAAATGCAGGTTTAAATTTTGTGCAAGATATTAAATGAGATTACAAGATTGTTGATCAAATATTGGTCTATAATTTTCTGAAGAATATTGAATATTAATCGGAAGTTATTGTAACACCAACATTCTTTGGCACTAATGTAAGTTTTTGGTTGTGTCCACCTGCATTGACTTGTGGACCACCATCGCCGAACGTAACATGTTGCATTAGTCTAGCTGCGATTGCTTTCAGCTCTAGTCGAGCTAGGTCTTGCCCAATACATTGTCGATGACCACCACCAAATGGAATCAATGCATATAAATGATGATCTTTGTCTTCACCTTGAAATCGTTCAGGATAGAACAAATCTGGATCAATTTTCCAGTAGCGTTTATCTCGAGTTAAATTGTAAATATTAATTATTACTTCATCGCCTTTATATAACTGAGCTCCACTGGCTGGTAATCGATCATCGGTAGTGACACTGCGAATTGTGGAAATGGCAGGTGGAACAAACCGAAGTACTTCTTGAATAACACAATTCAAGTATTCAAGGAAGTCGAGCTGTTCAATAGACAAATAGTTTTGCCGATTGTCGTCGAGTTCGGCTTTGATTTTTGCTTGAACACGCGGATTTTTACTCATGAGATGAATAAACCATGACAATGCTGTCGATGTCGTTTCGGAACCGGCCACAAGAAAAAAGCAATATTTCATTAAATATTTCCTTGGAAGATAGTCCTAAACAAGAATATAGGATACTGGGATAATTTTTAATATGAAAAGATTGGGCCACAAGAAAAATCTTTAAATATTGCCTTACCTTTTTGTTTTTCTTCTGGTAATTCTGATTCAATCTTTACATCTTCTTGCCATGAACTAACAAGTGAAGCAATAAGACATTTTCTTTTTCGTTCAAGAATTGATTATAATCCCTTGCTTTGTTCTTGCTCAATTATTCGATCAGAATACTCACGGATAACATTCAATGCTTGACAATATCGAGAATTAAATTTCAAATAAATTCTGGCGATCGTGGATGGCAAAAGTAGCGCCAGTGCAACAATATCCAAATAGTCTTTTAAAGACTTTCTAAGTCTATTATTTTGAGCACTATCATCATCGCCTAACATTTGTAAATCATAATCAAAACCAATATAACCAAATATTTCTAGTAATAAATTTTGACAATCTTTGACTATATCGAGATGAATATAGTTGGGATCATCTGCTTTCGAATGCCATACATCGAGCAATTTGTCTGTACATTCATAGATTATATTCAAATTACTCAAGATTTTGGCACCACGAAAGAGAGGAAGAACAATAGTTGCATGACGCTTGTACTTGACTCCTGTAATAAAAATCAATAAAAGGATACGAATGTGTTGTTCGTATAGACAAGTTCAAAACATTAAAAGTATAGAGAATTAGTTATAAATCAGAAATCATTTGTCGATGTGAAGCCATTACAAGGATTCATTATTGTTTAAATCTTTGAGAAAATGATTTGTGTAGGTCGGATTTGAGAGAATATTTTTGAATTCATATTTCTAAGTGTCCTTACTCAAATCCTATCTAAATAAATCTTCGATGAAAGAACTTAGAAATCATCGAAAATTCTCACGAAGTTACTGGCATTGGTGAAAATTTTCCACTAACGAGAATCGACTTGTCTCTAAATCTTTTCTTTCAAAATATACTTTTCTTTGAAGTAATGCAGACAATATTTACGCATAATTGAAGTCTCTAATTATATCATTATCTATCATTGACCTGTAATGGACACAAGTGCATCTGGAAGGACAACACTGAAACGGCCCATATGTGTAGGACTTTGTTCATAAATGTGTTGATGAGTAAAGATATATTGTATATCTTCAACATTACATACACCGATCATTCGCAAGGGTCCAATCCAATACTGATAGACATCACCAAATTCAGCTTGCATTGTCAAAGTGGCAGTAGTTGGTGAAACTCCGCGGAAAACACCCATCTGTATGAGATTCCCAAATAAAAAATGAGGTGATTTTCCGCGCAAGGGACCATATAGAGTAAAGAATTTTAGTTTGATGTAAACAACAAGTATTAAAAGTAGAATAACGAGCAGCACAAGAAGTATGGCCATGATTGCACGTGCAAAATATAGGACGAAACGTGTTTTGACGTTGTCTTGTTTTTCTCTCGACGTGTTCTTGATGAAAAGAGAACGAGAAAAGAAAAAACATACACGCAGAGCTAATTATTAATGTCAGCGAGCATCGAAAATGAGTTATACACCAATCACTTAAAAAGAATGTACTTTTTGGAACGGTACGAAATGAAACAAAGGAATAGTAAATTTAGTAAAAGTAGAGAATTTATACAACAAGAAGAGAAAAAGAAAACTCAGAATGATTTTCTTTTTTGTTAGAAGATGTATATGAACAAAAAAATGTTCTTAAGCTAACAGAGAAAAGACGACGTTGAAGAAAACATAGAAAAGAAAGAGAAAATAATTCGTCAAGTAATTATATATGTATAACGCTTGAGGAATATATTCTCATTGGCTTGGTATTTAGCACCATTAAGCCAAAGTAAGAATAATAGTGTTCCTTGACCGCATGAAAACGAATGTTTCATGCATCATGTCTTGCTTTCGAAAGCATGATTTTCCAAAATTCGTTCAAAAATATCATTATGCAGCACCTACAAGTATTTTTCTTCTTTATGATAGTACTAAAATGTTTGAAAATGTCGTGTAAATTCAGATAATCGAAACCCCAGAATGACTTATCTATATCAAAATATGTTGAATACTGACTTGAAGAAGATGTGTAAACGCGGAGGTACTCATCTTACGTTCAATAATTCCTTTTAATAGAAATTTCATGATTTGTCATTATCGACAGAGGATGAATCAGTCAAATGGATGAAAGATTGCTTTCCGTCAACATGAAATATATCGAGACATCCGTACGGTAATGGATTTATTGGCAAAGATTAAAAGAAATTTGATATTGTGTTGGTGAACAATACCAGTCTTTGGTTTTTGTGGTTTCCTGTTTCTAATCGAAATAATTGACGATCTGTTGGGGGCATTAAGAGATTAGTCAATCTATCTGGGATTATCAGTCGATCGATTGATGAGATCCCAGTCTCCCACATTGCCATCAAACGACTACGCACTTTCTTCGTCGAAATGATAGATTATTGTTTAGTGCATAGGTGCTTTTTTTTGCTCCTGTAATTTATGTGGGCAAGCTGTAAGATAGTTAAAGAATAGTTGCATCAGCTATAATAGAACTACCCTGGTTTTTTGAAAATGCGCCCATCATCATTCATATTCCTTTTAATAGTGCAAGAAATCGAACGATATAGTAAGTCTTCAAGTAGAAAAAAAAATATTGCCAAGTGACATCAAAAATTTAAATAAATAAATTAATAGTTTCATTGGAAATTAAACTAATTCTATCTAAATACTGTCGGCAATGGTAAGTGGCATAATGATGTAGAAGATTCAGCTCGAATAATTAAATATGATGCAGATTTAGTTTGATTTTTAAATGCCACCTGTAGCATATCATGAAATTAGCATTTGATATATCAGTGGAACCGTGACACAATAATGACATCTCATGACATATTCAATTGCTATCTTTAGCGATGATATTAGGTGTTGATATATTTTCAAAAGCGTTTTTTAAACTGCTTCCTAGTTTCAATCCTGATCATTCCTGATGAAAACATGGAATGATTGGTCAGGATACGGATTTGCCAGGATCTAGTCATGTTTTAATCCAGATTCTGGTTCGAATCCTGACCGTTTCTTGTTCCAAGATTTTCTATTTTTTCGTCAATATCTGTTTCAGGATCCTGACTGGATTATTCTCTAGATCAAGAATGCAGAACCTTGTCAGAATTCAGTCACAATCTTGGTCAGGATCATGACACAACAGAAGATAAGGATCCTTTAATGTTTTGACAAATGTTTCGACCTTGTTTAGAGGTCTTATTTGTTTGAATTCAAAAATTTAAAACATGACAAATCCATAATGTTGATCTATTGAATACACAATAGACCTTCGATCTCATCAAGCAGACAAATTAATATAAGTATGAATTGTACTATAGTCTCGAATGGATTCTTGTAAAGAAATATCAAAACAAATGTGAATATAAATTGTGAAATCTGTAATGCATATGATATCACAAATAGTTAATATTGTTAAGTTTTGATATCACAGCGCGATATTTAGTCTAACTTTCAATGGCTACGGTATTATTTGAACTTTTGAGTGAAATAAAAATTCAGTGGGCTGCCTGATTTTGAATCAATTTGAAGTCCCGAAATTTGAAAAAGCTACTTTTTTCTCTCGTAATGCAGTTTATTAACTGCTACTACGAACCATTGAAGACACTTAGCGATGATTCTTCCTTGACCTTGTGATCCATCGAGTTGAACATAACAAACATGTTCATGTGAGAAATAGGTCCATCATATTTCACATTTTGATTTCGTAGGAATTGCACTGAAAGCTTTTTATATAAACTGAACAATACATTAAAACAAGCCTAGAAGAAGTGTATCTCATAAAATGAAATAGTGCGCAAAGTTGAATTTAGCGCAATTTGCTATGAAAGTTTTTGGTTATTTTTATTTAGCTTTGCTCTAAAAATCTCGAAAAGACCAATGATCTTAATCGGACCAAAGGTTTTTTCAGCATAACGTTTTCAAAAACAGATTATTTACAAAACACTCTCAAACTCTCAGTATACGAATGAAATATGATAGGACCAAAACAGGCTTGAGATCAGAAAAAAATCTACCACATTATATTGAAGATTATACCCATGTACAAATAATTTTATAAAAGTCACAACAAATTCTATTTTTTCTAATTGATGAAAAACATACACCTTTAATCAATTATAATCAGAAATATCAAAATTCCATTGATTATTCTGATTATTTTTCAATGAAACCGATTTGAGATTGTTGAAAAAAATCATTTTTAATCGATTTCATGTAATTAAAAGCAGTAGAGTTTTAATCCAATTTAGTATATTGCACATTGATTACTATTGATTTCGTCATGCTTATTAAATCGATTTTAATCAAAAATAACCGAAATAATCGATGAAATTTCGATATTTTTGATTATTTTTTTTAATGATAATGGATTAAAATCAGATTTTTCTCGTTCTTTTTTTACGCAGATTAACCTACTTGAATCTATTTTAATCCATGGTTACCTTTTAATCCTTTTCGATTATACATATCGCAGATAAGTGATTTCCTCTTGACTCGAAGATGTAACTTCTAATTTTTCATGATAATTTGGATTTGCTCATGTTCAGAAATTATAAAGTTGCTAATGAACCAAAGTCACACAGATGTTGATAAGTTGGAATTTCGATATAAATTGTTTCAAGTAGAGATGGCGCAATTAAATCAGGAATCGATTAAAATCAATAAAAATCAAATTAATATAGAACGTTGTATTGAATTTAATCAAAACTACCTTATTTAATTGTTTTTTTTTAAGATAATCCAATAAAAGTCGCGTAAAATTTCATGCCTCTGTTTTATGATTAACAGATTAGGAAATCATTTTTATCAAAAAGAAAGAAATTCAAAAATCCACAGTACTCTTTATCAATTCCAATTCGAATCGATTAAAAATCTATGCAAATAGCATCGATTTAACTAATTCTTAGCACCCAATATTGTGATCTTCGAGCAGCATTCTCTTATTATCATCGATTGAAATCAATGTCTTTATCAGAATAAAATTGACTTTATTAGAAATTTAATAGAATAATCGGGTGAAACTTTGAGAATTTTCATTATATTTGAGAATAATTGACTAAAAATACACACATGGCAATTAAAAACTGCATGATTTTAATCGATTCCGAATCAAGCTCTAACGTATTGTAATTGAGTTTTTTCTCTAACTGTTTTACATGAGTTGAGAACTTCATGCAACAGAACGTTTTTCTGGTTTCTCTAAATCGATTAAAACCGATTCAATTTTGCTATTTATTATTTATATTATTCTGTACGGAATAAATTTTAACAGATTATTTGTGTAATCAGTTATAGTCGGTTAGATGTCTAATTGATTATATTAATTATAAACGAAATAGATTAACATTGATTTTGGCCTTTCAAAACCTATTATAATTGTTTGTATTATTGAATTTAATCTGAAAATGGCACGTTTAATTGATTCTTTGATTATTTTTGGAAAAATCAGTGTTAATCTGATTATTCGACCATTTTTTCTACATGGATTTGTATTCCTATGAAAAAATTGAGTTTAATCAATTATTTCCAAAATTGTTTAAAATCGATTACTTCGATGTCTTTTAATAAAATCAGTTTTTATCGGTTTTATACTGAGTAAAATCAATTATCATCATATGTTACATTGCACTTAATCGAAATAAGGTATTTTCAATCGGCTTTTTTTGTAATTTTTTTCGAAATTCGATGTTTATCAGATTTTTGGCCTCTGTTTTACTAGGATGGTGTCTTTCTTACGTTTTTTTTGGTTCTGTCCTTGGTCTCTTATGACAGATGCACAGCACGTACAGAAATTGGGATCCTTGGTGTATCTTTAATTATTTTAACTAGTTGCTTATTGTGCGTATGCTTCACTGATCATGTTGATGGAAAACAAAATACGTACATCACGTTTGAATAATAATATAATCATTCGACGACAAAAATTGCAAATCAATATTAGATTAATTAGCAATTAAATAAAATGCATCGAAATGAAACCAAGACGATCGAATCCAGTCATGTATATGATGCTTGATACTCTTTGAAAACTTGTTTTTATTCATCCAAATAATTATGAATTGTAATCTTCTTAGGATTACAATGTGAAACATGATCAAGTTTCTATAATAGTAGTAGATGTGCTATCATCAACTCCGTTATAACTGTTATCAGATCGAAAAAAGAGTTCCTATTAAAAAATTTGACTTTAAATAAATGGTGCTTCGACAATTTTCAGATATACGTGAAAGATTGTTTAATAAAACTGTTCTAAGATCACTCTTGTATTTGTCAAGAGAAAATGTCTTCGAATATTTCGATAAAGAGAAGAACATATTTTTCTGTCAAAACAGATTGTATCCTAGAGCACAATAGTCGAGTCCAGAAGGCAACATGTTCAATGTTTTGAGTGAAGATTTCGCCCAATATCGATTTTATGAGGGAACGATTTTCAAAAATATTTTATTTAAGTTTATCTATATTGAACAGAATCTTTCCGTGGATCAAAAATAATGGAGAGCAAAACCACATCTTTCGAGTCTTTATTGTGTGTTATTAACAGCCACCACTAGACTTAACAAACAGCACATATTCATCTTCGAGTTCATATTATCCAGCGAATGGTTGCGATGTTACAGGCAACAAAATACAGCAGCGCACAATTCCTCAACTCATGTTCGTCAATTTTTCTCTCAATTTCAACCGTAATTGTCATTCGTTTTTTTTCTTCTCATTAGATCGAGTTGTATCTAGTCAATATCAGACTCTACCTGGACTATACTTGCACTTTTCGGTCCTTATAAGTATCGCAATGGCCATTGGTGTTCTTATAATTTGCTTGACTGCACCAAAAGAGCCAAGTAAGCTTATTCGAGTAGCCGATGAAGACAGCAGCATGTCAAAATTCTCACAAGAATACAATACTAGCAAAGAAGAGCGAGAACAGACATGAGAGAGAGTCAAGAATTAAGATGGTGATGAAACTTTGACGAATCAAACGACGTATGTCACTGGGTCTAATTCTGCTCCTCGGTCGGTGACTGTTAGTGACTTTAATAGAGATAATCGATTAGATATTGTTGTCGCCAATTTCACCACCGATAATATAGGCATATTTCTTGAATATGGAAATGAAAGTTTTGCAAACCAAACGACATATTTCATCGGTTCTGATATGTGACCAGGAACAGTTGTCGTAAGCGATTTTAACAAGGATCGAAACCTCGACATTGCTATGGCTAATATTAATGGCAATAGTGTCGGTAAATTTCTTAGCAATGGTAATAGAACATTTGTAAAACAAACAACATAATCAACTGACTCTGGTTTATATCCAAGATCATTAGTCATTAGTGATTTCAACAATGACTATATGTTGGATATAGCTGTGAGCAATCCTTAAGTGACTAATATGGGTGTTTTTTTAGGAGAAAAAAAAAGATTTTTCTTCGTTCAAATTATCTGTTCAACTGGATTTGATTCCGGAACACGATCTACCTGTGTTGCTGATTTAAATAATGACAACATATTGGATATTGCTGTAGTCGATAATGGTACTGATGATGTTAGTATTTTTCTTGCACATGGAAACGGCACGTTTTCTTTCAAAATTTCATATTCAATTGGTTACAATTCTGAACCGACTTCAATTCCCATTGGTGATTTCAATAATGGCAGATTGGTTGACATTGCTCTCACTACTTATCACACGAAAAATGTAGAAATTCTTTTGAAGAAATGTTAACATTATTTTTGATTTATTTTTTTTTGGTTTTATGTATCATGTTCACTAAACCATTTGTGTCTTTCGTATGTCCTAAAAATTTGTCTTTACTGCTAAAAACAAAATGTACAGACTCAACAAGAGTGATATCAGCAGTCAAAGCGGACGTGTGTCCTCAATCAAACTGATTATCTAGACTAAACAATCCAAGATTCGCAAAACGGTAATTAATATCCTAGACTAAATAGCCTAGGATCTGTGCAACGATAATCAATCGATTTTTAGGAGTTGTTTGATCATTTCTATGGGATTTTTCACTTCCAGTTTTGGAAGCTTAGATGTATTCAATTTTTAGATGTATATAGGTGAATGTAGAAGAAGAGAAGATTTACACCCATGTTTTACGCCCACAGCCATATCCTCAGAGACCATGACAGACAAGATCGACAGACCATCATGAACACATTAGAAAGGGCTCATCACAGCCATGAAAGACATTACCAGTAACATCTCTCCTTCATCACAGACCATGGCAAATACGGTACTAATTCTCTCCTCTCTCCTCCCCAGCATAACATCTCATTATAGTATATGAACGGCAATTAGCCACCAAAGTTTAAGGGAATTTGTTTTTTCTTTTATATGAAAGGACACGGACCCGATTCAAATCGTGATATAGATAGTATGAGAGGCTGGCTACATGATGTATTATAGAAGAGGAGTCTGTCTGTCTATATAGAGTTTTCATAATTAAAATAATTTTTTTCCACGCCAAAATAGTTTCAAATGCATTCCAGTATTTGGCATTTCCTAACCAAGACATTTGTACTAAAATGAAAAAAAAATGGGAAGCATTTAAATCCTTTTTTTGCATGGAAAAATTAATTTTTTTTTATGAAAAATTTATATAGACAGACAAGGCTCCCTCGTAGAATATCTCATATAGCCGGCCTCTCATACTATCTATGTTACCATTTGAATCAAATCCATACTTCTCAATGTGAAAGAACATTTGAAAAAACAAATATAAACAAATAACTCAAACAAAACAAATTCACTTAAATTTTTGTCACTATCTGTATGAATATTTAAAATTTTATCTCAGAATGTTTTGTTCGATTTTGATTCCTAGTCGATGATTTTTGTTTTCTTTTTTTAACTACTCGACTTAAAATATCAGATGGTTGTTGACTATTCGCATTTTTTCTAGAACGAATACTTTGTTTTGTCTATTGATCCTTAAATTAATGTTAGGAGAGGAAATGTTTGATTGAAAGTTTTTTAACATTATCTGATGGCATACCAGATATTTCAACTAATTTATTTATTGGACATTGTGTCTTTATCAGATATGTTTTCCATTCAGTTGATTTTGTTTGATAATGATAAACATGAAAAAGATTTTCATATAAATTAATAAAACGTTGTTCATATATTGCATTATAATTAATTATATGAAATTCACGTTGATGAATAGAAGCTAAATCACGAATCATAAATTTACGATTTATTTGTTTTCGACCACATTGATGTATTCCAGCTTTATTTTCTCCATGATCAAAAAATAAATGACTAAGAAGAATAATAAATGAAGGTTTTCTTAGTAAATTAATTAGTTTAGATATATTTTTTTTTCATACCCTGACACTGTTTTAATCAATGGTCGATAAAGATTAAATGTAGTTACTTTAGGTATTTCTCTGATAAATGAAGGTCGTACAATAAGAAGATCAATGATTATTTCAATATGATAGGATGATAATGGGTATTGAACTTTAGTCCAATCGACACGGGTACCTAATAATTTTTCCGCACCAAGAAAAGCTAGTGGAATTCCATTCATATTTTCATATTCAATTGATGGATATATGTCATTAAGAATGTATAATTTACCAATTATTAATGTATCAAAAGCTAACGACGGTTCATCATATGAATTTTTTGGTGATGAAGCAGATGATGTGATTGAACGAGTTGTTCGATCTTTTCGATAAAGAAATTCATTAATTTGTGAGTCTCTTTGAGAATCATATTGAAATTTGTCTTTGATAGGTATTTGTTCTGAATCAATGGAAAAGTTCATAGTTGAAATAGAGAAAATAGAATGTTCATCGTTTGTTGGAGTCTTCAAAAGCGATGGAGTGATTAAATGTGATACGACAGGAACACGATCATTGGAAATAGTTGAGTGTAACTAAAGAAAAAATTTTTAAAAAAATATCTTTCTAATGAATTTTTTTGATATGGTATCGAATCTTAAACAACTATTGACCTGTGTTTTTAATTTTTTTGATTTCAAATTTAATAAAAGTTTATCAGTAGATGAATTGTGTTGAATCGATAGATCTAATAATGGTTGTAGGTTTCTTTTTTTTACATTAGAATAGATTGATTTTTGTTGGATTATTTTTTTTAATTTAATATCAGTCTTGAGCAAACGGTCAGACGAAACAATCGTAGTATTTATTGTATTGTGTAATAAACCTAACTTTTGTGACTTTGATTTCATTTCTTTCATATATGTTAAATTGATTTGAGAAAATTTCTTTTGTCTTTGATTCATTATTTATTAAAATTGTTATATAAACTACCTAGCTTTTTGTTGTCATGTTAGTAACTAGTAAATATCGAAAGAAAATTTAATTTTTTTTAAACGAAAAGAAAAATGTCAATTAACGAACCATTAAAAATAATATCATTTTATTATTTTTATGATAGTATTATTTAATTATTTGTGAAGATGTAGCATTGTGTTTTAATAAGAATAACGATAACGAATGTACACTTCTTCTCGAAGAAATCTATATCGAATGAATACGAAAAAAAGAAATACTCATTCTATCTAAAGTTTTCAAAATTTTATGCATTAGTTTAATTATTGTAATTTAGTTTTTATTTGTTTTATGAAATTTTAAATGTTAAGAAACATTTTATAATCATACACCCTTTATTACGCTATGAATCATCAATAAAGTGTTAAAATTTTATCGACTGGATGAATAAAAAGGACTGATGTATGCATTTTTCTTTTGGTTATAAGTTTGACTATAGCTTTTAAGATCAGTACTTTTTTTTTATAAAATAATCAAAAGGCATAGTTAAAAGTCAATAACAAACAAACTCATAAGTAGGCTAGCGCCTTATATTGATGTATGACAATAGATTGTAATATCTTATTGTTATAAAAGAAAAATATTTTTTCAACATTGTGTATGCCGCTAATAATTTTTTTAAGTGTAGCGATTGCTATCGATTGCCATCTGGTGATCCGCCCATAAACAAACTGATAAGTGTCAGAAATTTGAAGACCGTGAGTTCTAGAGTCTCGCTTCATCGCGAGACGAGTACAAGACGAAGTGAGATTTGATGATGTGTTCCATCTGCTTAGGATTCATTTATACTGTCTTATCAAAACTTACTCAATTACTTTATTTAATTCTAGTAAGTATAGCTAATGTCGAACGTCAATGTAGTACTGATGGTTTGATAGTCAACTCCAAACGTATTCGATTAAATCCACAACAAGCAAATAACGTATTGTTTTATAAGGTCAGTAATAAAGAAAATTCATGATAGTCATTCATGTTGATGATCTCATTGTATATTTCGGTATTATGTTTCTTAATCCTATTAATATGTAACAAATGTACTTTATTTGATCTTTTGAAATAAAAGAAATAGGAATTGTTACATGTGCTTGAAAAAATGCATAAAAAACTATTTGTTTTTGTGCTAAAGGATGTTTCATAAGCTTTGGTTTCATTTTTATTATGTTTTTCTTATCGAATTTAAAGGTGAATGAACATTGACGATATATTTTTAAAGAGTAGCGTCTAAGCTCTCATCGACGAGAAAATACATTCGATTTCCATCAATCCTAAAAAAAGGTGCTTCATTAATAAAAATATTCAAAAAATATAGAAACCATTTCTTCTAAATTTTTCGCTGTCAAGGTTAGAAAAAACAGCAGTTACTCTCTCACTTACTCACTGTGAGTCACTTTTGTTGTTCTAATTTCGTTGTATGTTATTCAAGTGAGAAAAAATCTATTTTCGCGTACATATTGGAGACCACATCATCGTAATGCCACGCTTGAACTATAGAAACAGAAATTTAGAGACTATATGTTTAATCAACAAATATCACAAGGAATTACATACATCAAAGACTGACATGAAGCTAGACTTAGTGAATATGACCGCAACCTAAAAAGTTTTAATTGACTTATTTTTATACGAGAAAAATGCATGTTGTAATTTTCTCTCACACAGTTAGCATGCTGTAACAAAAGAACGACAACAGTTCCTTGTAGTGAGTAAGCAATTGACTGTTATTTTTAAACTCTAATTATCATAGCTCTGCGAGGAATGGGACAAATGTCTTTCTCGTCAAAATGTAAACTTGGTTATGATGAAATACAAAATGAAATGATGAAATATATATGATATTCTTAATGCAAACAATGGATGTGTTCAGAAAAGTTTTTTTGATATTTGACGAACGTGAAATCCCATGAGATGAATGGGACAAAACATTTGGAAATAGTCCCATCCCATATTAGACAGTTTGTGATAATTCATTTCATGGGACAATTTGGTTCGTTTCATCCCATCCAACGTGGAGCCCTAATAATTATATTCTTATCTTAACATATATGGGCGAGTATTTTACGAAAAAGCTGGTCAAGACGATGGTGAATTGATTTTTCAGTTGTTTCGCGAATCTCTGATAAGTGTATAGAATAGAAACATATCTTAGAAATTATTGTTTCAATCTTCATCAAATTCTGATAAAGATAATAGTTAACATGTCTGACTAATTTGTTTAATAGCTTTCCTTTACTAATCATTCATTTGAAAATCTGAGAAAAGAAAACGAATCTATACTTAGCGTCATCTTTTGACGAATAGAAAACCTAATGATGTAATAACGAATCAATGACGTGTTCATTCACTCTCAGAGAACCAATACAATATTTACTCATCCTACCTTTTTTTTATTTCGTTATTTTTCTTGTCTGCTATTTATTTTTGTTGTTTCCTCGTTTCACTAGCAAATGCATTTGTTTCGAAGTCAAATAACATCAACGCATGATGACGCAAGAGCAGCAAATTCGAATGATGATTTTAAATTTTCTTCACATAGTAAATATTTTGCACGATGTTTAACTGTATTACCTTCTTACACGAGTTCATTAGACAATAGTCGTGTAACAGTTGCATTTTATAGCTTAGCTGGCCTTGATTTACTTCATTCCTTACCTATATCATTACCATATGAATCAACTGAATTAATATCATGGATTTATCAATTACAATTAATAACTGATTCTACTGCATGTGGTTTTCGTGGTTCATCATGTGCAGTTACATCACGAGCAACACCAAATCCTTATGATCATGCACATATAACAATGACTATGACAGCACTTTTATCACTTTTATTATTAGGTGATAATTTAGAAAATGTTCAACGTCATAAAATTGCATCATCACTTGTTCATCTTCAATTACCAAATGGTGCTTTTGTAGCTACATGTTTATCAACAGAAAATGATTTACGTTTTGTTTATTGTGCATGTGCTGTTGCATTTATTTTAAATGATTGGTCTGGTATAAATAAAGATTTATGTACGAATTTTATTCTTCAATGTCGCACATATGAATATGCATTTGGACAAATACCTAGTGCTGAAGCACATGGTGGTTCAACATTTTGTGCTATAGCTGCATTATCATTAATGAATCGTTTAGATGATTTAGATCATCAAGATGATCTTATACGTTGGTGTTTACAAAGACAAAATGAAGGTTTTAATGGTCGACCAAATAAACCTGATGATTCTTGTTATTCATGGTGGATTGTTGCAACATTAAAATTACTTAATAAAGATATTTTAATAAATATTGATCAAAATCAAATTTTTTTACATGCAACTGAATCAAAAATAACTGGTGGATTTAGTAAATGGCCGGATTCAACAGCTGATCCTTTACATTCATATTTAAGTTTAGCTAGTTTATCATTAATGAAACATGAAAATTTAAAATCTATTCATCCAGCATTAATTATTTCAATGGATGTTTTTGAAAGACTTAAAACAGATATACATCCAAAATGGAATAAATAAACAATGTCTTTTTTTGTTCGGCGTTGTTCGGATTTTCTTTCTTTTTTAATTTTGTTTTTAGATCATGTTTTATTATGGATAAGCGTTATATGAAATCATGGTCTCAATCAATAATACAAGAACTAATATTTAGTATTGATACTTCATTAGAATTTTTATATAAATATATTGAATTACCATTACAAAATGTATTTTATTGTTTCGGTAATATTTCATTATCGCATTATCGTCGACGATCATTAATTGAATTTTCAAGACATTTAACTCAGATACTTGTTCACAGTTACGCAATAACATTTTTTCTATATTTTATTTTTTTATTATTGGCTCATCTATTTTCTATTTCTACTCAAAACCATTATTTTATTGATCCATTTTTATCAAATAATCGACAATGCATTGATATAAAATTTGTTCGTATTAAAGATCATGAACATGATTTTCAACATATTCGATTAAAACATAATTTTATTCGAGAAAATGTTATTATTGGCGATCAAATTTATCGAAGAAAAACATCTAATTACAGTCAACTTTATCAATTATTACATCTACTTGAAGAAGATCATTATATGATCTGTCAACGTTCACTTTATATATATACACGCTTTCATGTTTATTCTTCCTTATTACATAGTAATCATTCGCAATTTCGATTTTATATACCAAGCTATCCTTCATCATTTACCATTGATCAACCACCATTTCTTGATTTATGTCTTCATACATCTAATCATACGCATTTAGAACAGATAAAATCTCGTCTTCTTCCATTATCATCTCATTATTATGGATCTATTAATTTATTTCTTTTTGATTTTAATTTTACACAAGTTAGTTTAACACTTTATCAATTAAATAATGAATCAATACATCTTGAACGTGTTTCTATTCATACCGGCTGGTTATATGATATATATTCTCAATTTTATTTTTTCAAATATAATGATGCCTTATCAACAGTTTTATTTGATGGTTTACCTGTAGGAGAACATTTTGTAGATTATTTTGATTATTTATATGTACCTTTACCTGCTGATCCATTACTCGGTTTGAATGAAATGGTCCAACAAGCGCTTTTAGTATTACCATTATGTCAATCAACGTGGAATACATAATGACTTGTATATGAAAACAAATTTCATTTTTTTTTACTCACACTTCAGTTCTATTCTCTTTTTCTTTTTGGTAATGAGTCTGATTGACTTATGATAATCTCTGTTACGATCTTAAAGAAGTATTATGTTATGCATTTATTCTTCCTTTTTCAGATCTTATTTCTTTATTCTTCAGCTACACATCTATTCAAAATGTTGGATTTTTTTTACATTCTTACCAAAGGTGGACTTGTACTTTGGTGTGTACCATCATCGGCTACTCAATTTATCAAAATTATTAATAATGCTATTGACAAAGCTGTTTTACAAGTAAATGAACATTTGCTTCTTGTCTTATGTTTTTTATTTTTTATTTGTTTTTATTATTCATTAGGGTCAAGGTAGTGCACAAAAATGGGTTGCACCATTAAGTCCTCATCATATTCATTATAAATTAGATAATGAATTTGAACTTGTCTTTATTGTATGTACATTTATGATTTGACTGACCATTTTTTATATAATTCATTTTTAGCTGGGTTATCAAAAAACGTTAAATATATCGTATGCTGATAAGTTCTTGAATGAAATACAAAAACGTTTTCGTGATCTATACAAAGATGATTTAACAATTGGTAAGATTTATTTATTATATATAGTGACAAACTGAAAAGAATGTTTATGTAGCGGTAAGAATTCTCTATTAGAATGAATGAAACTGAAGGCACCAACAAAACTGTTTGGATGATGATCTGCCGAAAACCAGCTTCTTGACTTCCATTCGAAGGTTTTGAGAAAAGATTTTATTTGACAGAGCAAATAATTCTGAGTAAGATAAGATGTCTCTGATCTCTTCATGATCTTCCTTTATCGAACTGCATTCAATTTACAGAAGACTCAACAAGCATTTTTCTCTTGTTCTTATTGAAAACTTCAATGTTTTTGTCATGCGTGACGCTTTGGGATCTTCTCTAAATTGAATGCAATTGGATAAAGGAAGGTCATAGAGATTTCTCAGAATCATTTGTTCTATCAAATATAATTTTTTCTCAAAAGCTTCGATCGAAAGGCAGGAAGCTGGCTTTCCACGGATTCTTGTGCAACCAGTTTTGTTGAAGTCTTCGCGCTTACCGATTCTAATAGAGAAGCTTTTCAGTTATATAAATGTCTTTTTAAAGATCTTTGTTAGCTTTTACCATCGAGAAGAAAACTTAAAAATATAGTTCTAAATTTTTATCTGCCACTCTTTACTATTTTTGTTTTTTTTTAAATAGGAGGTTTCAATCGATCGTTTCCATTTCGGGTGACATATGATGAAGTTCTTTCTGCTATTGAACAAGAAGATGAAGAGGCTAAAAACATAAAACGTGCACCACGTTCTTATGAAGAGACTGTTAAAAAACAGAGCACAATTAAGATAGTAACTAAAAAAGGTGATGTAGCAACAGAAAAAAAGAAAAAGAAAAAACCTAAACAAATGGCAACATCTAACAAGCAATCAGTAACTGATGTTCAACAGGAAGAACTTGAAGAAGACGAAGAGCAAGAAACGAATAATAATGATGAAGAAAAACAGATTGAAGAAACGAAAGACGAATTATCGGTTGATACAGATGAAAAAGAACGCATTCCATTAGAAGAAGTTCAACAACCAATACTTTCAATAGCTGAAAAATTATCAGCAGCTGGTAGAAAACCAGGACAATTTACAAAGGCTTCAGCAACGTACGAAAAAATAATGTTCTTGAATAATCGACAATTTTTGTATTTGAATTTTGTTTTTAGTAAAGCTTCACCTAAAGTAGAGAAAGGTAAATCAAAAAAGGCTATGGCTCCATCAAATGTCAGCAGAATGGATACAAATGGACTTGATTATGGACCAAAGACAGAGAGAGAAAAAGTGGTTAGTATCATTAACAAGCAAAAATTTTCATATTAATAATAAAACCTAATTAGAAACATGAATTGAACGTTTATAAATCATAGGACATATTACTTATTCTCAAAGTTTACCTCTAGAAAACATTGAATTATGATTGTGAAACTATAATTAGTTCTTATTTAAATGAGAAGAAGTAGGTAAGAATCGAAATTTTTGTGCTCTTCTAAAAGATGAGTCTAGAAATCTTTTTTTTTGTTGGTTAGTAGTGAAACAGTTCTTGAGAATCGAAACTTAATGCGAAAAGCTTAGTTTCATACATCAGAGCGTGGATGTGTATTCTGCTTTACAAAATGAACTATCATATGTTTTGATGAAATATGAAAATTCTTTTTCTTTTGAAATATCTTTTGAGAAAATGCTCACATTTTCACTTGTGTACAAGTTACATTTTACTTCGACATCAAACTTTGTAAAGAAATATGCTTTCTATCAAATAATTGCATTTAACTATTGTTAACGTTTATTTGAAGCAACTTATACAAATAGTAAATGTCCATTTATTTCGTCGCCTAGTGAATTTTTCAAAATGTTGCACAATTCTCTCCAGTAGCCGAAACGACTAGAATGTTTTTGGTCACCGCCTTCAAGTTTTTTTCAATTCTCTGCCCGGATCGACCATAAGTTTTTCCTTGATTGCCTCATCACGTCTTTATAAAAGTGATTTGTATCTTTTGACCATGTGATTTATTTTACAATATATTACGAAAAATAGACATATGAGCACAAAAACGATATAGTTCGAGATCAATTAATGTTTTACTTTGTTATTATCTATCGAACGAAGAAATAATATATTACTGACAATTGTTGGGCTTAAATTTGATCTTCTTTAGTTGGCAACTTAACTTACTTCCCAACACTTCCTTTTGACAGCAGCTGAAGTGCATGGTATTAAGTATATGCATCATGCTAATTAACATGGCTTCATCTTAAGCTCTTCTTGCCCCGAGAAAAATAGACTCTAATCTTCTTATTAGTATAGTATAAAAATAGATACAAAATTTCTGAGTCAGTCTTCGAAGAAAAAGATAAAATTCAGGTCTTGATCCACAATTTGTATTGCAACACAAATACAGTTAACAAGACCAAAAATAAATAAAATATTACCCAGAAATGTTGGGCAAATCGCTCCTATCAAACAATACATATAAAATTTGTGTACTTATATTCGAAACGAGCACAAAATTTTAGTCCTAACTTATAACTTTTCATTGGTATAGAAATACTTTCAAGCGGATCTAAAATGAATAAACTTTTTGTTAAATATTGCATGTCTCTATTTATATTTTATTAAAATAACATTGAATCTCTTTTTTTTTTCTAAAGAATAATGGTCGAACAAATATTACTACTCCAATAGCTGATCGACCTGAACATGGAGATTTAAAAACTATGGCTGTCGAGTATGTCTATTTTACTTTTACATTAGAAACAAATATTGTTTTTTTCTTTCTCAATCTATTATTAAAGTTCACCAAGCCTTACATCTGGTTTAGTCGATGGTTTTTGGTCAAAATTAAAAAAAGTTAATGTTTTTGCATCGAAAACATTAACAGCTGATGATTTACGTACAGGCATTGAAACAATGCGTGAACATTTAATTGCAAAAAATGTTGCAGCAGATGTATCTGAAAAAATTTGTGAATCAGTTTCAAATAAATTAGCTGGAAAAACCTTAGGTTCATTTGAAAGTCTTACATCAAATATTCGTCAAGCTATGCGAGATACATTAGTTATGATATTAACACCTAAACGACGTATTGATATTCTTCGAGATGTTGTTGATGCACAACAAGCACGTCGTCCTTATGTTATTACATTTTGTGGAGTTAATGGTGTTGGAAAATCAACAAATTTGGCTAAAGTAATTTATAATAAAATTTTCTTTTGATTTTTTAATTGAATCGAAAGAAAGATAAAACACAATTTTATTTTTTTTTCAGGTTACTTATTGGCTTAGTGGAAATGATTTACGAGTTTTAATAGCTGGTTGCGATACATTCCGTGCTGGTGCAATTGAACAATTATTAACACATGTACGTCATTTAAATAATATATTTAATGAAAAAAATATGCCTATGATTGAATTATATCAACGTGGATATGGAAAAGATGCAGCTGGTATTGCTGCAGAAGCAATTAATTATGGTAAAAATTTTTATTCTAGAAACATGGTTTTTGATTATTTTGTTTTTTTTTAGCTAAAGATAAAAAATTTGATGTTGTTTTAATTGATACAGCTGGTCGAATGCAAAATGACGAACCATTAATGATTGCATTGGCTAAAGTAATTTTTTAAATTGTTTATTTGTCTTATATTTTAATTGATTTTTTCTTAAAATTCTAGTTAATTCATTTTAATAATCCTGATTTAGTTTTATTTGTTGGTGAAGCATTAGTTGGAAATGAAGCTGTTGATCAAGTAACGAAATTTAATCAAGCACTTATTGATCATGCACGTTTACAAAGTAGTCCACGCGTTATTGATGGAATTGTTTTAACTAAATTTGATACAATTGATGATAAAGTTGGCGCAGCTATATCAATGACTTATACAACTGACAAACCGATTGTTTTTGTTGGTACTGGACAAAAATATCAAGATCTTAAAACGCTTAATGCAGATGTTGTTACTGAAGCTCTTTTAAAATAAATAATCATACTTACCTTTAACATGGTGATGGGATTTTTCTTTTCTTTTTTTTTTCTGAGTGCCATATTTACTTTCTTTATCAATATATATTTTGTCAGTTTTTTTTCTTCTACATATTTATGTTTTCCTTTATTCATGATTATTGTTGTTTCGTTTTGTCTATTACAATGAACTACTTTTACAATTAAAATCAATAAGTGTTAAGTGAACGTTTTCATCTTAATATAACAGAATTGTAATTGTCAATTAGTGTTCTGCAATTGGATTGGATACCCGGCTCTGTCCGAAGCATGATATTATACCTGGAACCGATCCGACAATATATGAGATCTCGAAGTTTCAAAATATTTTATTTTTTCAAATTTAGGAATGAAAAACGGTTCGATCATGATTGAGCAATTTATTGTACTTGAGAACAAGTCATAGAAGTAGAAATCGATATTGTTCTACTACAAAAATTCAGTTCTAATGAACAACCATCCACAGATGATGACGAACCATATGACAAAGTAATTGAATATATGGAGAGAAAAATGAACCTTTCAAGAAGGTGAACATGTATTTCAACAAACAAATGTATATTTAGCGAAATTGATCGGATTTTAGAGGCAGAAAAACATTAAGTGAAATTTGAATCACTTTCTTTTTTGTTGCTATCTATAGAAGAAACTACTAGATAATCTACTTCTTCGTTCTAAATGTAAATGTAATTTTTCTTTTATTTTAAATTCATACAAAATATTCATTCATATGCCAAAAGATAGAGAATTTCAAGCCTTATAAAACTATGAATTTTTACATGAAGCTGTCGTTTAAAATTTTGAAATATAGATGAAAAGATAACTAATGTCATCAAGAATATTTTCGTTCTTTTTTTAGATCCCGTGAATTTCTCAGTAGTGATGTCACACTATATTTTTGTTTTTAGTTACGCAATAGGGATGTACAATGTACCTCAGTATATTGGTTATTTCGAAATTAAAAAAAGTTCTCTCTAAAACTGAATTGCACAATTTTGTAAAGCTTGAAATTCTTCATCTTTTGACATATGTTCAAATTTTATATGACTATAGTATATGATTCAAAACTTGTATTTATAATTCGTCCGTTTCCTTACGGTTCACCTATTATAAATAATCTATCTAATGGTATACTGTCAGAGGGGTTAAAAACCGTTTCTTTCTTCCAATTAATAGCAGATGCACTTCTCATGAGTGACATATAATATTTAGTTCGACCCTTTGAATAAGTTCAAAAGATTTTCATATAACACACTCTAGAACTAAAAAAGGAACATTATTATAATATGCTTATTAGGGGCAACTCTCAATTTTTTAATACAGCATCAGAAAAGAATCTGTTTCTGTAGAAAGGAACATGTTAATAAATGGCTATTCAAGAATAGCTATATCCTATTTATAACTTGCATCTAACACTGTCTATAAAATATTGATCTCATAAATCTAAAGATACCATTTTATTCAAATTTAATGTGAAGAAGTAGTATGAATAGAGAAATAAGTATAAACTCGAGATCATTTATGATTTTCTTTCAATGAAAAAATATTTTATTTTTGTACGAAAAATACAAAACATAAAAATATAATCATATCTGTCAAAGAAACACAAAGTATAAAAATATAATTTGACATAAAAGCTGGAAAAAAAATAAATTTGTGATCTTATCCAAAAAAGATCAAAAGACTGTTACATCATGATTTTTTTCTTACGTGGAATAATCTAGATGAAAAAATTTCTAGTGGAATTCAATCTTAAAATCGTTTAAAATAAATCTTATATGACTTGGTGTACTTTGTGAAGACGCATTTATATCACTTGTTACTGTTAATCCATGTGGATCACTTATCTCTATGAAGTCATCAAGGTCGTGTTTATTTTGTGATGTTGATGATTGAATCTGGGAAGAGATAAATGTAAATGAATAAAAATGTTCTTCAAATTGTTTAGAAGAAGAATATACATACGACGGTTATCAAAGGGTATGGGTGTGGGTTCTATCGAAAAGATTACTGACCTATACCCACACCCACACCCTCGTAGTTTTTTTTCTTTTTACTTAGATATTCTATCTCTATTATTATGGATAACTGTTTTCATTTATCACTTTATTTGATGATCTGAAATCGATCGGTTGCACTAGAGTTATAAAATAAGCACGCATTTCATATGTTCTCGATTGTATTGCTAACAGAAAAAGTGAACTGTGACATGTGTTAGACATACAGTCTACATTGATATAAAAATGAACATAAGTTTCGTATTAGAAAACATAAAAACACAAACTTGCTTTTCTGTATTTTATATTGAAAACATGTCTCATTGTTAAATTTTCAAAATAAAAAGATAAAAATAGAAAAAGATAGCCAGCATTGACTGTACCTAAATCAAGCGCTAAAAAACACAAACGATTAATCAGAACTAGATAGGTTGCCCTCGTTCAGTTTAATATTGATTGACAAATAAATAAAAAGAATGTATGCGTTGATGTCTTGGCATTTTTCTTACTGATGAATACATTTTACATGAATATTTGCATACTTAATAAATGAAAACTAATACTTTAACTCTTTATCCCCATTGGCAACTGGAGTTGTCATTTATAGAAACATTGCAGAAAATACAGAAGATGTGGTATTAAAAAAAAACTCTTTACACACTGTTTATAGAGAACTCCCTAAGCTGTCGATTGGCAAAAACAAGTTTTGTATCCTTGCTCTGCTTCAAAGATAAATGACTTACAACAGAGACAATTATAAGAGTATTAAAAAAATGTCCTCCTCTTTCTAAATTGTTTTTTTTTTGCTCACGAGAAATACCTGTTTTGATGATGTGTTGTGCGATAAACATGAACGAAAGTTGATACTACTAAATAAAGCACTTTTAAAAATTTTCACGTGAACTAGTTTAACAGGAGATTGTACGACATAAAATGACAGCTGAAGTTGCCGTCGGGAAGTAACCACATGAAAAAAAAAGATTTAGAAACTCTCGCCTAAACGCAAAACTTGTTAATATTTACGCATAGATAAGTAAAGAGACTGTTCTTATTTATAAATACGAGCATAATTTATTGTTATATAATGTATGGCATAGGTGTGGATGTCAATTTCGCACAACAAATGATCCAAACTATGTTCAAACTCACACTCTAATGCTTTTTAATCTTATTATATTCGAAGTTGAAGAAGAATGAACCAAAAACTAATTGTGTTCTTTACTTGATAATCTAATTACTTCGAAAAAAAGATACTTTATGTACATAGAAAGTTGTTTGAGAAGTACATATATTGTGGTTGAAGAAAAGAAAATCTAGTCATATGTTGAATCTTTTTATTCATATCATTGAAATGAAAAAATACATTGCACTTCTACGAATCAATAAGCTACTCTCAAAAGATTGAAAACAATATTCATGTAGTTACTCCCTAACGGCGGCTGGAGTAGCGAAATTATCATGCAAATAGGGAAGCCATCCGATCGATCTGCTTATATTATTGATCTACTGAAGATGATAATACTTTGTTTCAATAGTTATTTTATTGGTAAGTCTTCTGGAAATGTTATGAGGAGTAAAGGGTTAATATTCGGTTCCTGAATCTCGAAAAAGAATCGAGTGAAATATGAACAACTCATTTTTCTAATCAATTTTTATATACAACAAATTCGATCATGAAGATATATAGATTTTCTGAGTGTCGATATCATTTCCGACTATCTCCGTTACCTGTGATACAAATTTGTTAAGATTTAAAATAATCTAAAGATTGTTTTTGTTTTTCGTTACAATTCCATCAAAATTATAATACAATATTTTATTCGTCAAAAGCACCATAATTGAATACCTTCTAATAAATTCTCTTATTCAACTTTTGCATTCATAAGATGATATTAGTAATTTTATGAAATTTCTGTAGAAACAGGATATTTTTTGTGCAATCTAAGCTTCATTAAGAAAAAGAATTAAACTACAATTAATTTTAAAAACTCGAGTATTTGTTTTATGTTTTTATAGAATAATAATTATTTATGAATGACAGTTCATATACCGTCAATGTTAGTTATTAATTGAAATACAACAGAATAGAAAGAAAATAAGGTATAACATCGAATATGATTTATTTGGTTTTAGACTAGCAAATATAAACTACATTCACTATTGTTTGTATGCAGCGTGTAAATGTAGCTTATCTCAACCACCATAACGTCGTTTTTTTTTTAAAGAGATAATCATGTGATGTAAAAATTAAATTTCCTACGAATTGAGCGTCATCTATTGAATTATCATTCTTATTTGTTAACCAATAAGAAAAAGATGAAGAAATTTTCTTTTTTATTTCTTCGCAGCAGTCATTTCCCGATTTATTCTATTTAAGTCAAGGACAAGTTTTATTATTAAAATCTCATTTACACTTCAAAATTATCGTAAATTAATTCGGTATACGTACGTATCATTATGAATAACATATTATTCTAATTGTTGTATATTTAATCATATTATATTTCCTTTGGAGATAGTATTGCAGTTTAATGCATGATTACATTCAATTATTCTATTGCGCATATTAATTACAATGATGATAAGGAAATATTAAAACTGTACTAGTACTCTGAAAATTTTTCTTATTACTTTGGAAGATTTTTCTAGTTTTACTGCAATCGAGTTGTATAATTTATGATTGAAGAATGATTTATACTATTGAAAATATTATATTTTCTAAATTTAGTTTGTTTATTTTAGATGGCACGTGATCGACCTAGTCGTCATCATCGTAAACATTCTCATTCATCATCATCATCATCACCATCTTCTTCTCGTTCATCAACACCATCACCTAAACATCGTCGTCTATCAAGCGATAATACTGATCAAATACTTCAAAAACATAGTCGATTTTTTTCGAAATTACCAGATGGTCCATCCAGTGGAATAAAACGAGAAAAAACAGATGTTGATAATATTCCTTTTCCACAACCATCATCATCACGTTCATATTCAACATCAAATATTGACCGACGTCAATTTGAAGCACGTCGTGAAGAACGTATACGTATAGCTGAATTTGGTACACGTGATCTATGGCCAAGTTCACCAACTCGAATCAATGAAGAAATGGATGAGAAAATTGAAAAAAAGAAAAAATCACATAAAAAAAAAGATAAAAAGAAAAAATCAAAAAAGAAACGAAGAAAACATTCATCGTCGTCGTCATCATCATCATCATCATCTGACAATGATGGAGAACCAAAATGGATTGAAACAAAAGCAAAAAAATCATCACCATCATCATCATTATCAACAACAACAATAAATATTAATAATTTATCAAAACAACAAAATGATGAACAAGATTTTATTGGTCCAAAATTACCTGAACATTTATCACAACAACAATCAAATTCTTCAACAAATCCATTAGGAACAGATAAACCATTAGATTTTGGTAAAGCACTTTTACCTGGTGAAGGTGAAGCTATGGCAAGATTTGTTGCTGAAGGAAAGCGTATTCCACGTCGTGGTGAAATTGGTTTACAATCTGAAGAAATTCAACAATTTGAAGAACTTGGTTATGTTATGTCTGGTAGTCGACATCGACGTATGGAAGCTGTACGTTTAAGAAAAGAAAATCAAATCTATAGTGCTGATGAAAAACGTGCATTAGCTACATTTAATCATGAAGCACGTTCAAATAAAGAAAAAGCTTTAATGACACAATTTAAAAGCATTGTAGATTCAAAACTTAAAAAATAAAAAAAACTATCGATATCATGTTTTTGTGTAATTATTAAATAAAAATCTTCTTTTTTTTTTCTTTGCTATTTAAAAAAAACAAAAAAAAAAAATTTTTTTTTTCTATAGATCTTATTCTAGTTGAGAATACATAATGAAATTATTTTGGTTTGTGATATTTGTTGTACAATATTTTATTTGTATCAATGCTAAGTGGGTACGTGATGTTGATTCGAAAATTGTCGACGAAATTAAACAAAATCCGTCCATTGCTTATTTAATTCAATTTCATGCACCATGGTTTGTTTTAGTCTTTGTTTTTTTTTTATTTGTAGAATTTTTTTCTTTACAATACGAGTTTTCTTCTGTGCATTAAGTTTTTGTATTGAAATATTCATATCGTATATTTCGTCACTCCCTAAGTGAGATATTTCATAAGTCAATATTTGTAAAATGATTATCCTCATCGATGGAGATACGTAGTTTTATGCAAGAAAACATATAACAGACTACAGTCTTTTACATGACGATTACTTGGGTTAAATAATGCCTAAATATAATTGTTATTCATAACTTAATAACAGTTAATACTTCTGCTACTTATTATCAGTATCTCACTGTTTATATTCAATTAATCCTTCAGATTTATTGTAATATGGCTAAGACTGAACAAAGTTAATTATTAGTTTTTACGTTTTCTCATTACTTTATTAATTACTCAGTTTTTTTTTCATCTGTTGGCGACTGTATTAATCATTAGTTGATTCTAAATGATGGATTCGTTAGTCTTATGATTCACAATCAAAATGATAAAACTAAAAAGTAATTTACTATAGTATCTAATTATTTACTACTAAATAAAAATGAATAGTAAAGTAGCAACCCTACAGTAGATGATAGTAGCACAAATACAATCAAAAACGACAAAGAAAAGTTTATAAGCAAAAATCCATTGTATTGCATTATGTAAGCAACAAAATTGATTTATCGAATAAATCTTTACATTGTTTCAGATCAATTTCATATGGTGATTAGAGTAATATTTAATCATAGAGAACAATACTGACACTGGGAAAATCAATCGATAGTCAGTCTTCCATTTGCATGATTTAATACAATTAGAGTAAAATTTTTTGTTTTGTTTATATTTCTCATTGCACGAATTAATAATTCATTGTCTAATTTGAGAGCGAACTAAATTAATTTCTTCATTCAATTTAAACTAGAAAAACACTTGAAAGAAATAGTCTCAAAATTGACGAGGAAAAATAAATAGAAGAGAGATTCCAAAAGGTTTCAGAGGAAGGAAGGAAAGTGAAGTGTTACTTAACAACTTGATAGAATATGTATATGTATGTCAAGGAAAAGCAAAAATCCATCATTGAGAGGAATACTAATGCAAAAGGTTAATAGAAGAATTAACGACTGACGATAAGGAAAAAACATAGATACAAATATTGATAATAGCATAAAAAGAAAACAGAAAGATGCAGTCTTCAATATATGTTACTACTTGAATGAAAGAAATGAAAATATATGACACATTCTATCATGAATAATGTGACAAGAAAACTCGAATAATCTTATCGTTTCAAGTCTTACTAAATATTCTACAAAAACAAAAATTCTATTGAGACCATGAGCAGACAATCAAATAAGTAATAGTTGAAGATCATGGTAGACAGTGAGGGAATCAACAGTCATGCCATTCTCTATGGGAACTCTATTCTATGGGTGTCATAGTAAGTATTTCTATTTCTGACCTAGTCATCATTGTAGCAAATGTTTGTTGAAATAATCATAATTCCAAACAGAATATCTATAAGTTTTTTATAATTTTGTCAATGTCAGCTAATAGTCAGAAAATGAATGTCAACGCCACATTGCCAATTCGCAATCTCCAGCCTTCTCTATGTTTTTTTTCTAGGATTCTTCCAGTTACTTTCGACACATGATATACTTTCGAAAATTAGTGAGCATTCAGTTGCGTTTTCTAGAAGAAAGTTTGCAGCAGCGCTCGTTACTTTCTTCCAGTAACGCAATTATAGTCAATTTTGCTGACAAATTATATTTAAAAAAGAAATATGATCACACGAATTTTATATTATTAATCATTTCATATATGCTCATGAAAATATTAAAACTAAATGAACATAGAAAAAGTAAATTATTTACTGTACAGTGCGTGGCACTTTGGGGATATGAGGATTTTTTCTGATGACCAGATTTGTTTCAATAAATCTAGTTTATGTAAGGAATATCGATAAAACTTTCTACAACTAAAATCAGTCTTCATTTTCAATTTTAATTCAACGCAAACAAGATCATTTTTCGTTTTGTTTCCGCTATTATTTCACAAAAACTTTACATGACTAAAAATAGATTCAAGAAAAGATGTTTGGGACTAATATAATAAAAGCAAATTGAACTAAATTTTGTAAATGAGATACATTTTCACCGTTAAGAAGATCAGCCTATAATAGGTCGAATATGATTAACGGATGTTTCTTTGTTCTTTGTGGAATCTAACATTCTATTGTAATGTTAAATAGTTTTTCTTGTTGATCTAACATATCGCTTAGAGTTGAGATGAAGAAAAAACAAAAACCACTAGAAAATCTCGGAAAACACCTTCTGCTACCAGAAGACTTTTTCACTAGATGAAAGGCTCAAAAGCCAGGATTCGTTCAGGAAAAGTAGCAGGTTTGATAACCCTGCTTCCTTGCAATTTTAATATACAAATTTTCTCTAGTGAACCCAGGTTTTAGAAAAACTAGAATTTGCGAACTTTGATATGAAACTTTTTGCATATAGAGAACTCAGCTAGACCAACATCCATAAGAATTTCACAAGTTTTCAAGAAAATTTCTTGGAGATACATACCTTTTCCAATGTATAGAGTATACAACATACTTTTTTTTTTTGAAAGCTTCATATCTCCGAAGAGACATTGGTCAAAACTTGTGCACTTTTTTATCCAAACTAGTATAGTTGAGTTCTTTATATACGCAAGCTTTCTGATCAAAATTCGAATATACAAGTTTTCCGATAACCTGATCTCTCTAGAAAAAAATTCGATCGCTTAGTAAAATCTCAATTGGAATCGAAACCCTTTTAGGGTTGGTATTAGAACACTATGCAGTATCTATAGACAAAATATGATTGAAATCAGAAGGGAAAAGCTAAGAAGGTTCCTCCATTTGACGTTAAATTAAATACTAAAATTTATAGAAAATCGTGAGAAAAATAAACTTAGATATACACCATCGTAAGAATTGAATAATATTTTATCTTAGGTGTGGACATTGTCGAAAATTTGAACCTATTTATGAAGATATAGCAAAAGAAGTCTATGATTTATCAGCAAGTGTTGATGAATTTAAAAATGTTCGTATTGTACGTATTGATGCTACTGTTTATACAGATGTTGCTAATCGTTATGATGTACGTGGTTATCCAACAATAAAATTTGTTCGTGGCTCACAAATATTCTCTTATGAAAATGAACGATCTAAAGCAGCTGTTTTAGATTTTTTACGACGTGTTAATGGACCTGCTTTACGTTGGATTCCATCTATAGGAAAATTTAATGAAATACGTCGTGAACATGATGCTTTCTTTATATATGTTACAGCAAATCATGATGATGATGATGATTTATTTATTCAATATAAAAATATTGTTAATCAATTATTAAGTCAAACTTATTTTTATGCAACAAATGCTTCAATTATACAACAAACATATTTTTCAAAATATAAAACAGATGTTAAATCACAAATATTTGCTATAAAAACTGAAGGATTTTATTTATATAAACCCGATGATTATAATAATAATTTAGAACAATTTATCATTAAAGAAAAAGTTGCTACATTTCCACAAGTTTCATCAGGAAATATACATGATTTAATTGTAACAAAAAAAATTGTTATTATTTATGGATTTAAAGATCAACAAGAAATATTTGCTCAAAAACAAAAAAGGTTTAATTATAGTATTTGTTTGATTCGTATATAGAAAAATAATACTACCTAGATTTATTCAACTCCTCTCCTGCTTCTGAAAATGTTGACAACAACTTTTTCTCGTTTTGAAAAAAATTCTTGATGAGTTTTCTCATTCTGGTCACACTTTCATAGCTCTATTTTCTCCAAATTCCAACATTCTTGCGCATTTCGACTGCAAGAAAAAATTTGACGTCTATTCAATTTTAACTGACTCAGAACGCTATTACGTGAGACCACACATTTTTTTCACTTTTGAAAATACTTACTTCTACTCTGATCTCTTCGTGTCGCCCCTGGAAAATACCGAATATTTGATAACACGAATGTCTTAAGTAAAATATTCGTTAGAATTTCAGCAAGAAAAACTTTATTTTCTTAACCTAGCAATTAAAAATTTCAACTAAGTTGGAGTTTTATAAATATTGTTCAAAAGTAATTCATCATAGAGCATCATGAGTATTATATGAGACTTGAGTTTTATTTATATAACACTCCGGAGTGCTTATGTGAGAAGAGTTGAGAAGTAGAATGAGACAAGACACATGTGTTACCAGTTATCAGAGTTCGAGCTCTTCTTAGCACTTAATCATTCTTAGAATTTAGATGAAGCATGAGAGAAAGACATTTCATATGGATCTATTATTTGTACGAAACTAATCCTTTTTTTATCAAGAGCGATTCGTGTCTCTTCATTAAACTTTTTACTCTGTTCATTTTTGAAGAAATATCCTAGCAAGTGTCTCTAAAGTCGTTTCCTAATAATAATATATATATATATATTCCCGAGAAGAAGTGGACGTCCTAAATCTGATTTGTAGATATTCTCCAATCCTTTTTTTAATGCACCATTGTACATAAATCTCCAATGGATCCTCTTGTATCACTCTGAATAGATCATTCGCTGATACAGATAACTATCGGTGTGCTATTCTAATGGCAACTATTCATGTATTGTCTTAAAACAAGGATCGAAATTTTTCTTCCTCTTTTCATCTACTTCAATCTGGCCAGTACATTTTCGATTTTTTCGAGGCATTGGTCAACCGTGAGTTTCAATGATATTCTGCTAGTCCATTCGAGGCTCAATAAATTAAATGCATTCACGATCTCTAGTTTTTGATCTTTCATATAAATTTTTATTATCGATCATTGTATATGTGTATAGAATATTCATCTAATTGTCATTTGTATGTTGATAGATCCTTTGCATTTCCTCATATATTCAAATTCAATTAGCACGATTTTTTCCTCGATTTTATCTAAAAACAGGGACATTTCTAACTGTCAAATATCACATGGTTTCATTCTACAACTTCGAATAAGTCTCTATCAGATGAAAACATAAAAATCTGTTTATAATAAAAACAAAAGTTCTTCTCCCAGTATTTTACTTCGGACTTATTATAATCCCAAAGAACAATTAAAATTAAGAGTCCTTTTATTTATTTAGAAACGAATTAAAAACTCAAATGCGTAATTATATGATAAAGCATTTATCAACACTTCGTGATACATTCCAATTCTCATGGTCAAATGATCTTGATTTACTTAGTAATATTGGTAAGTGAAAAAAAATTCTTTTATAATTCCTTTTATCGTTTATTTTCTAGCTGTATGGACACTTGATGAACCTTTAATTTTTCTTTATGATAGTGTTTTGCATAAATATGGTATTTATCCATTATCATTAATGATTGATAGTAATATTCAATTAGAACCAATTCTTGATTATATTATTAAAAATCACACAGATATTATTCAATATTCAGGTGATGCATGGTCTAAACGTTTATTTCGTCCTTTTTGGGAATTATATCGTACAATAATATTAATGTTTATTGAAGCACCATTTATATCATTACTTATTATTGGTATTCCTGCATCTATTATATCAATAATATGTTATTGTTTATGTTGTTCATCAAATGATAGTTCATCAGTTAAAACGAAAAATTCTAAGAAAAAACGAAAAAATGGACAAATTGTTGAACATGATGATGATGAACAACAGAGTATTGGTGAAGACGATGAAGAAGAATATGAAGAACGTATTGTTCAAATTGAACCAAGATTTATTGAAAATTTTGTTAAACCAATTGATGCACGTGATATACCAACATGGCCAATAATGACAGATGATAATCAAAAGACAATGATTGAAAAAAAGAAAGATTAATGTTTTTGTTTTTGTTTTTGTTTTTGTTTTTATATATATTTGTTTGCTTTAATTCTCTAGTCAATGTTTGTTTTGTAACTCATTTACATCTCATTAATTGTTTATATATCTTTATTTAATATATATATATACATGTGTGTATGTCTGTATGTATTTTTGTTTTTAAAGATGAAAAGGTGGAGATTTTTACTCGGATTCGGAAGTGAAACAGGTCAATCAAAATCAATTGCTCAAGGAATGGTTGATATTGCATCCGAGCAACATCAAATATGTGCAGACATGTTTGAATTGGATGAAGTTGATAAACAAGTGAGAGAATAGATTTATTGGGAAAATCAATAGAAATATATCAATAGCTGAAGTTGTCTTTTTATGAAAATGTAATATGAGCTGGTTTCGATTTTCTACAAGATTTATTTGAAAATATAGAAATTTCAAATTTTGATATTCTTTTTGTGTCTATCGCAGTTCAAATTAGAAGAAGAACCAGTCATGGTTATTATAACATCATCAACAGGGGATGGTGAACCACCCAGTAATGCAAGTAAATTCTGGCGCAAAATTCGTCGTGAAAAAAACTCAAAACTTCTTTCACATATGAAATATACTATCTTAGGTACTAAGAATTACAGCCTGAACTTCTTTTTATAGAACATTTCTATTTAGGATTAGGTGATACAAATTATTCGACTTTTTGTAATTGTGGTCGTGTACTTGATCGTCGTTTTGAAGAACTTGGTGCTACTCGATTCTATCCTTCAGCATGGGCTGATGATGCTGTTGGGTATAATTAGTTTTTATTTATTTCTCATTTTTCTATTTAAATAATTCTAGTCTGGATTTAATAGTTGAACCGTGGCTTCAAGGTTTTTGGCCTGCTTTAAAAGAAACTCTAATGAAATTGAATACTTCTACTGAAACATCAATAAATAATCTATCCGAATCCATAAATCAACTGAATTTAACACAAGAAATTAAACCAACAGTAAATCGACAATTATCATCATCTAATAAATTTAAATCAAATCAAGATAACATTACTTATTCATCAACTTTAGCTGAAATGACAACATTAACATTACCACCTAAATCGTCACATTCATTATCAATAAAACTCATCGAATCATCTGAAGTAATTTTTAGTTTTCATAACAAATAAATATATACAATGGCTACCAAAATTATTCAACAAGATTTATTTTCAATTGTTTGTTCTGTTGTCGTAAGCGTTCGAATAAAGAAAATCATTTTCAACAAGAATATAACGAATGAAAAACTATTATTAGATTTTTGAAGATAGAGATTTCATAAAATTCAAATCCTAGTTGTTCAAAACCTAGAGCACATAAATATAATTATATTAAGACTACATAGAACACTAGACTAAACAATTCTCTAGAAAAAAAGACATCTTCAAATTCTCTCTGACGGTTTTTTCATCTGAGACACAACAATTTAATTTGAATACCAAAAAACCGACTTTAGGAGTTTCCCTGAAAACGCCATATCTCAACTGAAAAACGATGCAAAGAACTTGAAGACATCTTATTTTGTAGAGGATGGCTTACTCTATCGATCTATGTAATCAAAAATATTATATTTATATCTTTTATATTCCTTTTGGAAACAATTTTCTCAATTCAAATTACTATTAGGACTTTTCCTGGCGCTTACGGCAGAGGGCAAAATAGAAAATAAATCTTGCTCAATAATTTTGGTATTTATTGTATATACAGTGGATCTCAAAATTATTGACTCAGATTTATGTTCAAGTTTTTTTTTTGCACTATCGTAACCGCTAATAAAAATTTGAATGATATATTCCAGTTCTCTACGCCAGTTTTTGACTGAGATAGATCAGTGTTATCAAAAGCACAAAAATGATGTTTGTATACGACATAGAAGAAAAAATGGCTTTTATGCCTTTCGTTAGATTAATGTATCTCAGTCAAAAAAAGGCGTAGAGCGCTGAGAAATGTTTCATTCTGCGTAGTTTAAATAGAATTCTATTTGCAAAATTCTAGAAATGAAATAAATTAGTCTTTGTTTTTTTCGAAGACTCTATCCTTGAAAAACTAACAATCATTCTTCATCTTCGAAAATAATATTCTCTATACAAATCACTATTCGAATTCTTAATAGTAGTCACGGCAGTAGAAAAATATTGAAAATAAAACTAGATGAATAGTTTTTGAAGTCATTGTACGTATATCTTAATTTATTCTGTTTAAAGGATAAAAATCAACTACCGGTTGACTCACATTATCATATTTCAGCATTAATTCGTCGAGAATGTTTAACACATGATACAGCAATAAAACCTGTTATGTCTATTGAATTACAACTTTCGGTTTGTTTAAAGTCTAAAAAATTATCTTAACGGAAATTTTTATTTTTTTAGGAAGAAGAATTTTTATTTGAAGCAGGAGATGCAATTAAAATTGTTTGTGCAAATGATGAAAATGAAGTTAATCTTCTTTTAAAACGGTAATTCTATATTTTATTCTTATTTTTATATTTATTTGAAAATTTATCTTTAGTTTAGAATGGATGGATAAAGCATCTCATCAATTAGATATTTCACTTTCACCAGATAATACAAAAAAATCAGCTAAAATACCAACATATATACCACCAATGTGTTCATTACGTTATGCATTAACAAATTGTATTGATATTCGATCATCACCAAGAAAAGTAAGAAAGAATTAATTATATAGAATCTTCATGATTATATTTAATTTTGTTCAATAGAATTTATTAAGATTATTTGTTGATTGTACAACTGATGAAGATGAAAAACGTCGTCTTGAAGAATTATGTAGTAGAGAAGGTTCAGACATTTATATAAAATATATTCTTGAAGAACATTTATCAATTCTTGATATTCTCAATCATTTTCCAAGTTGTAAACCAGATGTTGCTATGTTAATTGGTTTGAATAATAATTTAATTAATTATTCGGTATAATTATTTTCTTTAGAATTTTTACCACAATTAATACCTCGATTTTATTCAGTATGCAGGTGTGAATTCTTTCGTTTTCTTTTTCGATTTTTCTTTATTAATATTTTATTCGATTCAGTTCATCATTAGACGATGCTCGATCTATCAAATTTGTTTACAGTGCATTGAAATTTGAAGCTTTAAATGGTCGAACATATGAACGATTTGGTGTTTGTACGAATTGGTTAAATAACATAACAATTGGAACGAAGGTTAATTATTTATTTTTTTAGCTTTTTGTTTTTAATAAGATTTATCGTTTGAATATAGATTTTAATACAAACAAGAATTAGTCAACATTTTCGATTACCATTAACTCTTGATACTCCATTGATTATGATTGGACCAGGAACAGGTGTAGCACCATTTATTGGATTTCTTGAACATTTGTATGTTATTTTTCTCCTTATTCTTGTATTCAATTGATTTTATTTGAATGAATATGAATTCTTGACTTTTAGGTATCTTTCTTCGAAATCAATTGCGGGTTTTGATGTGAATAATTTACATACTTGGCTTTTCTATGGATGTCGTCATCGACAACGGGATTTTCTTTTTGAGTATTGTCTTTTCTTTATTTTTTTTTGTTGTTGTTGTTATCTTCTTTCTATTTATCGTATGGTTTGTTTTTAGAGAGCAAATTCAAATGTATCAACAAATTAATATATTGAAACATTTATTTGTTGCAGCATCAAGAGAAGAAGGTTATCCTGTAAGTTTCAAAAACTTATTAAGATTTATAATCATAAACCCGTTATAAAAAGAAAAAGGACACTTCTTTGAAATAGAAAGTTTTTACTATTTTAACATAGATGATAGAAAGTGGAAATACGAGAAAAATAAAAGAGCTTTCTTATGTATTTTTCAGTTGAATTCGTTTTACAGTTCTTCAATTAATAATCATCAGTTCGAGTTAGTAGTAAAAAACAACAGGAAAAATTCTCTCGATACATTTATTAATTTAACTATTAAAAGATAACTCTTGATGTAACGAGATTTGTTAAGTCAAATAAAAGTTATACACATATATAACTATCCGAAAAGTTTTATTCTTTTTTCTTCAAGTAATTTTAATCTTTCGAAAAGTTCTTTGGATCTAAATCGCACTTGGCTGCAGTAGAAAATCAGTTTTCTCAGAGAATATCTTAAATTTTAGTTTCGTTACGTTCAAGATCAGCTTAAAGCAAATGGACATGAATTAGCCAATTTAATTTATAATCGAAATGCTATTGTATATGTATGTGGGGATATTAAAACAATGGTTCGTGATGTTCGAGAAACAATAGTTCATATACTGCAAGAACATTCTGGTTTGTATTAATTCCTTCTTCACTAAAATAAAATGTTGATCGGAGTTCTTTTTGTTTTGTTTAGATATAACAAATATTGATGAATACATGAAATCATTGGAGACATCTCGACGTTATCTTCTCGATATTTGGAGTTAATAATAATTTTTAATTATCTTTCAGTTTCTTTTTTGTTGAAATATACGCTGTTACGACCTTTTCTTGTATGCAAACAAAACCTGTTGATATTTGCAAGAAATAAAAAAAAAAAATACAGAAAAGACGGAAGGTACATTGACCATGAACTAGATGATAGATAGAAGAAGGATATATATTTAAATTTGAGCAATGTGCAAAGAGATTATGACGAATAAATCTGTCTCATATATATCAAGACATTCAAGGTGAAGAAAACAGTTGAAAAAAAAACATTACTTATTTTTAATATCAAGTTTATATATAACCTTGTGATTCATGTATTTAGCATTGATAAGAACATCTTAAATTTAACATTGTACATTGTATAATTATTTATACAACAAGTATATGCACATGAACAATGAGGAAAGAAGAATAGTGATGATGGTTTAATGTTGAAGGGTGCTTAAAACAACGCGACATTTGTCGTGTGAGAAAAAAAAAGAGACAAAGAGCGTACATTGAAATGTCGATCTACCTACATTCTCTTGCGGGGAATGAATTTAAATAGTGAACACAATCCTCACAAAAAATGTTATCATCACAGTCTTAGTCGTTTTAACAATTGATAAGTATCACAATAGAATTATTTCGCTATCCCCGGTGTTGGATCACTTTAAAAAATAAGAACATTATTTATATATATACATATATTTATTATTAAATATAAAATGAAAGTCAAATCTACTCGACTTTTAATTGTTCTTGTTTGTCTTATAATAAGAATTACACATACGAATGCATTATCAAAACGTAAGTTTGAATTCTTGTTTTTAGTTTAATAAAATATATTCATTCTTAAATAAAAGGACAACAATGTCGTGATTTTGCTGGTGATCGTTCAAATTGTCAACGATTTATTCGTTGTTTTCATAATTTAAGAGTTGTATTCACATGTGCGTCTGGTACAGCTTATGTACCTGAATTAAAAACATGTGTTGCTAAAGAATTAGTAACTGATTGTAATGATTCAGTAAATCGAGTTGGCAAGTTTTGCTTTAATTATTAAAATTTAATAAAAAAAAACGCTAAATAAAATTTATTTCATTTAATAGAAGTAGCGATGAGCTCAAATGATACACAAGATGAAAATGATGATTATCCAACAATTGAAGCCGATTTAGATGCACTTGAAGCACCTATGCAAAAATCTCTCTCATCATATGTTGGTATTTCTGTTACATCAAGAAGATTTGGTTGTTCATCCTACTGTTACAATGATGGAATATGTGTTCTTGTTGGACAATCTATTACTTGTCGATGTCAACGTGGTTATATCGGCGTTCGATGTCAAACAACACGTAAGATTTGAAAATACCAAAAAGGATCTATTTATTAAATATCATATTTTTAAAAAGAATCGGCAATCAACACAAGGCTAGTGTGTACACCCGGTCTATGTGAAAATGGTGGCACTTGTTTAGATATCATCGAATTAAATACTTTTATTTGCAATTGTCCACTTGGCTTTACTGGCGATTTATGTCAATATCCAGGTGATGTTAATATCTAAATATAGAGCGCGACATGATGTATAAATTTTTCTAAAAAATTTAGACACCACCCCCATCCCCACTACCACTACAACAACAACAACAACAACAACAACAACAACAACAACAACAACAACCACAGGAACTGGTGTCATAGCTGGTAAACCATGTCCAATAAATTATTGTCAAAATGGAGCAAATTGTACCATCCTTCCTGGCAATGGTTTCAATTGCACTTGTGCATCAGGCTATACAGGTCTCTTGTGTGATTCACCAGGTAGCTCATCATGAGAAATAACATGAAGATATTTCTTATATTGTTCGTTTTTTTCCCTATTGACCAGTGTCTGCTGTTGGCCCAGGAATTACAGGACTCTGTAGCATAGTTAATCCTTGTTTAAATGCTGGTGTATGTATACCGACCTTAATTGGATATCAATGTCAATGTTCCGGCAGTTTTTCTGGAAGTAATTGCCAATCAAATACAGGTAATAAAAATTGAATTTAGATAATTTAGTTTTCATCATTATTGTCGATTATAATTATTATTGATTTACTTAAACTTTTACTTGATTTAAAACAAATTAGTCTTATGATATATTTTTTTCTTTTTATATTTCAGCTCTTGCAATATTAAATCAATGTCTAACAAATACTTGGTAAGAATTATTCATTGAATTATTGTTAACATATATATGTATAGATAAATATATTCATTTTTTATGTAGTCAAAATGGTGGCAGCTGTTATCTTACTCAAACTAGTTCTGCTTGTGTATGTCAAACTGGTTTTAGTGGAACACGTTGCGAAACAAGTCTAGCTGCTAGCAATCCATGTTATAATAGACCATGCCAAAATGGAGGCACATGTCAAGTAGTTGCTCCTTTTACATATCGATGTGTATGTTGTATTGGTTTTCTTGGTGTTCAATGTGATCAACGTGTATGCGATCCAAATCCATGTTTATATGGTGGTGTATGTTTACCATATGGAAATAGTTTTCAATGTCAATGTCCAGCACAATATACAGGACGTTGCTGTGAACTATTACTTGTAACTACAGCAGCACCGAATCCATGTAGTTCTCAACCATGTTTAAACGGAGGTACTTGTTCAGCAACAAGTGCTACAGGTAAATTACAAAGATCTTATAATTTTATTTTTAAATATATTTAAGTTGTTTCTTTTTAAAGCATTTGTTTGTTCATGTACACGAAGTTATTATGGTCGTTGTTGTGAATTACGTAATTATTGTCAACCAAATCCATGGTAATATAAAATTTTAAATAAACAAAAAAAAACTAATTCATTTTGTTTTTAGTTACAATGGTGGTACATGTATTGCTACAACAAATGCTTACTTATGCCAATGTGTATATCCTTATTCGGGTAGTAATTGTGAAATAACTTTAGCAACTCGAGCTCCTCAACCTACTTGTGCTTGTATACTTTGTCCGTGTCCAACACCAACTGCTGCAACATATAATCCATGTTTGTATTTAATTTAATCATATAGTTAATTATTACAATTTTTTGTTTTCTTTCTTTCTTTTTTCTTGGTTTAGGTCTGCCAAATCCATGTCAAAATAATGGAGGTTGTAATGTTGTTCAAAATACTGCTCAATGCTATTGTCAATCAGCTTTTACTGGTTATTATTGTGAATATCGTGAGTTATATATTTTTTTTTATCATTTGTTGTTTTTGTTTTTCTCATACTATAATCATTGTGAATATTAGAACGTAAACGATCATTAAGCAATGCAGCTTGTGGAAATTTTACATGCTTAAATAGTGGAAAATGTTATGTTAATGAAACTGAACCTCAATGTGCATGTCCTAAACCATATTTTGGTGAACGTTGTGAATTAAGTAAATGAATTATTCTTTCTGTTTTGTATAGAATTTGTTTGTGTGTATTTTTTTTCAAAAAATTCAGTTAATCGACCTCGTACATGTAATCCGAATCCATGTCGTTATGATGGTCAATGTATATCAACAAAAGATGGTTATAAATGTATTTGTAAAAATGATCGAACTGGTATACTTTGTGAACAAATGATAATGCCAAGAAATTATCGTTGGTGTCCATTGGATTGTCGATCAGGTACAACTTGTGTTTATGAAGGTAGTACACCAATATGTCGGGTAATGTACGTATCATATATATAGATTTGGTTATTCATGAATTCAATGAAAATCTCTCTTTCTTTTTCTTTTGTTTGTAGAAGCGCTTATTAATTGTCATTGGATCGAAGATTACACAAGTTGTATCTGTTATTTGTTTGTTTGTTTGTTTTACATATATGATCTAGAATTAGAATTTTTATTATTTTGTTGAATTATCTTTTTATATAATTATCGAGACATATTTAAATGTAGCAAGTAGAGTTTGTTTAGATATATATTTGTTTGGCTCTCTAATATTATATATACATATATTTTTTTTTTCTTTTTCTTTGTTTTCTGCTATATGTCAATCTTTTACCGCATGAAGTATTTTTAAATATACTTGTATAGAAATTTAATCAATGGGAAAAATGAATAATAGAAAATGAACAATAATCAATAATGTTATAGTTTGATTACATGTTGTCATAAGAGTAGATGATGCACTAGGATCTTGTTGTTGAGATGTAAAAATATAGGAATAGTAACAGATGTTATTTTAGTAATACTACTAGCAGTTTCAAATGGTGATGAAATAATAGTTATTAATGATGATCTAGCAATATTTGTTTTTGTTGAAAATTCTGTAGTAATATTACTAATATTTGTTGATGATGGTGAAATAGTAACTGTAACTTCTATTATAATATTAGTAGTACTATTGTTATGAAAATCAGTGAACAACAATAATAATGTTTGATTGATATTTATCAGAGATTGAGATGTATAAGATAATATCGATGATAAAATCAAACTTGAGTTTTGTACATCACATGTGACGCCAATTGTTGATTGACCATTGATTAATTATGTCACAGACTATAAAAATCAATTTCGATAGAACTAATTTTAATTTCAAAGAGAAACTATTTACTAATTAATATATTAATCATTTTATGCCAATCGTTTACGAACATAGAATACTAGTTCTTTTATAGTTCTTCGAGGATTTAAAGTAGTAGCAAGATTGAATTAAAGAATTTTTTTCCGATTTATAAATTATGTTTATTCAACGATCAATTAAAATACAATCTTTTATTTTTCCAAATTATCACGAATCATGTTTTTCTCATTAGTTAGCTTATCAACACAAAGAAAAAAAAAATGAAACCTAAAATAATAATTTTTGATTTTGATTCATGACATACGAATATAAAAAGAACTATGCAACGAATAAAAAGTCATGACAAAAACAACAAACAGAAAGTATACATATATAATATATCAAACACCAAAAAAAAACTAACTTAGGATTATATAAAATTAATTCTATTAAAGAAATATGATTGAGTCATATCGAATAATGGCTATTCGATTATTTTCAAGAACGAAAATTCGTTCGATTGAAAAAGAATATTAAAAATATTCATTCAACAGATCAAGTTTTCATTGTAAGCGTACGATAGTATTTGTACCATCACCTCACTTGGAATGCCATTTTGTAGAATACCAAAACTTCCATTGTTTGAAAGGAATCGAACCCAAATTAATTTTCAAAAAGATAGTCGAGCATAATCAAACCTTAAATGAAAAATAATTAATTGAACTACAATCGACTTTGTAAAAGTATAATGTAGTGTTCCATTCGTGTATGATTTTTCACACCCAGACTTGGACCGGTATTTTTTTTTTATAATCGGGTGCGATCATCTTATGCTCGGACTTCAATAGCTATGCAAGATACCTGACCAGATCCGCACCGAAGTTAATCGACCTCCCGGTAGATACTTTCACCGTCATAGTACAATTTTTACACATTCACTTTATATATAAAAAACTTTACTGTATAATTTCTTCCATAAACAACAACAAAAAAAGAGAACATCCAAAGATAAGAGAATTAGGTGACTCAAGATTTACTTGGTGTCTTTCTATCATTTGTTGTAGATGAATTTTCATCAAAAACGATTTCTTTTAGTAAAATAATATCACTTTTTACCTCTGTGATCTTTTCTCAAGTACAATAAATTGTTCGATCTTTTTTTATATAAATTAGCAGTTCGAAAAAGTAAAACTATTGTGAAACATTGAGATCTCATATATGACTGGATCAGATCTTGGGTATTTGACCTGATTTCAGGGCACTAGTGCAATGCCGCCAGTGAAAATAAAATTATCTTTGATCGATAATTTGACATCGTTCACTCACCTTTCACGTAGTCCAGCCTTTTTTCTCGTCATAACAGTCAAACTAACTGTGTTTATGACGATGGATCACTTTTATGCAATATAATTTTCTTTTTTTTCCTTTGTAAATTTTTCTATATTGCAATGAATAATCGTCTGTAACTGTGTGATATTATGCATTAACACTAAAAGAAACTAGTGATGCTTACGCATCAATATTAAAAACTTTATTTTAATCTGCAAGTGCATTACACAATGTTCATTTACACCAATATCAACTCTAATGTGACATCCTAATCGTCCAAAAATGAAGTTTTAACCTTTTGTCTATTTCTGATTGGAGGGGACTAGGGCTACTTGAATCAAATCGAATCAAACTGAGCCGAACACGAATCAGCAGAAATTCGATTCGATTTGGTCTCTGAATTGAGCATTATTTTATAGTGCACTTGCTTTACAATCGCACGTGCAACTGATGGTTGAATTCAATTTAGATATATTTTATTTATTAGATTGTAATGCATACAATCTATTCTTATATACAGTTTATAAATACAACCGATATCACTAAAATTTTCATTTTTTTTTATTCATTCCACTCTACTTTTAGAAAAACACGTGACTGTATGAATTTATCTCTAGGTGAATCTTAAGTTTGCCTGGTCAAAACTAGAATTTCAATTTTGTCCCTCAACATATACATGCAAAGATTGTCAATGAGTATAATTATTTATCAAAACATTCCTTTTGTTTTTATATTACAATTCATCTGGAAAGAAAACATCGGAAATACAAATCAATCAATAGGTAAAATTAATAATTTAAGGCAATCGAACATCTGTTAGTGAGTTTTTTTTCGAACATCATTAATGATAATATTAGATTAATCATTTAGAAATTAATTCAAAAATCATGTTTGAATGTACATATATTATATTTTAGCATGTCGCAAATAGGAATAAATAGTTCATCTAAAAAATGTCTCCACTTGTTTCTTGTATAAAGAATTCAATAGATTTAATCAATTCGACAAATAATTTATTCAACAGCTATCTGAAGAATTTTATCTATTAATGAATATGTATTAAATTTTATCTCTGTATTATAAGCATATTCCATGAGGAATTTCGTCTTTTGTTTTTATATATAAAATTTGAAGATGAATTAGTTTTCATTGTTCAAAAAAAAATCCCTTGTGATTAATGTTGATCAATTTTGACGTGAAGACAATAAAAATGAGTTTTTCTGTAATAGTAATGATACAACATCAACGGAATGTTCATCAGAAGTTAGAGTATATATAATAGAAAATAAATATATGATTTATTTCGAATAATTATCCAAGTTTCCTTTCAAGAAGTTCCAAGAAACAAAAAAAAGGAAGAACATGACAGAGATATTCTCATTAACAAGTAGCACAACTAGTCAAATAGTTTGACTCAGCAGGATTCTAGTGCGCATATGTTGTAATAAATTGCGCATCTTTGTTAATGCAGTGATAAACATCTACTCTGTATGCTACACTAGTAAATGTGAGTGTTTATCGTCTTTATTCACCTAAATTTACTCCTCGTAATAACTATCTAAACAAGCATATGTCTGACGAATATTTATCTATCGTCCTATGGGTATATACAAACGTTTATCTATTCCAAATAAACTGAAAATATATTATATTTGAGTTTGCTTTTTTTTTTCTTATGATTATTTTATTGTCATAATCGAGCATCCTTGTCAAATCTATATATAACATAAAAACTTTATTTTTGTTGATATGATTCTGATAATTAAATTATTGCCATCGAATGTATCAACAATTCAAAACGAAGACTAATTAAGTTGATTTCATTATGTTTTTTTCGATTGTAGATGATGAAATTTCCGTTTCTTTCATCCTATTTCTTTAGATCGGGTACCGTTTTTGACATTTCTTTTTTATTTTCATGTCAGAATAATAAATTTGATAGTGCACATGCATTCAATATTCATTAATTATGTTAAAAAAAAATATCGGTAATATTAAACATATTCGAAATAGTTGAATAATTTATTCAATCATTAGAATTAAATTATCACATTACTCTCATACCGACAAATATTAGTTGCTTTATAAAAAGAAAATAATAATAAAAAAGATTTTATATATTGAAGTTATTCTGTTAACTTTAATAAAAGTCAATAGACTAAAATTTTCTTGAAATTAATTAGATTTATTCAGCGAGACAAATCACGATCAATTTATATCAGTTTTTTGACATGTTTTTTTCAATTTTTCACTATGAAATTCTTGCTATTGCTTTTATCATAGGCATGTAATAATAACAATTGGATTTTTAAGAAAGCACAAGATAATGAAATGTTCGACATTTTTTCTTTTGAAATACGGTCGAATGGAGAAAGAATGTGAGAAATTCTCAATAATGTTTTTTTCTGCATGATGAACAATGATGAAGACGAGGAACAGTCCATCTTTTTTTCTTCGCTTCGTTTACATTTCTCTGTTCTTTTAAAACGTATATTGATGTCGAAAAGTCAACCGGAAATATGGTGACGTTCACGCTCAGAAAATCAAATCGACGAACTACAATTTTTTTCAATCATTTTTCAAGCAAAGACTAATGGAACGGAATGAGTAATATTCTACAATCGCAATCGTGCATCGTTTGCATTGCCCATATTTATTATTTTCCGTTCATTTTTTTTTGTCATTGGACTTCAATCGTCATAACACATACGTACTGACTAAAAATATCATTAATAAAAATAAATCTGTCTCTCATTAAGCACGCCAGACTAAAGAAATTGCTATTTGAAGCATAAGTATAATTTCTTTTTTGGTTGCTCTATTCTTTTACTGCTATCTGACATATATACAATTCATGACCATGAATCGTATAATCCAAAAGAATAAAGAGCGAATATAAGCAAAGACGATGGAACTGGTCTATTCTATACAGCTAACATCGACATGGGACTCACCCAAAAAAGAAAATCAAAAGAAAGAAAAAAGAAAGGAGGAGAAATAAGAAGACGACCGACAATAACGACGGCAACGTCATCGAATAAGAAGCAGAATAGAGTAAAACAGAACGTGGAATAGAACAACCAACGTAATTAGTACTGCCGTTACGCGACCAAGAGAAACACAGACACACATGTATGAAGGCAGAGATAGTGCTATGAGAGATGCGCAAGATAGATGATGATGATGAGAGACTATCCCATATGCTTGTATTGATTCGCCGTCGTTTCTCTATGTGGCAAAGACAGCGCGATGACGACTGTAACCGTTCGACAATACTTCTTGTTTATCAGAACGCTTCAACGTTGGCACTCCTTCTTTCTCTTGGTGAATTCTACTGGCTATAAAAGAGCAATAATATTAACAACAACAGCAACATCACGGCAAGAGGAAATAGAAAGAGATAGACATATAGTTATTACAACTTTTGGGTAAGTGGATATGTATTTACGTCTATGTAATTAGAAATCTTAGAAAAAACTATCTTTTTACTTTTTGATGTCTATAAAAGAATACCTTATGATATATTAATTAAACAAATTTAAAATAGAGATAATCTGTGTGAGTACACTTGAGGGAATCCATTCATTAGTTGAATATTAATCTAAAGTAAGTTCTCATCTTGTTACAGAAAAATAAGAACTATTTTATGTGTTTGAGACATTAACACACAACAACGGGCGATTATTTTTTCTATAAAAGCAATTGTGAATATTAATAAATGCATTAATAATAGAACTATAGTTTTAAATGAAAAATTTAAGATTATATTAATATCTGTATAATGTATAATTTCATAAAAGCTCAAATAAATATTGTCAAGATCACAAAAAACAACCATTATGTGAGTGTAATAAGTGAAAAGAAATGTTATTACTTAGAAAGAATTTAAAGAGCTTATTGTTTTTCTTGTGATGTTATGTCAAAAGTCAAAATCGTTTTATTTGATGTATATATGTTTTTTCTCTTTTAGTTCTTCTATAAATACGACGAGACGCGCGTAATCAAATCTAATGAACATTGTGATAGAATATTATTGGAAATATCGTCGTAGAAAAAAGAAAACAAATATTTTAATTAAATAAATAATAAATAAATAAAATAAAAATGACAATACAAATACGTCGTCGGTGTCGACGTTGTTGTTTAGGTCGTACCGCTATCTATTTACTGATATTATTTGCTACAAGTTCAACTGCTATATGTTCATATAATTTTTATTTAAATGTTTTATCTGAACAACGCAATGAAAGATTTAAATCATTTATTGTTGATGAAAAAGATCTTCAAGATGCCAAAATAAAACCAACGAAAAATATGCAACTATTTCATGAAGATTATTTTAATATAACAAATCTTGCATGTCGATATCCAAAATTAACAATCGATAATCCAGAAATATTGAAACACTTAGATCCAGTCACAAAATCACAACCAGATTGTGAAAAATCAACTAATTGGGTTTATGTTGATAATGGTTTGCACAATGAAGCATTAAGAATATTTTCTTCATTGATGTTTTTCTTTAGGTACTTTTCGGTTATCTCAACAAGCTTTACAAAAACATGGACCTATTGTATGTGCTTACCGTCCTATTCTTCGATCAAAAGATGATTTTACAACAATGGAAGGTGCTCGTTTATTTCCTGTAGTTGATAAGATGCCTTTAGTATCAGATTTTTTTCGTGCTGATTGTCGTGCACGTGATGGAAGCTTTTATTCTAACATACATTCAGGCATTATGTTTGATGCTGGTTTACATATGAGGTTGTTCATTATGTTCATTCAATGGAAATGATTAGAAAAACTTTTTTCTTTAGACATATTTGGAATCCTATGGTAAAAACTCATCTTGGTTATAATGTTTTAATGTTTGGTTTTGATTCTATATCTCGAATGACGTTTATGCGTTTTTTACCGAAAACTTTTTCCTATTTCATTAAAGAATTAGGTGGTGTTGTTTTGAAAGGTATAAATTAAAAGAAAAAAAAAGTATCTATATAGATTAATAAATTATTGGATGTATTTATTATATGTAGGTTATAATATTGTTGGTGATGGTACACCAGCAGCACTTTTACCGATATTAACTGGACAAACAGAACAAGAATTACCTGAAGCTCGACGTGGACATGCTGGTGCAGAAACAGTTGATCGATTTCCTTGGATTTGGAAGAAATTTAAAGGTGAATATTTATTTACACTTTAGTTTTTATCAAATTATGTTTTGATTAAATTAACTTATGAGAAACGGCGTCTTCCTGTATTAACTCTTAGTCCAAAAAAAAAGCTTTATATTAAATATAATTTGATGTACTTATGAGATTTTCTTTGTTTTTTACCAAAACTCTAAATTATGTATCTCTAGATAATGGTTATATAACTCAATGGGCTGAGGATTTACAGGTTGTTGGTACATTTCAAATGCGTTTAAAAGGTTTTCATGAACCACCTGTTGATCATTATGGTCGTCCATTTTATCTCGTAGCTGAATCGATGCGTACATCTAAACCATATTGTTTTGGTTCAATAACACGTTTTCAAGCTATGCTAAATTGGATACGTGATTTATTTGAAATGTATCCAAGTCAACCAAAATTTTCATTTGTTTTTCATTCACAATATTCTCATGATTCAAATAATGCTTTACCATATGCTGATGATGAATTACTTGAATTTTTAAAATTAATGCATAAACGTGGTTATTTTGATAATACAATGTTGATTTTAATGACTGATCATGGTGCTCGTTTTTCATCATTAAGAAAAACTTATCAAGGTAAATTAGAAGAACGTTTACCATTTATGTCAATTCGTATGCCAAAAAAATTTCAAGATAAATATCCACATTTAATGTATAATTTACGTTTAAATTCTCATCGTTTAACAACACCATTTGATATACATGAAACATTTGAACATTTATTTGAATTTCATTCATCAGATTCTTATCAATCAAAAAGTAATCGTTCCTATAGTCTTTTTCAATTAATACCTGAAAATCGTACTTGTTTACAAGCTGATGTTGAACAACATTGGTGTGCATGTTTAAATTGGAATCATATATCAATTGATGAATCAATTATAAAACAATTTGGTCAACAAGCTGTTGAATTTCTTAATAATTTTGTATCAGATTCTAAAAAACAATGTGCTAAATTAAATTTATATCGTATACATAAAGCAAATCAATTGGAAACAAATGAACATTTATTAAAATTTGTTGATTCAAGTGATAAAGATGGTCGTGTACCACGTTTTCGTAATAATACATTAACAAATAATTTAATTAAAAATTTCACATTAAATCAAACAAAATTTTATCAAATACAATTTGAAACTATTCCTGGTCATGCTTTATTTGAATTAACTGCTGAATATAATCCATTAAATGATACATTTCATATGAGAAAAAAACGTTTAAGTCGTATGAATAAATATGGTAAAACATCAGCTTGTATTGCGTATAAAAGACCTGAATTTCGAGAAATTTGTTATTGTTCTAATTTGTTAAATCGCACGCATAAATTTACTACTGCTGTTTTTGTTGATGCTGTGATAAAAAATGAAAAAAAATTAATAAAAATAGAACATACTGTTGCAAATCGCAGCAGGCTTCATCGTTAATATATAAATATTTGTTTATTTTAAAATATAGTTTTTATATTAATTAATACAAGTTAATAAATCTATTTTGATAAAATGTATAAATAGAATTTTACCTTTTTTTTATGTTTTAACTAAAATTCAATGAAATACATTAATCTAATAGAATATTACTGTAAACAAGAAATAATGGCATGCTTCTTTTTTGTTTTCTCTTGAGATATAAGTAGACTTGAGAGTGATATTCAATATATGTATTGAATAAGTGAGTATATCTGAAGGAATTTCGAAAAATAATATTGTAGTGTTATTCATCTTTTTTTAATTTTATCTTTCAAATGAGAAATATAGCTAGGAATGTCATATTGATCTTAGTATTAGCATTAGTTAATACTAGTTCTAATGCTTAGGCATTAGTATTAAGTTTAAGCTATATGATTTTATATGATTTTGCATTAGGATTAATATTAATGCTATTGATCATCCGACATCCCTAGATATATTAAAATGAGACTCTGTAAAGGTATTTGAACTGTCACTATTATCACTATGATTTCGGTGTTGTTCATATAAATATTTTAATTTCCTGTTTTTATTGTTATTCGTTCGTATTTCATTCTATAGAAATTAGTTGTGTAATAGAAATGAAGATTTTTCCTGCAAGATTCCATATAATGTCCGTGCACACAGTTTTTTTGTTGAAAACCATTCAAAAGGAAAGAGCAGTAATCGAGAGAATAATAGAATTTCCGATATTAATGACATGCTATTTAATTTGAAAATACAATGTCCTATTTTCTTTAGGGTTCTATGATGAATCAAACAATTATCGTGACATAAAAGAAATTTTTTCCTTTTTGAGTGATTAGAATGTAAAACATACAACGTTCATACTTCTTTGTTTATCTATAGACAGAAATAATAGGCTTCAGAAAAGGGAATTTATCTATGTCTATCTCTTTGTAGCATAGTACAAATGGTCATGTATTAATCATGAGCACGATGATGACCTAGTAAACATTGTACAATAGATCATCTAATCACGATAGTTCAAAATAATTGAACCATATGTCTTGAATGGCCAACATTGATTGAATTATTTAGTTTGACTTGATTAACAACACAAACTTATATAAAAAAAAAAGTATATAATTTATTAAGAGCTAATGATGGATGAGTCAATTTGAAAGTATAATTATAATTAACAAAAGTCACAGTCGATGAATGATGTGATGCATTCCTGTCAGCACCAATGGCACTAATATAATTATAAGAAAATCGTGTTACTATTTAATTATATTAACGCTATTTGCACATACAAAAACAAAGAATAGTACTTGAAACAAACTGATTATTCCATGTTCTTGGTTACGATCAAATTGCGACGTAGTTGCGCACGACTGCAATTATTTTAACATAGCTACATGCTGTTACTATTTTCTAATCGTAATTATGCCGTACTGTGTTGCAGTTACTAAAAGTGTTATGTATAGATATTATAGACATGTTTTCACATCAGAGATCATAGCAGACAGATGTTATCTGTAACGAGTGTTTTTGCTGGAAAATACTAGTGATCAAAAGAAAACTGCAAAAAAACTACTACGAAATAGAAGAAATTATATCTTATTTTGCTTATCATGAAAAGTAAAGTAAATTCAACAAATGAACATATTTTCGAACTCTATGTATCAAATAATTGCACTGACAGAAATCGAATAATAAAAATCTATCTTATTGCTTTGTTTCACGTGAGAATAGTTAATTTATTTCAAAATTTTAGATTTTTATTATGTTTCAGCTTGTAATACACTGTTTTGATATGTTAGAGAGTTCGAAAATGTACTATGCTGCCGAATTCATTCTGCTCTTTAAGATGAACAAGTTAAGATTATATGATTTTTTTCTCTTTCACAGTAGTTTTTAAGCACTTTTCTTTTGATCACAGCGTTTTCTAGCGAAAATCCTCGTTATGAAAGACGTCGGTCTGCTATAATTTTTGAAAGAAAAACATGTCTATAATAGTCTCTGTGTTACGAGCTCTTCTCTTTGATATTATTTCCAATTGAAGAAAAGTTAATGGACAAATAGAACGAGAAATACTCTAGAAAATTTCTGTCACTGGATATTTAACACTATTTTGCTAGTATCAAATGACAATGATTTATCTGTGCAATAAAATATGACTGTATGCCCAATAATGGTGCCAAACATATGCTTACATTGAGAGCCAACTTAAACATAAATTATCGAGAAATTGTTGTCAAGTATCCCAGAACTTTTTACAACGGCTGGATCTTACGTAACAAAAACAATTGAAGTTGTTAAAATGTTTTTTAAGATAAATTTAACTCTATTGGTATGTATATTTCATCAGTGTAGAGTCAAGTCAAGAGCAATATGCAAGAAATATTACTTGTCAAATAAGAACAAAATATTATTCTTGAAAAATTTTTCTGATTTTATTTAAATCTTCTTTTCTTTTCTTAAAATATGTGTTTTAGGAACACAAGAAAAAAAACATGCATTCATGTATACTAATCTATCACTTTGAATGCCATGATTTGCTCTTCGTCAAGTGCTTTAAGAACAGTAACCTTGATCTGACCGTCGCCTTTACGGAACTTGTCGAGCAATCGACGGGCCATATCCGAATCTTTATTTATTTTCATATCACTACGTATATTACACGTATCTTCATTAAGTAAAGTAACATAGCCATCCTTATCAATGCTGACAACAAGATAATCCTTTTTACCAACTTTTGGCACTTGAATGATATGCCCTGCTGGACGAACATCTTCATAGCGACGACCTGTATATATATCAATGCCAACCAAATGAACCTTGATAAAAACAAAATAAATTAAAGAGAGGAAGATAAATAAATTATTTAAAAACCTTTGCATGACCATGTTTTCCTGGCTTAGAATGTGTTACTTCAACTACTTTTAATGGACGCCCGTTGAGCACGACAAAATCTGACTTTTGGATAGAGCCAATATCTTGAGGACTCGTATCCATATTCGTATCAGCCGAGTCGTCATACGAGGCGATGGGTTCAGCAAAGTTGAAATCAAGGGACGTCATGTCCAATATAAAAGACGAAAGACAACTAAAAAACGTTAAATTCACCGATAAAACAATTCTACAAAAGCTCACTCTTTATATACTTACTGAAAAAGTCTTGCAGATCAGTTGAGTAATTTCAAGTCTTACATAATTACAAAGAAAAAAACGACGCAATTTTCTTCTGTTTTTTTTTGCGTTGTATATCATGTGCTTGCGAAGAATTTCGAAATTACATGAATAATAGGAGGAACGCATAATAAATCTGTTTGTCGATAAAAACAAATTCAAATTTTAGTAACATTGTTAAAAATGTATATTTAAGTTGGATGTTCAACGAGATATCAATATTTATTAAAACATATTGGTTGAGAAATGAACGTACTTTTTTTGGTCAGTGAAACATCAATATGCCTTATTCGTGAATTGCTTGTTGACCATGCACAAGCATAAAAAGTGATTATGTAAAAACTTATTTGTTGCTAAGGGTGGTACTTTTTCTTTCATTTCCTTTGCTCAATCGTCTTGCTAGTAACCAGATGATCGAAGAAAGAGAAATGAAAGAAAAGTTATTAACCTTAGTAACAAATAAGATTATATATAGCCACATAATATGCATGTGCGTGACTAACAATTGATTCACGAATCAGGTTCATTGCATATTCTATCAATTATTTAAACGTTAATCGAAATGTATATCATTGAGCGTAACAATTTCGGTAAATTCAGTGTTGATCAATCTATGCCATTTATTTAGCAACACTATTTTGTATTGACATTATTTGCAAAGCTAGTACATTTCTTCTATGACGATCTGCTATCTATCTTTTTATTTTTTCCAAAAAAAAACGAAACTACATATAATCAAAGATACGAATTAATTTTCTTTTAGCAAATATAGGTGCCAACGCTGCCTCCATTCAATGATGCATTATAAACTTTACCATTACATTGTATTTGGAACGTTTGTTTACCAGAATCGTTCTCATTAACAACAATTAATACTTCTCTTTTATCATCTTGTCTTTGGAATGCAACATTTGGAAGACTTGATACAATGTTTGATCCAATTCTTATTGAATTCGGACGAACAAATTTAGCTGCATGTGCAATAATATAATATGCAGGATTTCGTGGTGATAAAACTTGATTTTTATCAATTGTTAATGCACCTAAACATAATGTACATCCACCAGGTGTATGTGGTTGTAAATTTGGATCAGCCGCTAAATTCCATTCTAAAACATTTCGAGCCCAATTTCGAGTTGCACCAACAATAAGATTTTTTACATGCCAAACTAAATCACCTTTCAGATTTCCTGGCGAACCAACCCATTGTTCAGTAAAATATAAATTTTTATCTGGATATTGATCATGTACAAAAGATAAAGCATCAATAGTTCCACCATATAAATGAAATGCTGATCCATCAATATATTGTCTTGCTTCAGGATCTTTCAATACTGTTATTGGATAATCAGGACGATCAGCATTATGATCATAGATAATAATTTTTGTATTAATTGAATGTTTTCGAAATGCTGGACCTAAACTTTGTTTAATAAACAGAGCTTGAAAAAAATCTAACATTAATAATGATGGATTATTTCCTGGATGTAATGGTTCATTTTGAACTGTAATAGCATCAATAGTAATACCTTCTTTTTTCATTTCTTGAATATAACGAACAAAATAAAGTGCATAAGCATCATAATATTCAGATAATAAACTTCCTCCAATACTATTTTTATTTGTTTTCATCCATATAGGTGGTGACCATGGTGATCCCATCAGTTTTATATTAGGATTAATAGCTAAAATTTCTTTTAAAATAGGAATAACATGTAATCGATCATGTCCTAAATCAAAACGAGTCATATTTAAATCAATTTCACCTGATGGTAAATCATTATATGAAAAAACAACTTCATCTAAATCAGATGCACCAATACTAAGACGAAGATAACTGACACCTATATTATTTTTATCTGTATTAAATAATTCTTGTAGAATTTGAGCACGTGTTATATTATCAAGATTATGCAAATGCATTGCACTACCTCCAGTTAATGTGTAACCAAAACCATCAATGGTTTGATATGTTTTATTTTCGTTGATATTAATAATAACATCGTTGATTTGATTATTACTGTTAGGTGAAATGAATGGTTGTTGTTGGAAAAGAATCTTTGCATCAGGATCCGTTAACCAAAATTCTATTTGTTGAGCATTTGAAATAGCATTAGTGATAAGAACAAATATTAAAGCCAACAACATCTTTCTTTTCAGTATAATAACACGTAAATCTGTCTTGTTCTGTTGATATTTATAGTTTATTGATAATAATGGTATTTATTTTAGATTATTGAAGATTTTCGTCTTTTATGTTAACCTTTATAGATCTTTAAAGTGTATTTTTTCCTAGATATTGACTAGAACTTGATGTTTTTATTATGTTTTTAATAATGAAATATGACCCTTTCTATAAAGTGATGAAAGAACGACGAACTTTGAAAGACAAGAAGCATCATTGTTGATTTAATTCTATCTTCTCTTGAATTTGAAGATCAAATATTTCGCTTAAATTAAGTTTATTTTGTCATATACTTGAAAGCTATGAATGAAAACAATTTAACACTAAAATTTATTCGACTACTTACTTTATGATGATATAAAGTTCTCAATAAAGTACTAAAGAATTCATATTTTGAAACTTAAGGTAAATATTTACATACTGAATCATTTGTGATAATATTCGAAGACATTTGAGATTCTTTAATTCCTTACAATTTTTTTCAAGAGATTGAATTGTGAAATTTTCCATGAAACATATGTTCATTTTACAACGAATCTCTAATCAAAACGTTTTCTGTTTCAGCAGTATTTTTTCCACGTAGACATGAAATTAAGAGATGCAAAATAAGCTTTAGCTAAGTCATGTGTCGCTTGATCAAAAGCATTTGTAAGATATGATTCATAGCCTGTTGAATTAAAAAATTTTTTGTCTGATTGCAATACTTTCTTCAATTAAGGAGACTACCTTTCTCTTTCCGGGAGTGAAAATCGAAATTTTGCCAATCTCTAGTTTTTCATTCTTAATACAGCCTTGAAGTCTTCTCTATCACATAATATATAAATGAACGATCTTCTTTGTTATTTAGTACTTTTACTAAATCCAACTTTCGAAACATTTCTCAGAAAAGCTTGCACTACAATTATTCTTTTCTATAAAAAATTCGCCTAATGATAATGATTATTTCTCATTGTAAAGGTGCTTACAGTATACGTCATGGTTCCATTACATCGCTGAACACTGTCAGTTTTCAATCTCTTTAGTTGAAGAAAATAATGTTCTAATATATACACGAAAATTTGGTTTTTATTCTTTCCTCGAAATCCATTTTTGAACAAAAGACATGAAATTTTCCCTCAATTTTCTTGCGCACGGTACGCTCGAACAGGCTCAAATTTTTCATGAGTACTTTGGTCAAATGAGAGTGCTTGCTTGTTTTATCTTCAAAATATTGTTCCTGCAAAATTCGGTAGCCTTTGTGAAATTAGTATCATTGATAAAACAAGTTTTTTTTTACAATGCTTCCAGTATTTTGGTTTTGCTGAGCACTAGAAACCATATTTTTGAAAAAAAAAACGCACATCTCGATTTGATCCTAGTTGTCATTAAAAAAAATTGTAGCTCGGAAAAATGAAGTATATCATTTTTCGCGGGGTAAAACTCCTGATCATTTTTCACCTATGCGACTCCCATATCTTCCTGAAGAAAGCATTTAGAGGTTTTCGCATCTATGACAATTTTTCCTCTACTTATCGAAATCTATCTGTCTTCGAAGTTTCATAAATTTTCGTTGAGCTGTTCTTGAAAGGAGGGATATTTTAAAACCAGACTTGTTTATGATTGTTGATTGAAGTTTTTGTTTCAAACATATTTGCATTGTTAATTATATTATAAAGATAACTCTTTTCAAATCAGTTTCTGTGTTTTCTACGAATAGACGATTTCACCTATAGAACAGTATACATTGTCATAGTTTTCAACTAATGTATGAGTTAGTAAAGCATGTGAAAGGGCAGCATTGACCTTATATTTCCCATTAAATCTTCTCGACATTTTCTTCTTTAAGTCAGACGATGGAGTTTTATGTTTTATTTAGTGTTAAAATTTCCAATGCATCTATGCATGTTTTTGTTTTTTAAGAAGAACACGTATATGAGTGACTAATATCATCACTTATATGTAAACTATCATCTATTTCTTACCATTATTTTGCCACATCTCTATATAAAGTTGGTCCATTATTCAGCAAAATTTTACTTAATTCTATATATTGTTATATATTCATGTGAAATATGGCCACTGATATTGCTTCATCTTTCACCCTATGTCAACATATAGCAAAAGAGAATGAAGAGGAATGTCAAGAGGAACAATATTCAGTAAGCCAACTATTTGTTTCATTCCAATTGTAGTGAAATTTCTATCTTTTGTAATAGCTTTGTCCGCATTGTGATTTATGGCTTTGTATTCCACACACAGCTGACCATCAACAAATTATACAGACCAATGCTCATGAATTCAATGATCGTGTCAATGAAGTGCGCCAACAGTTAACTGAACTGTCCATTGATTGTCTTTATGAAGATTGCAAGAAGAAAATAGACGAATGGAAAGATCGAATGCACGCAGAAATCAATATTCGACATGATGAAATGGTTCAACAATTGACTAAGTTATACAATGAACTCGCAGAAGAAGTAAAAGAATTTAAACTGAAAAAGATTGAATCATTTACGCACGATATTGTTGAACCACTTACTCATATGCTTACCAAACAAAAACAAATTCATCCGAAAAGATTAAAAACTTTGGTAACACAATTGCAGTCTCTCGAGGAAAAAATTGCAGATATTAACAAGCCTAATTTAATTCATATGAATTGTGATAAAGTAAAATTAAGCGAAGAGATCAATTTTACACGGCAGCATCCATGCGATGAAATAGGGGTAGTATTGGAGAATCGTCAATCACTAGAACTTGAATGTGTACAGAAGAAAGAGCTTCATCGCTTTCCACTAAACACAAAAGTTTCAGCATTAGCAGCATCAGCTAATTACATTCTGGCGTTTGAAAGGCCTTCAACATTACTTTTATTTGATAACAAAACTCAACTTCGATCTATTGATACAAAAGGCGACTCGGTATGGGATATTTGCTGGTCTGATACCATGAAGCTCTTTCTGATTGCCGGGGCAAAACTTCAAACGTATGATATTATTCATAACAAGATAGTTGAAACACCTGTTAATATTCTACACAATGATCCTCAGATTTGGGCTATTACCAGTTATTTTCATGATGTACTTTTACTAGACGATGAGGGTTTGATTTACCGCTATTCATGGCCTTCGTTCACGCTAAAGGCAACATGGCAAAAAAGCATTTATCTGGAAGATAGTGATTCTAAAGCAGCGTGTATCCGTCTTAATGATATGGGAATATTAGCAATAAGTATTACACAAAAGGATTTACATTGGCGTATAGATTTGTTTGATGCACATATGCAGCGAATTCACCGCGGCGTTCCTCTCACCAACAATGGAACAGCTAATTTGTTGGAGTTTTCGTTTATTTCTCTGACTAATAACGAATGGCTCGTGATGGATCGCAGCTCTAGACCTCAAATGTTAACATTGGTCGATAAAGACGGAAAATTGAAACAACAAATTGAGAAGGAAGGATTGAATGTGGCTCTAATGGGTAGAAGATGTCTTGTTTTACGTGATAATACAGGCTTGCTTCTGTACAAACTCTCATCACGAGCGTAATCTAAAGTAAAAAGACATTAATCAGAAATCAATGAAATAAAAACTAAAATGACAAATAAAACTAGCAATACAAGTTATAGGATGCATATAGGGTAGTATCAATTAGAATGCTTTTGATCTAACTATGATTCAAACATATAAATGAGAAACAAAGTCATATTCAATGAAACATGAATTCATGCGAGAATTAAAGAGTTACATTATTGTATATATTTCAGTTTGTCACTCAAAAATTCATGTTTTTCCAATTGACTAAAAGTTCATTTCTTAGAATTATATTTCCCCAGTACAGAAAGGCTACACTAACTCATAGAGTATTTACTTTTCTAGCATTATAAAAACTATGATGTTAAATTTTCGAATATTAATAATTCATGAATTTCATACAGTATTTGTTGTTTAAAACGTTTATCTTTATTAACTGTGCATTCGTCTTTAGAAAATAAGACTTTGTTGAAAGTCTCGTGAGTTATATTACATATAACTCTTTCTTTCAAATGAAATTTACTTCATTTTTGTTACAATATTGTTATGGAATGCATATCTAGTGTATGAATACAATAGTAATGTAACAATCATTTAAAATCAAATAGTGACATTTGATTTCACAAACATATGTTTCCATTCATTCGTATTTGTGTTACCATCTAATCTTCAAGAAAATTATTCATTGATACTTAACTACCTTTTATCAATCAAATTTTAAAATAAGCAATACCCAAAATTTGTGACTTTTATTCTGCCACATCTATTGGTACAGTATTATATAAGTGGAAAAAAGATGAAAATTTGCAAAAGTAAAGACCAATAAAACAAAAAGCGAATAATTAACTTGAACAAGTAATTTCAAAATAATGCACTGCCTTAAAAGAAACTTTACATCTATTGCTGTGATGATAAAATCAATTGGCTTATTGATTTTACAAAGATCTTTATTCATCATCACTGTCATACACTTAACAGTATGCTTATACAGTCATTATACGAGAAAAAATTGATGATAACGCAAGAACTAATTTAAAATATGAGTTGTCCATAGCATGTACGGAGACTGAGGTATTCGAATTTCAAGGTAGTTACAGTCTATGTCATATGACTAATAGAGCCCGCTGGATTGGTTCCGGACGTGTTTGGAACCGAAAATTTTGGATTCGAAGTGTTCTAGTCACTACACTTCAAAATTTCAGCAGCATTGAATTTTCGTTTATTGTCATAAGCGACGAGAGCTCGGCGAGTTACATAAGGAAAAAACAATATCACCCTTTACCAAAAAGTCCAAGATACCATTATTGTTAATCATAAGAGTGAAAGACAGAAAAAATTTACCTATTGTGAAAAATCGTTTTTAAATATATGTGATCTTTTTTCTCGTGTAACTCGTCAAATTCTATTCAACTATGACGGAAAAAAATCAATGCTGCTGAAATTTTGAAGTGTAACCACATGACATAGACTTCGTATAACTTCAAAGTTGAATACCTCGATCTGAATATGATCAATTTTCTTAATTAACAGCATGTGGCCTTCCATTGTAAGTGAAAACATACACCATCGTCGGGCATGGTTGTTCTTAGTTTATCTCCTACTATCGGTACACCAAATGTTCAAATTTGACAAACTACAGAAGATGAACGTGATAAAATGTAATTACAATAAACTTCAACAAAATTCTTGTAAGAAGACTACAGTAGTAAACTGAGATGTTTCAATAAAACCATTGACACATTTAACAAACAATATATTGTATGTCATTTTAAATTATCTGTGAAAAGCTATAAATATAGTATTTGTCTTCCAACAGCGACAGAATTCATAAAATTCCTCACAAATGTCTGTCAAAAGCTTCAAATCTATTACGTTGAAGAATAAGAAATTGTAGCAGAAGACTACAAAATCATCATTTTATGAATAAACAACATTTGGTAGTAATCATTCGACTGGCACAATCTGACAATGACAGTGCATGTTGTCGACAAATGCCAGATGTCTTATAAATAATCATGCAATCTTTTAATTATTTAATGAGATAATAAAAAATTGCTTTGAATAAACAAGATTTTGATAGTAATACAATGTGTAGTAATGAGCTTAATAAAAGAAACAAAATTAGAGTAGAATCCAAGCGATTTAATAAGAATCAACATGGGTGTAAAAATATAATTCCGATAGTTTTTGATGGTATGAATACGGATAATCACTCTTGAGCAGCATATATCGTCGTTATTGTTTGAAAACACTAAATTGAATAGGTATATTTTATTAAAATAAGTTGTACAGCCAAACAGACTCTAGACATTAAACATGGTCTCCTGCCCCGTAATCAAAGTTTTATGGCATCAATAATAGAGAACTATGAATGAATTATAGTATTGTTTCTGGAATGATCAAATTATGATTCATTTTTGATCGATTAAATCATTGATATAATTTTTCTTTACTATCCGTCTTATGAAAAAACAGGTAACCATGAATGTCCAACAAATGTATTAGCTTTAAAAAAACTAAAAAATTTTAGAATTTTCATTTTCTGTGTTGTTCTAAAATTTCTTTATAACAGTTGACGTCATATTCTACCTCAAAAGTCTGGCTGACATCACTGTTCTTGCTCGAATGTTGTGTCTGGATTCTGTCATGACAATAATAATTACATTAAGAGAACAAAGACAAAAAAAACGGTGAATGTACTTTCGTCAATCGGCTGTCATATATGGCAATAAATCTGCCAGAGGCATAGTTTTTTAGTAACAGAAGGAAAAAAAACTTCAGTCACTTCTCATTTCATCAGTTCAATTAACAGTGTTAGCAACAAAAATGCATACCATTTTGTTTCTTCTACTACTTGTTGTAATCTTGCTTGGAACGACAGTTCACAGTCAACAAGGTAAATATTTTAGTCTAATTGAAACAAATGCACTGAATTCACGTTACAATTTTGTTAAAAAGTCTTCTTGTTACCAACAAGGGAACTACCCCAACTGATACCCGCCGTTTGAATTCATGTCGAGTTCACAAGCAGGTTTCAATGAGACTAGAACAAATCCAAAAGGGTCCATTCCCATTGATCTTTGTCGCCGAATGATGATAGGTTCACTGAATTTTCGCCTCATTTTCAGACACTCTCTAGAAAACTGAATAACGGAGTTTTGATTCAAAGTTTTACCCATAGATAGGCCTAATGACTCTTTGAACATTCCATATCTTAACGAAAGAACTCCATTATTCGGTCTTCCGAAGAGCACGTAAAAATGCGTTTAAAATCCAGTTAACCGATCATAACTCGGCGCTAAAGACCAACGAAGATGAAACCTTATAAATGTTTGTTATTTTTACTGAGATTTACCTAGGAATTCAATATGAGTTCACACAGTAGGTGTCCGTTGGAGTAGTTTCCTCGTAAATCACAATATATTTTCCTTCAGCTACTTTTTATTTCAGGTAGCTATTTCAGTTGTAATATTTACAAAAGCAGAAATTTATGCACCACTGATTATTGTAAATACATTGGTTTTGGTGTTGGAAGTGCAATCATTGTCTTGCTCATTATTTTCTTTCTTATTTTGTGCTGTTTTCATGGCAGTAACATGTGTAGAAGCAAGCCACGACGATCCAATAGAACATTTGTAAAATTTGCGTTTCCTAAAACTCTTAGATCAAACTTACGTGATCGTACTTTTTCAACTGGTCTTTGGAGTAGTCGACATTACCGCTATTATAAATGGTATGGTCCTCATCAAATTTTTCTCTCATTTAATTCACGATCAATGACAGTAACTGGATCTGGACAAGATGATATTGGTATTTTTGATATTGAAGGTATCTATTCATATAGAAATCGTCGAATTGGTCTCCGAAAAATATATCGATCGGACAAGTTTGATGAATTAACAAAGTCTGAACATGAAATAATAATTCAACTAATTTGGAATGATAAAGCAAAACAATTTCAAGGCAAATGGTATGACGACACGAAATCAAGCAAAGAAAAAGGTGTCTTTGAGCTAACACATGACGATGAGCTAAGTCAATGTGGATTTGAAAAAGTTTGATAACATTATATAGATATTTTTTTTTAAATATTTCGTTTATTATTATTATGAAATGAACATGATTCCTCATTGTTAAAACAAATATTTTAATAATTCTTATATTTTATGTTGTCATTGTATTACTTGGATGTGAGAAAATATAATTCTTAAATTGAAAATTTTGTATTCAATTAACTAAGATAATCTTCTATTGATTTATTCAACATAGTTGCGTACGACAATTCTGTACATACCTTTAATATGTTAATTCATTCATAAAATTTGTTTGCCTCATGATGAATCTAACATCAGATTAGATACGATAACAGTAAATGAAAGGCTTTCATTTATAATTCTTTCATAAACTCATTGTGTCAAATATGTATCTATGATCATATTCATATATACTCTATATCAAAAGATGTCGGTAGATATAATTTTTTTCTGTTAGAAGCCAGACGTTTTTTGAATACAATCTTATGTCAAAAACTATTTATTCTTCCAATCATTCATTAAGCTGTAAATTGTATTTAAATAATCGAATCTCATAAAATACGACAGACATTACAATAATTTCATTTTTAATGATAAAAATTGTCGATATAGTTCTTTTTTCCTTCAGTAATCCAATACTATAAAACTTATATTGTAAATTTTGTTGTTGATACATTTCGAATTCAATCAATAAGTGTTCGTTATAACTATGATATTTTATTCAAATAATCAACTATTACAGCGGAAGAGTATTTAAAATTTTTAAGTATCTTGAAACACTCAGTACTTCACAAAATCAATGATATTTTTCATTGATTAACCTTTAATAAATATAAAAATTTTCACATGAAAAAATATAACAAGAAAGAAATGACACTATTGATGAAAGAGGTTAACGACAAGAGTATAATAAGTTCTATTACTCATCGTATCTATAAAGTACTTAGAGTTCATATTTCATCAAACAAAAGATATATTTTTTCAAGAGAAAAGAATCTCATTTGAGAGGATGGAATTGCTCCATACCATTTGGAAACCTGATCGCAATATCTCTTTAATCGACAATTTATCGAGGATTAAAACAGCTAGTAGCAGTAAAAATGAGTAAAGTTGGCTCTTTCTAGAATTAGAATCGTTCATGCACAAGTAACTGTACGTTCTTAATCTATGTTTCCTAACAAAGAAAACCGAAAACTTACAAAGGAATTTTAGGTGAATCTCGGAATGTTTAAAAGGTTTCACCGAGGGTTTATAAAACCTGATAAGCTCTAAATTTGATCTTTACGTTCATTTTGAAGTTATTTTTTATTAATTAAAATTTATTTTATAGGAAAACAATTCTAGTCATTTTTTCAGAGTAATTTTACATGTAAGTCAATGATTGCATCTTTTTCAATGGAGAAATTACATTAATCAAGAATAAACTTACATGAAGATAATGAAATAATATCGAAAAAAAAATTATTATTTAGAGAAGAAAAAATGACTTGTTAATTTTTTCAATGGAATTTCTAATCATTGTAGAAACAATATTTCTACTCAATGTGGAACTGCGTATTAAGAATGATTATGTGGGAACATCACATGAGGTGTGTTCTGCAGGACACTCAAGTCATCTAGTAGATTGTGATCCAATGAAATTCTGGTCTAGTGATGAAACTTGTCGTAATTTGCCATTATTATCAATACTAGTCAGAAGAGTATATGCCATTCCAACGACCAATGCTTCGATGGAAAGTTATTTAGTTCAGTTGGATTGACATTTACTCAGAGACAAACATGTTTATCACCAAGTCACATTGACAACATCATTGATTCGTTCTTATGAGAAATTCAAGAAAAAAGCTAGTACAAAGAAAGCTTATTCTATCTAGCTTTTCTATTTGTTTATTTTGACTAAGTTTTGAATCCTGTATCTTTATGCTTGTTTTATTGTTGTTTTGTTCACCTCATGGATGTGGAGTATTTTTTTTTATTGCTTATTTTATATCTACTGAAAAATGTGTGATAAGGTTAATTAACATGATTATTGTAAATGATTTTTGTATAGATGGAGGATCTATCATATTTGACATCATACTTCATATACAGATAAGCTTAACATCGTTGTCAAAAAAGGGATGAAAAAGTCGTCTTGCTGAGCGGGCACAGAAGGATCATGTGTTCTACCACAACGAACTATTTGATCTCTTGTCCTGAGTCCTGTAAAATAGGATAACTGCATGAAAATGCCCTTCCGGGTGCAGAGCAGGACAAAGAAAACTGTTCTGTAATGTTCTCTAGGGGTTATATAATAAATTGTATGATTTAATATGATAAAATGCCAAATACAGATTAGTCATGAATAGAATCATATTAGTCGAATGTTAACTCTTCATCAATGGTTTTTTTTTCTTCTCAAGTAGTATGTTTTTTGTATAATAATGAAGTAGTGGCTGACTTCTTTTAGGCACATTCTTTCTTCACGAATAATCATTAGAAGATTTATAGACTTTCTCAATGTATAAGATTCTCCTTTTTTTCTCACTTAATCATCTATCTCGTTTGAAACAAAACGATATGATATTGAAGAAACTCATTTATTATCATCAATTGATTTACTTATTGAATAATTTATTTGTATCTTTTTTTGTCTTTCTCATTTTAACTATTTCAAATTTTAGACTTGTTCATTAATTCAAAAAACTTTCCTTTAATTCTCTTTTTATTAATAAAAAAAAAAATCAAAACGACTTTATTGCAAAAAATTTTCTCTTTGATTTGTCGATATAATGAATAATCAAAATGTTTGTTTGTTTAGGAATAATCTTGATCAGAAATAAATGTTTTTATTTTAAAAAATAAGTCTTTTTAATCCATGTAAACCATTTCCCCAATGAAAACATGTATATAAAGCCATTGACCATAACATTAAAAGTGCCAAATCAAGAATGATTACTCCAGTAATACGACCTTTTGAACCTGTTCGACGATAACCTTGAGAATAAAGTTCTCGTCCAATCATATAAGCAATTCCAGTAAAAAAAGTCAAACGAGTATACGAAAGACCAGATATTAATAAAGGAATTAAAACTGCAAAACCTCCCTAAAATTATATTTATGTACTTAGTTAAATAAAATAAAAAGCAAAGTTAAATACTTCAAGATAGTTCATATGTGCTCGTCGATAATTATTAAGAGTAAACCATTCTTCATCATCTAATAAATCAGCTAATCTTCCTTGTCCATCATCAGGATAACCTCCATCTGGTCTCATAACTGTTATCAATTGTTTATATCGAGGAAACTTCTTTTGATAGAAGTCTTTATTGAAAACTCGTTTTCTTACCAGTCCCATCATCATTCCAGTTAAAAACATATGAATTGTTATTATAATAGCTTCTAATAAAATCCATGCATATCCTTCTCCAACAACTATTTTCATTTCATTGAGCGGAGCCATCTGAAAAGAAAAAAAAGATTTGCATTTAAATCAATCAAAACATATAGAAAAAAACATTCATCTAAAACTGATTGAAAACAAGAAAAATAATTGAATTCTTTTTCATACAAATGAAAAATATTAGAAAAGAAGATGTCGAAGTCTTAAAGCAAATCATCAAGTTTTGAATCAATTATATTTGATATAGATAAGAGTTGTTTTTTCATTTCATCATTGAGCGTTTCAGGACGACGATTTATTCGATCAACAAAAACATGAGTAAAACCACCAACAGCTGAAGCTTTTTCTGCTTGACTATTTTCAAATATTCCAACAGAATAATCAACAGATGATTTACCTATTCGTTTAACAAACAAGCCAGCTGAAATTTTTGATGGATATGATACTGGAGAATAATATTCACAATGAGAAGAAACAACAAAACCTATTAATGGAGATGCTAAAGGCTCAAGTGAACATTTTTCAATTAAATATTTATTAACAATTGAATCGATCCATTCACCATAAACAACATTATTAACATGACCATAAATATCATTGTCACGCCATCTAATTGTTATTTTTCTTATTTTTTGTAAATTTTAATTAATTTAACTTACCGTGTTTGAAAATCTACAAAATATTTGTATAATGATCGTTCACGAAAATCAGATTTAGATGAAATACTTTTCTCTCTTTTAAAAAAATTATAATAAGGACGAACGATTCGACACACTAACATGTTAAGTACGAAACAAAGCGAGTGAGATTAAAAAAAAGACACTTTGAACCTGGATTTTTTTAGCCAATCAAATATGGTAATTAAATTATTTATCTTGTTAAATTATTCTTATTGTCTCAAATTTAAATATATTCTTTTATAGATTTAATTTTACTCGGAGAAAAACAATCAAGCAGAATATAGTAAATTAGATGATTTATTGTAGATGTCGCTTTCTTGTATAGGAACAGAATGAAGTTAATTCATTGATGACAGATTGACATAATTAAGTTGTCTTTGAAGCACATGTATTGAACAGTACAACGTAGCTGTAGGTACGGCAATACGTATTCATCTCAACTGCAACCATACCTAAATACACGTCCACATGCACACCATCGCTGAATCGGATTGAAAATTTTCCAGTGAAATAGAGTTAATTAGTATGTCTTGTCAAGTTATTGGACAGGTAGAAAACGAGAGTGATCTGCTTTGATACTACTTTGAATGATTGTTTCTCAAAACTAAAGATAGATGAAGAAGTAATTAGAGTAAGTCAAGTCAATTGATCTCTTTGCGTGATGCTGTCAATTTTTTATGTCACTCTGTTGAAATGCGTTTAGATGGAATTCTTTTCTCCTTTGACACAGAAAATAATGATTAGGTAAAAAAGTATTATTGTGTCTATTATCGAGATTCTGTTAAGTTCCTTATTAAATGACTACTATAAAGAATTAGATTACCTAAACAAATTAGGAGACAATTCACAGATTATGGTAACGAGGACAAACGTTTGTCTATCCATGCTAGTTTGCAAGTTGAACAAGACCGCGTTGAAGAATTCATGTCTAATTGCATCACATACGGAATATTGTATGAATATTATTTTGTCAATGACATCAGTGAGTGAAGATTTTTCTCTTTCATTTGAATGCAATACGAAATATCACTTCCGTCGGTTGAAAGGTTTTCGTAAATCATTGTAAATATTGGATATCTTAAGTATAAATCTGAGTATTTACGACAAGGATTCGTTCTACAGCAATGTCTCATCAAGTTTATGCTCACTCCCTGTCACATTTAAAAATCCCTACTCTCTAAAAAAAACAGTATTCTCGGAAACCAAGGGAGAAAGGTTTCCGAGTGTTCGGAAACCCACTTCTTGCCCTCGAGAACCCTTTTATCGGTTTCCGAAAGCTCGGAAACCCATTTTTTGCCTTCGGAAACCCTTAAAACGTTCCCGATAGTAACAAACTCGTAAACCGAAAAGAGTTTCCGAGCCTCGGATACCCTTTCATGCGTTTCCGAACTTCGGAAACCTTTTTCGGTTTACGACTTTGTTACTATCGGAAACGTTTTAAGGGTTTCCGAGGGTAAAAAATGGGTTTCCGAGCTTTCGGAAACCGATAAAAGGGTTCTCGAGGGCAAGAAATGGGTTTCCGAACACTCGGAAACCTTTCTCCCTTGGTTTCCGAGAATACTGTTTTTTTTTAGAGAGTATTGAATGGTGATTTCATCTTCAAACAGTAAGGCGAGCAATCTAAAGAAAAACTTCCAAAAAGCCTTTCGAAAAATATATTCGCAAATACCGAATGGATTTACTGCAAGTCTAGGGCTTGCGTATATCAGAAAAGGAATATATATTTGTAATAATCTCAAGATTGCTGAGTGACTTTTACCTGTAATACTTTTATTATAAAATTGTTTGGCTAGCTTTCTTAGCGATCAATTTGCGCTCAATGCATGAAATTTCTGTCGTTCAAGCATGAATTATTTTATTTTTTTTAAATTCATTAAAGTCGAACATTTATGAGTAATTTTGCGCATAAAATTTAGTTACTTTCTATTGTACTTTTTTGTTTGAAACAAATAAATGATCTTTCAAAAAGTAAGAATAGATCAAATATGAAAAAAGGTGCCCAGAACGGGAAAATTGAAAAATTAAATGATCCGCTCGGAAAAAAATATTAGAAAGTAAGTAGTAGGTCATGTGTGCAAAAATCAGAATATCCATTTTCTGTAACCGCAGGAGTTGTATCGAGTCGAATTCTAATGAAAGTTTACTTATTCGTTTTAGCTTCTGATACTGGTTAATTGCTTAGTTGTGTTCTAATTCGACTGAACGATAAGTACTACAATTGTACACAAGAAAATATAGCGGATTGCATAGAGTTCATTGTTTCGCTTTTCATTTTCATCCTTTTCTATCTATGTGATGTAAATGTTTATGATTGCAAAACTGTATTCTTATCGCAATAAACTGCCTAGTAGTTTGGGTGTGATTGTTAGCTATGACTCTATCACATCTAAAAACAGAGATAAGATAAGAGTAGTTTATCGTTGATATAGTTTGCCTTCTCACTTGCAACAAACATGGATGGAGTCATCAAATTTTACGATTTGGCGCCACGTGCTAGTTCAACACATTATTTTTCTCCGAATACCTGGAAGACTCGTATGAGTCTTCTGCACAAGGGTGTGAAATTTGAAACAATATCTGCAACTTTGCTTGACTTTCGAGGAGATTTAGCCCGTCGCTCAAATCAACGTCATATTTCTGCGCCAGCTATCGAATTACCTGATGGAACATTCATCTATGATTCATTTCGCATTGCTGAATGGTTAGAAAATGCTTATCCTAATGCTCCATCATTGTTTACCGGTGATGGTAAATTATCATGTGACGCTTGGCCAGAACATATAAATCTTGGTAAGAATTACGCACGTATGATTGATTTGGGTCTCGGTGCTTCTAAACCAGAATGGGCCGTTTGGTTTGATTTATTTTTTCCCCAGCTTGATAAAATAATTACAGGTGAGGAGCATCGGGCTTATTTCATATCTGATGCACGACATGGTCCACAAGGATATCAAAAATTACTCTCACTCGATTGTCAAGAACTGATGCGTCGCGCTAAAATGAACATACAGCCTCTTGTACAGATCTTACGTGAACGTCCAAACGAATATTTTCAAGAAACGCATCCAGGTCAAGTAGATTACGTTATTTTCGGTCGTTACGCTTACTGTCGTATGCTTGATGCAAAACTCACAAGGGAAATCTGGAATGATCAAGGAGAAGAATTAAACACTTGGATAAAGAAATTATCTCAAGCTTATGATGGACATGCTCAGCAACTTTTTGACAGTGTTTATGTTATCAACTGATCTTATGTTCTATTATAATAATCATGACATTATCCGGAGATGGATTTTACGTATGAATCGAAAGTTTCAAACTGACTAAGAAGCTTTTTTGTTTAAACTGTAGCTGTAATTGTGCATTAATAACAATCGACTTAGTTGTATATCGCTTTTATTTGTAGTCGCTTTTGTCACCGATGACAAGTGTTCAATTCGAAAAAAATATCGTAGTTTCGCAAAAATAATTCTTTTTTTTGCCCGTGGTATACTTAGATGTTCATAGATAGCCTGTTTGAGGCTGTGGGTGTAGGTGTGGAGTTTAGCTAGGTTTCTTCGAGAATAGTCGAACAAATTCTTAAGAAACAGGTTTTCGACAGTGGCCAATGAGTACACAAAACTTGAATCAGACAATCCTCGTATCAAATCAGCCAAACTTCTTAAAAATTGAGATTTAGAAGTTTCTGATATCGTTGTTTTATTTGTATACATCAAATCAAACATCTAAATTTTTATAAGGTTCCTCAGTTTCTGTGTCATCTCAATTGCCCATATATCAGAGTTGGGGGTCACATATTATGTGTTAAGATTTGGGACGAAATTTTCAGCAAGCTAATGATGAATCGAAAGTCACATAGAAGTGGATGCGCCAGACTAAGCGGAACAAGAATATGTTATTAGAATTGATTGATGTTCGTACTCTATTGAAACAATGTAGATCACAATATTTGATAAAATATTTATTTAAAAAAAAATGAAACATGCAGAACTACTAAGAAAGAATGCAAGTTGGATTTTGCTGATTGCGAAAAAGTGTCAAATAATCTTGGTCACTCCGACTGAATTCAACAGATCGTCTCGATTGTCGCCAATTCAAACCTTGATCTGGTTTCAACTGTACCTTCCAACCCCTATTATCTCGATAAATACCTTCTCGATTCCACAGTCGTGGATCAAAATTAATTGCATCATTTGTGTTTATACACCAGACACATATATCAAGTGTTTTTAGAGTATTATGTCGATAACTCTTCTGCATTGTTTCAAACCATCGGGTCCATTTTCGACCATTAGCCCAACTTGAATCTGAATTAGTCATAACATTGAGTTTTATTTCATTTAATTGGGAACATTTAGATAAAAATTTGATCATAATATCAAAATCTATATCAATGAATGGTGTTACTATGATTTTATTCAGATAGTCTGTATTGATTTGATCCACATTGTTTATAAATTTAAGAAAAAGATCAGCATGGCGTAGTTCAAAAGTTTTTAATTGATGGTTAGCAGCGAGATACGGCATAACATGATCAATGATGAATGCAACTTCATGCCATTTGAAGTCGCGTGTTAAATGTATATGATGTACTTCTTCAGTCAAAAAGAAATGTACAAGTTTGTTAAAGCGTTGGTTTAACATTAGAAATGCATAGTTTAAATCGATCAACGACAAGTACGAAAATATTTCATGTATAAAAAGTTCATTCGGGAGTGACTCAAACTGCAATATCATTCTAGAGCCTTATGTTTGTGTGCATGGAGAATGAAAATTGTCAAGTGATACTGATAAGAGAAACAAGGAGCAACAAACATGATGATTCATACTTCATATCTGATATTATTATTCAGTCAGTCTACAATGTTCAGAGCAATAAAAAACGTATGTATTTATTTTAAAAAAATCCACTGGTCTGCTAAAACCAATGTTATCTGATAAATAACGCTATCGAACAAATGCATACGTTTGCTCATTTCTATTATTTCTGATTTAAAGTAATAATATTTGTTGTGCGATCGTTTCACTGAAAAATAACGTTTTTTTTAATCGTTAAGTTTATATAATAAAAAATAATTAAGGTTGACATGTAAAATTATCTAAAGAAAAAGTTAACTATTTATTGATGGAAGATGTAAATAATGTTATCATTTTAATTTAAACCTTGACCACTCTCTGTAAATTCTATCAATTCTAATCTAATTCTAAGGCTGATCTTTCATCCATAATATCCATGTGTACATATATATATCCGCCTGGCAAAAAATAGTTGGACACAGTATTTTTAACAAATCATTACTATAAACTAACATTTTGGAAAAAGTAAATATATATTCGAATAGCCCGAAGAATTCTCTACAACTCTACATATAAACATTTTGAATTACACTGGTTTACTAAAAATAAATTCAAACGTAGTAAAGGCACCCTCATAATGAGATTTCCGAGAAATGCGTTTTTCCTTAATGTTTTTCAAATGGACAGGGGCGCATAAGAAGCCGATTTGGCCCATATAATATTTTCAGTCAATTTATTGCCCATCCTATGTGGAAAAATGTGGTGATTCTTTTGGCAATAAATTGAAGTTAAACTGTAAGGATTATAAGCTATTTTGAGGGAGAATACCTGAAAAAAAGTATTGAAGTTTCATTGGGCTCATAGTTGTCTGATATTAACTCAAAATATACGACTTTTAGGCAATGTTTCAAGCTCAATCTATGTTGGTCAGAAGGAGCATTTAATTCTGCATCGTTTCATGTAAGGACTAATATTTTTTCATTAAAAATTTAATCATGGAAAATACTGTCCTTTCACCGGGGTATGCTTCGGTACCTCACATCCGAACAATAATTAGAACTATTTGACATGCTTTTACGTGTAAGCCAAGCCTTTTTATATGCCATTTGATAGAGCGAAGAAAGAGCTACAAACTGATGCATAATTTATTTGATTGCAATATGGGCCACTATATCGAAAGTGTGTATGAATTGTTTGGGAGCACAAAAAAGTGCACTTTTCTGCTCATTATTGAGCGAATTTGATAAGAATAATTCAGCTTTTGATAGAAGAGAATGGTATATNTGCCACCATTAAAACAAAAAGATGATAACGATAGAGTACAAGAATTTTCTAAATACAAAAAAAAAAGAAGCTTTTAGCAGATTCTTACAAGAAATGATCAAATTGATTTTTCTTATAAATGAAAAGATTCTCGCAAAATTATTTTCTGATTTATAACATGTGTTAACAGACATGATGTAAGCATGGTCATATAGAATAAGCTCAAGTGACAATGAGTGTATGATGAAAATAGTATCATCTAATCAAGGATTATCGTTATGCTCTACCGATACTCTTTTATGTATTCATATGAGTTAGAATCAAATGTATCTAGATCGGAAACTTTATAATATACGACGTTCAACTTTTACTTTTCTATTATTTTATATATGTATTATAGCAGACACACGTACCAATAAAGTACTGTGTGTAAACCTCAGTACCAGTAGCCATGGAATATCCTTAGCTAAAGACTATTTGTCTAAGATAATCCGTCAAATAGTATGCTGAGTACCTTGCAACAGTTCAGGTCGGTCTTCTGTCGAAAGCTATAGCTAGTATTAGTTGCCGGGAAGATATCAGGCTACTGAATCTACTATTTGACAGTATCTTATACTGCAAGTTACCTGAAAGGCAGAAATATTCTTTCTCCTTATTCATTCAACATTTTTTTGTAACAAAAAGAAAACAACTTCTTACTTACCATATTGACAAAATGTTCCAACTTTATTTCCCGGACATGTACATACAGGTCCTGTTGGTTGTTCATTACATATTTTATATGCAGGACAAAGCATATTAGCACATGAAGTTACAGCTAAAGAAAAACTCTTATTAAAAATAATATCGCCATATTTATCATTCTTACATGTATCACAATTTTGTCCATAAAATCCTGGTGGACAAACACAACGATATGCTGACCAATTAGTACTTGTGTCAGTAAGTAATGTTTTACAGCCAGCACCATTTTTACATAGAAAATTAGCACAAGAATCACCTAAAATATTTCATATTAATAGATAGATATTTTCCTAATAAAAAAACAAACAAACATACGTAAACTACATGTTGGACCAGTAAAACCAGTTGCACATAAACATTCAGCCATTGTTGCAGCTATTTGTCTGCAAGTTCCACCGTTTAAACACGTATTTGTCGAACAAACCGAATCTAAATATCTTCCTTATATTCATCCAAACAGAAAAAAATAAATAAATTTTTATCATACTCCATTCACAACGTGCTCCTGCAAAATCCGTTGGACAAATGCAACGCATATTTGTATTATTATAATCACATGTACCTCCATTTAAACATACATTTGAATTACATAATAAACCCAAATCTATTTTCATTAAATAATGAATTATTCATTTAGAAGAAAGAAAAATTATCAAATAACATACATATTGAACAATCATAATGTCCATAACCCGGTTGACATAAACACATAAAACTATTTTGTGAACCAAGTGATATACAACTACCTTGATTATAACATGGTTTTTTTTGACAATTATTTGTATATTGACATCGATCACCAGTTAAATAATCAGGACAAATACATTGATAATTTATAGAATTTGTATTTGATATTTGTTCACATGTTGATAAATAATGACAAGGTGAATCTGAACATGATGTTAATATATCTAAAAGAAAAAACGAAATTTAGTTTTTGATTCTGTTTCTTTTTTCAATAATATAAAGATATACTTGATTTGCATGATTGACCAAGTAAACCATTTGGGCAAATACAATAATAAGATGAATTCGACATAGGAAAACAAGTACCATTGTATCCACAAGGGTTTTGTGAACAAGAATTTATAAATGATTGACAATATTGACCAGTATAACCTGGACGACATACACATCCTAATGCATTATTACCAGATGTTGCATCTATATAACACACACCATTATTTAAACAAATTGTACTTGTACATATTGATTGAATTGTTTCACATCTTTGAATATATTAATTACTGAATGAAGATTTATTAAAATTTATATTTTACCGAGCACCGATTGTGTTTGATCGACATTGACAATAAGACATATTAGTTATTGGATTTATTAGACATGTTCCACCATGAAGACAAGGAAATATAAAACATGAAGTATCTTGTTGTTCACAATAAACTCCAGTTGTACCACTCAAACATATACAACTAATAGAACATGTTGTCGAAAAACAATTAGTAGTCGATGAAATACATTGACCACCATTACGACATGGCGAAGAAATACAACCGCTTACTAAACATTCATAATAATGTTTTTATTTATCATTTAATGAATGAATATTGTACAAATTATCTTTATAAAAGAAATCGAAAGTTAATCTTAAGTTTATTCGAGAGACAATAGAGTTTTTCTATTTATGTTCATATATATTGACAATTGTTGACTAAATTCAACTCTTTACTTCCGCACAGAATCAGATGGATTAATATCATCTTGATAACTAAAATGAGCTCTAATGAAGTGCTTCAGAACTAATCCTCCAAAGTTTATTTCATAATGAATTTAGAAACCAAAAATTGAAGAACTCATTTGGTTACCTGCAAACCTCAACTATTTGCAATCGATTGGTGATGACTGACAGTTAAATTTTTTTCAAGTTCTAAATCTCGTTTGTCCCGTCTTGTTTGTTTTCAAAATATCTTGCGGAACGAGACAGTATTAACAAAAGAAAACTTGTATATCTAAATGAAGGCACATTGTTTTTGGAGTAATTTCTTCAATTTTTATTAAACTCTTTTTATGATTTCAAAAATCAGTAATTAGCTTATGCTAATATGAATTTAACATTTGAAATAATTCATCTTTCTTTTCTTACTTACTATATTCACATCTTGTACCAACATAACCATTTTGACAATTACATATATATGTTCCATCTTTTATATTTGAACTTCGAACACAAATACCATTATTGAAACATGGATTTGGTGTACATACATTTATAATTAAATCACAATTTGTACCACCATATGGTAATATACATTGACATGAATAAGTATTTGATAATAAAGAACAGCTACCATTATTTTTACATGGTGTACTTAAACATGGATTTCCACCGATTTCACAATTTTGACCTATTTGCGTAATTTATTATTTTTTAAAATATTGGCAAAAAAAAAAGAAATTATAAATTAAACAACCTGTTGTTCCATTTGGACAAAGACATGAATAACTACAACGTAAATCTAAACAGTTTGATGATGCTATACAAGTCCCTTGATTACATGGATTTGATAAGCAACTATTAACTATAAATATAAAAATAATATTCAATATATGATTTTGATTATTTCTCTTTTCTTACTCAATTCACATCGACTTCCAAAAAATCCAAAATTACATTCACATTGAAAACTTTCATTTGTCAATGTTACACAGTTTCCATAACTGCAAGGATTCGATTGACATACACCACTAACAATTGTCTCACATTGTTTACCAGTATAACTATTTGTACAAGTACAATTTGGTAAATTACATGATGTATCTGTACAAATAACCGAACAAGTATTATTGTTACGACAATAATCAATACAAGGATTATCTAAAATATTGTTTTTTTTTTTGTATTTCAATTAAAGATTTATTAATTCATATAAACATACTTAATTGACAAAATTTTCCTCGATAAAGATTTGTACATAAACAAGTTCCATTGGTTAAACAAGTTCCTCCATTAACACATTGGCAATTCATATTCGTGGTATTATTTGAAAATAATGGTATTTGACACAGTACACCTGTATAATCATTTTTACATTGACATATGTATTGTGTTGTTGATGTTTGAAGGCATGCACCATTGGCTGAACATAGATTTGTTTGATCTTGACACGAACCATTCATAATTGTAGATAACGGTAAAGTTAATGAAGTTGTTGCTAAAGTAGATGTTGTTGGCCTTGGTGTAATTGTTGAACCTGAAATACATGATGATGGTGGAAAACAAATACATTGTGCTAAGTCCGATATAATCTGTTGTAAACATGAACATGATGATATGGTACAACTTGTTGTTAAGCAATCATCTAAATCGAAAATTATTATGATTTATATATCAAAAGTATTAATTTACTTGAAACACAATTAATAAGACTTATACTGGTTTGTAGTGGAATACGAAAAAAATGACGTTGAGGAATGAAATTATTTGTACCGTTTGATAATGTATACGAACCCATTGAAAACATAAGATAGAGATTTGAAATAAAACTAATATCATGTATATCTCCTGTTGTAAGGAATCGTTCAAATGCAACATAAATATATTTATCAGTAAGATTTGTTCGAATAACACAAAAATCTTGTTGACTATCAATTGACGGTACAGTATGTCCTTGAGAAAATCTACAAGCAAAATGAATAGATTAAATAATAATTTATTCGAAGGAAAACTTTATTACCGATCTTGAACTGTCTGAGTTCCAGGAAAGAACATTGCTACATCCATATTATTCTAATAAACAAAACAAAGAAAGAAAGAAAACTTCTTTTTATTTTACAATATGATATTTTTCTATCTACTAAATATAATTTACAAAAAAATGGTCTTCGTAAAAGAAAATCTCTTTAAAAAAAGATACAAACCATAGTTGGTGCTGTATCAGACCATCCAATTGCAATATAAGTCGATGTAAGATTGATACTAGCAATTGCTTGTCCTACATTTTTATATAGAGAATTTAATAATAATATTAATATATTTTTTTATAAGTTTACCTTGAATAATGAATTGAACTGTATTTGAAGCCATATCGTATCGCCATGAAACAGTAAATGAACCAATAGTTGTGTCTTGTATAGGCCATATACCACCAGAACATTCACCTTGTATTGCTATATGACAAAAATAAAAAATAATCAAAATACCATTTCATTTATTCATTCATTCATTTTTACAATTAAACATACATTCAAAAAATTCACCGATTAAGAAAAATAATATGTAAAGAAGATATTTCATCTGGAAAAAAAAACATACATGCAAATATATTTTTATTTTTCTGTATCGATTATCTCATTTCCTTGATGATTCATTGCGAATCATCAACGATTGATTTCATTTTTTTGTGTTATTCATTGTTCTAAAGATTACTTAACATGTGATCGTCTCTTTTAAACAATATGAAGATAATACAATCATCAATGAAGAAGCTACGTTCAAACTCAAGAACTTATGAATAATTTTCCATAAAACTTATTCTTCTATAAAAACTTATCCATAACTTTACGAATTCTACTTCAATTTCTTCATCGATGATTGTATTACAATAAGATGCCGTTATTTCAACACAGTTCACTAATATCAATCTAGAGACAAATGAAAATTCTATTGAAAACTTCTTTCTTGATTCAATATTGGACGCTAACATATACATCTGAGTTTATCGAACTTGCAAACATACTACTTGCTTTCGTTGATAATTCAACCTTGATGTTGTTATTATTGATATGCACTTTCTTTATTCTACTTTCCCGTCTTTTTTATACATTGAAGAACAAATATTATAATCACATCAATAGCATCATCAAATTCATATTTAGCAAAATAGTAGGCAGTATTTCGTCATGCATACGTGTATATATTTCGAAATAAGTGAAGAATTATTTTTATTTTCTTAGTTATCAACTATAATAGATGACAAATGAAAGAAATTGATTTGTTAGCATTTTTTTTTTTCTTTTGTATATTTAATCATATTTTTCAAAGAAGAAAGAATATGATTAGGATCAATAATAGTAAAAAAAAAAATCAATTGTCGAATAAATCTATGATTGATTAAAGTTTAAAAATTCAATTGAGAAATATTTCTCGATCATATTAAACAAAAATTTGACATTGATAACTAATTTGAATAAGCGAATGTTGAACGTTGAAGCTGTAATAAAAACATAGATTCTTTTTTTCAAGGATACAAGCATCGTATTGATTACAAATCAAAATGAATCAATTGATTTTCATAGACGAAATATAGAAGCAAAACTTAATACATTCGGTCGGCCATTAAGAGGCTTCATGAATCGAATCAACTTCTGATTACATATAACTCACTTATATGCTATAAAGATCAATAAAAAGTTAATAATGTATTTTTCGAATAGAGAACTAAAAAAAAAATGATCTTGATTAAATCTATTAATCGAAATAATATGTTATGTCTATGTGGAGTATGAAGTTTTAAGTCTTATAATATTTCTAAATTCCGTTAAAGTGTTGCTTCTTTTTTGTTGATCACTTTATGATCTATGTTGTTATCGTTGACGTTAGATAGCATTTATATTTTTCTGACGGACTTCTCATTTCTTTGAAATTTAATAGATTCTACTTCAACATGATTTTGACTATATAAATAACTATTCTTTTCATAGAAAAATTGCTTCATTAATATACTAAAGTTAACTTGTCTTATTGTATTAGTCGAAGAAATAATTCTCAAGAAAACTTGATATTCCACACAAACTTTAACCTACAAAAACATTTTGCTAGTTTGCTTTCGTCATAATTCACTATATGATATAATTATTTCAAAAGACATCTAATATTTTAAACACTTTAGTCCCTATAGTTCATATGTATATATATATATCATATAATTTTCAATTATGTTTACTTAAGAAAACTTTCTCAACAATAACAACAACAATATTCGACCTCGTTCTTCTATCCGTAAATACAAGTGTACTTTAAACTTTTCTTTCAACGATCTCTAAGTGTTTTTTTATGTAATACTAAAAAAAAACTTGTCAACCATTTCATGGCAAATAGCATAGTGAAAAAAAAGAAATTAGAAAAGAATGATTGCATATACATATTCATATTCGTTTCATTTTTCTTTTGTTATCAATTATCACAAGTAGTTAAATGTTTTTCAATTAAACATCGATCAACTAGCCATGATCGATCAGGTTCAGATTCTGGTGTTATAACACACATAAATAATTGTTGAGAATATCGATGTCTCATAAATAAACATACAGGTGTAAATGGTAAAATATTATCATTATCAGAATTCGTTGATATATAATCACATAATTTATTATACAATTCAGGATAATGCTGTTCTATATCAATTCCACGTTCACGTAATTCAACTTGTAATTTAGCAAAAAATACTTGACGCATATGATGATTATTTTTATTATTACCATAATTTAATGATGGTAAATATAAAGTAGGATATGTACTAGATGAATTTGAATTTAATTCAGAATTTGGTAAAACATCAAGTAATTTATGAACAGCTGTTCGACTAACACATGTATAACGTGTATTATTTCCTATTAAATATATTATAGTTTAATAATTAATGAATTATTGTTTTTCTTTTTTCTTACCTTTATCTGCTTCTACTCCAATTGTAACATGACAAACAAATTCTCTACTTGGATTATAATTCATACAAAGTTCTTTTAAATGTTCATATTCAGTTAAACGAAGATTTTCTATAGCTTGATTTGTTTGTGTATCTATTACTGACCAATAAGTAGCCATTAAACGTGTATTTCCCATTGTATTCGATTGTACATATGCATCAGCTTCTTTTATATTATCAAAATAAAGTAATATAGCACCACGTCCAGATGATAAATATCCACTTGATGCTAAAGTACTTAAACGTTTTAATAAATGAATATTGCTTTTCATTAAACGTAATATATGACCACAACATGAATATGAATTTGATAGAATGCATTGACGTTTATGTATTGGCCAATCAGTTTTTTGACATGTTTTGCTACAATACATTTGTTCACAGTATGGACATGTGATTAATGATCGTTGATTAGTTACTGAAGAAGTTAATTGAATAAGTCTTGAACAAGTTGTACAGTGTTGAAGCTAAGAGTAAAAAGAAATATAAAACTTAAATATTACACATTGTCTAAATTATACCTGCTGCGTTTGAAGATTAAAATGTACACGAGGTCGAGGAACTTCGAATGATACGATTGGTTTTTGTTTAGGACTATCATTATTCTGTACAAAATTAACAACATAATTTGATTGATTAGGAACTTTCTCTGTTTCTTCAATAGCTAAATTTATTGAAAGTGGTATTGAAGACGATCGTCGATGTAAAACTGGATATGCATGTTCAACATAAGTTTTTTCAATAGGAATGTAACGATCAGGCAATGGATTATGTAGCCACTTATCAAGACGAGAAACAAGTGTTTGTACTTGTTTATTAAGTGAAGGCCAGTCGACTAAATCTTTCAATGTATCATCTTCTTCAGATATTTCTGATTTATCTGAATCAGTTTCAACAATAATTCTTGATGATGGTGATGATGATGACGTTGTTGTTAATAAACGTTCCGAAACAGATGTATAATAAGCACTGTCATCTTTATTTAATGTTGTACTACTATTACTCCCTAATGTAGTACTATTTGTAGTAAAACTTGCATAACCCTCATCTGCATCACCACTTTGATGATGATAATGATGATGACGATGATGATGATATATTTTATGTTTATTAACATTTGGTGAATTATTTATTGAACTTCCACTGACACTACTACAACTTGTCGATGATGTATATGTACGTAATTTTCGTACTTTGGACTGTTTAACCAAAGGATACGATTGATAATTATCATCAGTTTTAATCATTAAGAAAATTATATCTAAAACGAAAAACACATACATCGAAGAAATGTATGAATAAAGAAAAGTTAAAATTTATTCATTCATTCTTGCATGTGACTATAGAATCAAACAAAGGCGTTGTTTTTTTTGTATTTACAAAGTTCGTATGAATAGAAATGTTCAACGACATCCTTGAACAAAATACGTGTATGTCTATTTAAACACTCATCATTTCAAAACAAAACAAAAACAGTTGATCATCATCAAACGATTTGAAAAGTAAATGTCTAAATAGTATTACACATTGACACTGAGACAAAAAAAAGCTTGTAGAAAATGAATGCTTACCTTGTACTTAAAAGAGAATGCAATGCCATGTCGTTGAACTTATTCTTTTCACTTTCCTTTTTTTATTCAATTTTTTTTCCTGCTTATTCTTTGCTCATAGAATCGATTGCTGTTTGAATGTATAGAGATGTAAGCATATACATGTCAAAAAGAAAAAAAGAACGAAAGACGAATGAAGTTTGAATTTGATTCAAACCGTACAATTAAATCTAAGGTATCCGTAACATTCATTTTGAAGAGTAAGTATACAAAAAGTTTTTTTGCTGCAAGCGCAGTGCATACAACCCAGTACGATAATGGATGACGATGCAATTTAATAATCAAATATGTTTGTGTTAGAATGAAATAATGACAAAGAATTCAAATCCATTTTCATAATACATTATTATTTCACAACTAGAACAAAATTGTTCACAAAAGAAAAAAAGAAAGAAACAAGAACATATATATTTTCAATTTTTCATATGTGTTCAATTAACATTTATTTTCTTGCTTCCTTATTACATCACTAAGAGACATTTTAATAATAATGCTTTTTCTTTCTTTTTTTTTTAATGTCATTTCTAATGAACCTAATAAACTCGGAAGAAATATATGGCAATCACGCAAACAATGACCGACAACTCTTCGTCGTTTTCTTATATACATAATCAAAGAAACTGACATGATTACACAATAAACAGAAAGAACTATTCTCTTAATTATCTATCTAATGAAATGTATCAAAAACGATATGATGTAATCGAATAGAATTTTTTTTTCTTTCTTGTTTGCCATAACAAAATAACAATAACAATAAGAAAGTATAATTATGGAGAGGCCTTGAAAAATAAACGAGATTATTGGTTTGATGTTATTGTTTTGAAGAAAAACAAAGATTGATATGGATTATATGCAGATATTATATGTATATTTTTCATGTTTACGATTTCATTAGTTATAATTATGAAATGCGTTTGTATTTTTGTACCGATCAGTTTACTTTCTCTGGTAATTCATTCATTAGAAATGAGAAAAAAACTATTATCATATATTCCAAAAAAAAAAAACAAGGCGACTTCGGCATGGATAATGCTTATAATGATAAAGTAAACTAAGAAGAAGAAAACATTTCAGCTTGAACATAGACCGATTATCCATAAATTGCGTCGGACAGTATAAAGAGAGCACAAACATAACAGAATCGACCGTCAATCATAGTAATACGTATTACGTTATCAGAGTATAGCAGATAAAGAAAAACGAGATATTTCCTTGTATCGTTTAGTAGAGGAAAGAAGTTCGAATTCATTTGAAGATTGACATTATCAGAAAAACCATGTCTACTTATTATTCTTATATCTTATCTCTATTGGTTTTATTACTGATTACACATGTAAGTATTAAAAATAAAATTGAATAGTTCATTGATTTTTGCTTGTTATGTCTTACTCTAGTGGACTAAGAGTGTTAGTCTTCATTTTCCATTATATTCATTTCAAAATAAAATTTTCAATCATCAAAATTCTTCAATAATGAATAATGAATATTCAAAATCGATACCTATACGTCCTCAATTACCTTTGACAAAACGACACAAGCGTTGGAATAAAAATACAGATAATGATGAAACTGAAATTACAGTTAATAAACTATTTATACCTCTAAATAATTCTGTTGATATATCTTCATCAAATTCATCAATAATTGAAAATGTTGATGATTTAATGAATTCAACAATTTCATTTCAATTCAATATGACAACACTTGAAGTATATTCAGGTGAAAATACAACTATGCACAATTCATTATTAAGACAAAATTTGACAGAATTAAATCAAACAGATGATCAAACTACAATTTCAATTATTGAAAATGTTTTACAGGATAATAAAACAGACACTAATGATACAATGTTTTCACCTAAAATGTTCAATGAACTTATTTATATTGATTTAATTGATTCACAAACATTTGCAAGCAACATTACAGATATTTATCATATAATTACTAATGACAAAAACGAGTCTATAACTAATGAAATCAATAATTTACCTAATGAATTTCAAACATCATCATTTCCAATTATGTTCAACCAAACCATCAACGACGTTGAACCCACTATTGTTACTACTCATTTAGATTACACTACCACGTCGTATAATATAACAGATAATAATCAAACATATGAATGGGGTTTATTATTTAATGATAAAACAGAAACAATTCCAAATAATCAAACATATGAATGGGGTTTACTATTTAATGATAAAACAGAAATGAGTTCATCTAATGATTCTTCTACAATTGCAACAAGTAATGAATTTACAATCAACTCAAATATAATTGATCAAGATATGAATATGAATAATACAAAACTAATTATTGATGATATTAATCAAAACTTTAATGAAACTTTTGTTTTATCATTAAAATCAATAAACATGTCCATATGTGATCGTTCATGTCAATGTTTAAAACAATGTCCATATGGTTTTGAAATTCTTAATGATACATGCGTATGTCAACCATCATGTCAAGTAAATTATTAACAAAATTAAAAAATAATTTTTTTTTAATAAATATATTCATTTGAATAGAATTATCAATGTTTTGGTAACGATACGTGTATTATAACAGATAAAGGACAACCTTTATGTCAATCAGAAAATGACACCGAACATGGTAACTACGAACGAGAAAATCAATATGATTATTAAGAATGTTTTGTAATCTTATTTTTAGATCATTCAACTCGTTGTTATCAACCACGAGATGCTGGATATCATAATATTAATATTCAATATCATAATCGTTGGTATTATAATCCTGATCAAGATACTTGTCATTTATTTGTTTATCGTGGTTTGGGTGGAAATGAAAATAATTTTGAAACATTACATGAATGTCATTTAGAATGTATAAGTAAGTTTGATTTTTGTTTTTGTTCTTATAAAGATTGTATTATTATTTGTTATATTTTTAGTATGTGCTCCATTACCTGATTCAGGTGAATGTTTAGGTCATATTACTATGTGGTATTATGATAAGAAAAATAGTGAATGCACACAATTTGAATATTCAGGTTGTAAAGGTAATCAAAATAAATTTTTAAAAAAAGAACAATGTATTGATACATGTATTAATCGAATACTTAATTTGAAATAATTTTTAAAAAATTTGATTTGTATTTAAATCTTTTAATATTATTAATTTTTTGTGTGTTTGTTTATGTAAGCATTTGTTTTGTTCTGGTTTTTTTTTTTTTTTTGATAAAATTTCATTAATGTTGATATTATAGTTAAAAATATTTCATTCAAATAGTGATGAATATATAGAAGTTTGAGAGAAAAAATTTTTGGAATCTTATTTTTCTATATGAAGGTTGATTTAGTCCAATATTTGCAGGTATTAGAACGAAAAAAGCTTTTCGTCTGTTAGGATAATATTTAATTTTAATGAAAAAAGGAAAAACAATAGTTTCTTTTACCAAGAAGCTTATTACCTGTTCCATTTATCATATTGTAATTGGATAAAGACGATTAATTTTAATTTAGAAAAAAAAAGTAGTTTTATCATTATCGAAAGGTTGAATGTGGTCATATAAAATGAATATTTGTAAAATCGAAACTAGTTTCATCGTAGTTTTGGTTGAATGATTGGTAGATAGAGATGCATACTTACAATTAAAATTGCATCTGTTATGGGTGTGGGTGTGACTGTATGGTTATATCTATGTCTATGTGGGTGGATGCACTGAAAACACACACCTACACTCTCAAGAGGCCATTCTCAATAATAGTAATGATACAATTGCAAAAGAATACTTATATTTCAATTGTATTAAGTCATACAGGTTTGTCTTGAGCAGGCAAGATAAAGCATCAATTAGAACTTCTTTTTTTTGTTTTTTTATTATTCAAAATCGTCAAGATTTAGTTGATATTGAATAAAACCAAAGAAGAAAAACAAATCTTCATCTTGTTAAGCAAACGTTAACTTCGAATACATTCCGTGCCTATGAATAATTTCAAAAGTGGCATACAGATTTATTTTCGATTGTAAATGTTTGAAAACAAAAACTTCTTTTCAATAAGAATATGATTTTTATTTAATTGCTTAAAAAACGTGTTTAAATGTATTAATAAAGATTAAAAGAAAAAGAAAACAGATGATATTTGATTAAAATTGAAGTTTCATTGGCTTAGGTAATTTTGTTTTGTGTTCAAGTAACATATCCGTATCCATAGCAATACCAGCACATGCCGAAAGAATATTTGTTATACATCGATGTTGTTTAAAAAGCGCATTTATAACAGGTGTACCCGGTGGAACCACGGGAGCTTTAAGAAGATACGAAAGTATTGATAAAACAGCTTCAAATGTTTGATATTCATTATCATCATTTGTTTTATATGTAATACGTGTCATTAATTCAGTTAAAATAACTAAATCAATAATTAATGGTGAAGCTAAAAGTGAATCTTCACATGTGTTATGAATAGCTATTGTATTAAGTCCATTCATAAATATTGATGATATATATTCATCCATAGCTCGTTTTGAATCTAAGAAAAAAAAAAATTTTGTTTAATTGAATTTCGAATAAAAAAGTTTTTTTTTTTCTTTTCACCTTTAACAAATGGTACATATTTAATAACAACAACATGATCAGGATGTTCATTTGTTTTTTTATCATAAAGTAAATGATTAGCTCCAACCATATCATCAACAACATTTGATTTACTTATTTCTTTGGAACGAAATTGTTGTGGTGCACTTAAATTTTTACCATCATTATTACCTAAATGATTGTATGAAACAATTGATTGAAGTTTTAAACCAGCCGAAACAAGAAAATCAGCAAGAACAGATTTTAATTTTGTTTGTCCACTTTTAAAATCATCACCACCAATAAAAACACGATGTTTATTAGCAAGATCAATTATTCCTGGTACTAATGTATTTTGTGGACTACCATTTATATATGAACAATTTTCTAAAATAGCTGCACAAGCAAATATATTTGATGGACTTATTTCATCTTCATTATCAGCAATGGATTGAAGAAGTTCTTCACTTGTTAAATTTAAACCTGGACGAACTATAAAGAAAAATCTTTTTTTTACACTAAAAAAAACAAATTCTTATTTCTTTTACCATCAACATAACGTTCGGTATTCGCTGTCCATAAAACAATAACTTGTTCTAAATTATGAGTTCTTTTAAATGTTCGAATATCATTTCGTATATGTTCTAGATCGCGTTGTTTTGTTCCTTTTGGAATTAAATTATTTGCACGATCTTCTTGATTTGCAGCAATAAAATCTGGATAATAAATTGATGGTAATGGTTTTATTTTAATCATTTTTGGTTTTAATTTTTCTTGTAATGCATAATCAAATACATACGCTCGTTGCATAGCTTCATATAAATTTGCTCCATTTATATCCCATCCACCAATAACAATATCATTTGGATGTAACATTGGTAAGATTGTATTAAATGGTATATGAACTTCTTTACCTTCATTATTACTTCCAAGACGAATAGTTGTTGATTGAGTTAATGAACCATAATAATTTGGATGTTGTTCACCCTCTAAATAAAATGTCAGTAACGTAGGATGATCGATAATGGATCTCAAATTGTTTTTCAGTGGAAACAATGTTCACCATTTGAATGCTAGTGACTAATAGAAAACTCTAGAATGGTTAAGTTTTCCAAACTGCACATTTTTATCTTGATTTTCTTAGAAAACCTTCTTTAAGATTTTGTTCAAAGTATTTTGTAACATTAAAAAAAAAAAAACAAGTGGTCAAATGTATCCTCACCTTTACGCATCCATGTAAGTTGATCTCGATTAGCAATAATAGCACCAGTAACTGTTGAACCATTATTTCCACCCCAACCTACGAGCATAACACCTGTACGTTGTACTTGACGTTTTGTACGGAAATCATATTGATATTTTCGTGGAATAATTTTAACTTCTTTTGCTTGATGATCAACTTCACAATGATTCATTTCATATAAATATTTGCTTTCAATAAATTCATTCGAATAAACTGTATTTCTACCAGCAACTTGAATTGTATAATCCGATGGTACACCTAGAAAGATAAACGAAACAAAACTGGAAAGAAAAGAAATCAATAAAGATTTGAAATTTTTACCATCATGATCAGCTGGATTAATAGCTTGATCATCTTCACTAAGTGTATTTACTTCAACAATAGCTGTTGCTTTTGAATTCAGAGATGATGTTGAAACATAACCGTTAGCTGGCATTGTTCTTTATATTTTATGCTAAAAAAGGAAATGAATATTATAAAACACAATAGTATATCCAAATCGGCGATTACTATAACAATACAACATATAATTGAAGTGTATAAATTTATACTTTTTCGATTTAGAGATCGAAAGAGACTTGATCTGAGTTACTACACTAAAAAATGCCGTATATATATATATACATATGTATGTGAATATTGAGGTCATATTAAGTGCATAGTATACATCATTGAGTTCGAGGTAAAGCATGAGAAAGAAATAAACTATTTATTTATGCTATTATTTACTTTTAACCTATCAATTTTCAGCATTAAAAATCACCCCATGCCCAATATCAAATATTTGCTTAAATTACTCGATTTTATATGAATCGAATTGATATTCTTTATGAATAGGTTTCTATTGATTTTGTATATAACTATTCTCTTTGTAAATATACTTGATCGTTTAGTGAATTCAACCGAACAACTAAATCAATATACTTCAAATGCCATAGTACCGTAATCTTAAACCAATATTGTGTTATATATTATCGAAATTATAAAAAAAGAACATTATTTATTAAGAAACTACTTAGTTCTTTGTGATTTAGGCAAAATTTGTGTTATAGAAATCAAATAATCGCACTCAGGGTACATGTATCCCCTGTTACCACCCGAAATGTTTGGTTTGTTCTTTTCGATCATCCTGTAGTTTGAATCGATCTTCATTCTCACTGAGAAAGTTTTGAGGTTCGAAATCTATTTCTGAATATAAAAAGTCTCGCGCATTGCTAGAAGAGAAGTTTTTCATGAAGAAAATGCAAAATCGAAGAAAAGTCGAGTTTTTTAAGAAAAAAATTGATCTTGAGATTTATATATATATTCTGATAGTCCGCTTGCAATGAACTTTAAGCTGTCATAACATTTTTTTTTATCAAAAGAACAAAGTTAGGTTTTTTTTTCCTGATAGCTGTTTTCGGAAGGACTCCAAGCTGAGGACTTGAAGCTTGTACTGTGTAGGTGTGGATGTGAGCTGTATGCAGTACTCGTGAAATTTTAGGATATGAAAAGCAAAATGGCGGGACAAATCAATTAAAGTCCGATTTTTTCCATCTTTACCATATGTGTACTTTTGAATCGATTTTAATCATAGATATGGAAGATAACCGCTTTTTTCGAGATTCGAACGCGAAGCTCTAATTTTTCATGATTTTTTCATTGCTTGGGTTTATTAAGCATAGAATTGTCACTAAGCTAAAGCCTAACAACGAAATTAAAGTTGGAATTCGTATATAAATTGTTTCAACTGAGATAGTCCAATTACTTCATTAATCGCTAAAATCAATTAAAAACAAAAATAATTGATTAAAGCCGATTAGAAACAAGATTAATCTATGTAAATTGATTTTCACTGAGAAAATAAATTATAATCAAATATTACATCGGATTGAATCGAAATTTTATCAATTTTTTAGCCTGTATTTTTACATGGAATACTTGATTAATTCTGACTACGATCGAGATTGCTCAAAAAGAAGTTGCCGACGCCCGACGGGACCTGGACCAAAAATTCTTGATCCCGCACATGTCTATATCGTCGACTAAAGAACTCAAAAAAACGAGAATTGAAGAATTTTTTTTTATATGTGACATCAATAAATTCTGCAATAGTTTTCTCTAAACTGAGACAAATAACATAAAAACTAAAATCACTGGGGCTGGGGCCAGAATCAAAAATAAAACTTTACCGTCATCGGGATCGAAACTAACAAAACTTGATTCCTCACATCTCTACGCGGGATCCTACTCACATTCCACTCTGTCTAGCTTTAATAGGGCTAGAATACTAAAAAAAAGCAGATCTTTTACCAATTAGCAAAATATTGTGTTACAACATCACCAAAAGGTAATTTTGACAAAATAACATTAACATCAGTTTTATGCAATTTTTTAAGTTTATCATAAAGTATTGACCATTCGGCATCAACCATTATTTTGATATTCCTATGTATATATATATATAAATACTTTCGATCAAGATAAATTTCAGCATTATTATATTCAGCTTCTAATTCAATTTGATTATAAAGCAAAGACATTTGAAGTTTTAAAAATTGTTTTAAATACAATCCCTGAAGCCAAAATTCGTGAATCCTAAATGAGTCAAAAAATAGAACAATATCTTCGATTATTCAATGAAATCTTCGGTTGGCCGTAAAAATGTTGAAAAAAAAGAATATCAACGTGAAATATGTTCAAAGTGTTTTAGAAAATTCTGATTAGTGGAAGACATGCTTTATTGTATGAGGTAATATTAACATTCTGATAGAGACCAAGCATAAGTCAAGAAATAAAGAAGAAAAAATTTATAAAGTATCATTTTGTTTGTTTAGCAACTGTAAATGATAAACTATCTAAGTATTCAATAGTATTTATAATCAGTGTCGTAATGTTGTTCATCAAGATTGTTAGTGTAACATTGAATTGGAATTGTTTTGGCTGGTTTCGGTCTTACTCCTAAATCTGCATTAAACTGAATACACATATGTTAATCATCCAAATTTTTATGAATCCTTGCTGAATATTCATTACGTGTACATTTCCAATATTTAATAGTTTTTGTTGTTTTATTCAATTTGAAAACATATTCATTTGCTATGAGCAAAGCTTTTTCTTTTTTATCAGCATATAAATGAAGAAGCTAGAGATTTGGGTTCAGTTAAATCTCCTGAAGATGGAGCAGCTGCAGTCATCACAGCAGAATTTCAGTTATGTAATAGTTCTTCGTGTGACTCTTAGTTAATCTGTATCAAAGTGTTACTCATCACCATTGCTACTCATTAAAAATCTAGACTAGTAGAATTATAAAAGTAACAATGAACTATTAGTGCTTAAAGTCATCATTTACTGGAAACATCACTTTTTTCGATATTTTTCTACTTCAAGATTTATTTTTTCGACTGAGTACGAGTGAGCTTATGCAAGTAAATAATTCCAATGAATTTATTAAGAATAAAGAAAATGTACAAAACCAAATAAGAAACTAATTCTTATAATAGATAATATTTTGTGTAAAGCAAATAAAAAAGAGAGAACGAGAAAACTATTAAATCTGCTATTCAATCGATATTCTCTATGTTATTCGATTTACATCAATGATTATCGTTCAAATAATTGGCTTCATCGTTTGTCTTGTTTACTTTTCTTCTTGGCATCAAGTATGCATCACTAAATTATATATCTTAACTAGGAAAATCTTCTTGACATTCTTCATAATAATACATCTAATAAAAGATTTATAAAAGAAAATGATATTTCTTTTCTGTGTTCAGCTTTTTTCTATGTATCTTAAATATTGTGAAATGAATTACTTTAATAAAAACATATTCACTATTGGAACAAATTATTTAATTTCATTTGCATTGAATGTAATATGTTGGATAATACTCTATTATTCCGTCTAAATTGTACTGATAAATATTTTAGTCATTTGCATTAATGTACAATCAATGGTGTTTTTATAAGAGCTAGGGTTTATCCGCTAATTCATAACCAGCATGAACTATGAGTAATCAATATTAATCTTACTATCAATAGAGAAGTATATTTTTTTGAGTTATTCTGAATTATATTCTAATCAATGAATCTTTTTAGAACTTTTTTCATATCAAGCAAAGACGCATATGCTGTGAAATATTTTCCTACTATTATAAGAGTATGACATAATTCTGTGCATTTCGTCTAATCTTTTATTTCTTACCGTTATTGTGATCATGTACGTTGTTTCAATCATTTTTTCATTGATGATCATAAACATTGAAACTCATACTTATGTTTATCAAACTAAAAAGATCTATATTTTATTCACATATAGAGTGATGTCATACTATAATACTAATAGGAAAGAATTTCACTGCATATACGTCTTTGCTATGTCTGCCATCAGACAATATTTATAGAAACACATATGATACTTTAGAAACAGTATGCAGCTGTATGCATGCATCAATGAGTGAACAAATGTTTTGACTGCAACTTTTTATTGAATCAGTCTCAGCCGATGATTATTTGAAACTTGACCACCGGATACTTGGCGTAGCAAACTCACATAATTTCAGCTGATATCTTTGATACACACTTGTGGACCTTTCCTTGTTAGATCTTTTTTCAAGCTTTGGGATAAATAAAACGAAGGTAGAGATAAAAGTTAGCCGCCACTATGCTTGCATATGGTTTAGACATATATGGCTGTGGATGTCTATTTCTCACCTACACCCTTTCTGACAGGAGTAGATCTAACCGACGATTTTCATCTTTTCAAGATGTGAATTTGTCTACATATATATTTGAAACGAATCTTTGATGTTCTATTACGTTGATTATCAATTAAGAATAAATCGCTATCAAATGACCAAAAGATTTGATCATCAAATCGATCTTTCATAAGAATACATTCTAATATAAGTGATTTATCTGCAATAACAGTAATATTTCAACTTGAAGCGTACCAAGCAGATGTTTTAATTGACTGGTCTGAGTCAAAGAAAGCCGGTCCAAAGGTTTGTTTTAAAAACTGGCCCACTATTGAGTCACTCATCAATTACATTAGATAAATTTTAAACACGTGAATAAGCAATCATACATCGGATACTAGCAATTAATGTATAAACAAATATTCAGTGACATGATTTGCAATTTGCAAAAGTATTTTTGTGAGATTTTATTTGGCAAAATAAAAACTTTTCGAATGTATACTGTTTTATATGTCATGATAAAGCAATACCGATAATAGAAGAAAATCTTGTGAAAAACTCCCCAGTGAAAAATATTATCTGATTTCAATCAAATTATTGTGCAACAAAATCCAATCCGCAATCGGATTGATAATTTTGATTTTAATCGACCCCCATTTAACCCAAACTTAATGCTGTTGCTAGCCCAGTGGAAATTAGATTGATTGAAATCGGATTATTTTCGAGTAAAATCCAAATTGTCAATCGATTGATAATTTTGAATTGTGCTACAGAACAATCCGATTTTAATCAAACTTATTTCCATTGGGCTAGCAATAACATCAAGTTTGGGTTAAATGGTGATCGATCATAATCAAAATTATCAATCCGAGTGCGGATTGGATTTTGTTGCACAATA